>JAWNKV010000993.1:0-476732 GCA_035041805.1 Amiota mariae | reverse complement strand
TACACAAATTTCTCCCAACCAATGATTATTATGAGATATTACACGGGATCTCAAAGGTGTAAACGATACTCCGTCGACCGAAAGGAAGGTATATTGTTATCATATTATTCACCCTACACCAGGCCGGTGAAGAAAAATTCGCGGATGCTAATATGGTGTTACCTACATCTGGACAAAGTGGAGATGAGGAGTAACGTACCGACTAACGTATTTGAATCTCTAAATGTATTAGAAGGTTTTGTTGAGGAAGAAAAATGGAAGTATGTAATCCAAACTAAAATTACTGATTATTTTATTAAAAGTGGACAAAATTATCATAATTTCTATAGTTTCTACACGTATATTGAAGAGATTTTTTGGCCGCGTGCGAATTCACTGTAGGGAAATTCGATTGTAGTTTCAGTTAAGCAGTCCGCAGAAGTCAAAACAGAAATTGCATAGAACTATGGAGACTTGTTGAAGTCGGTGTTCAAAAGTTCCAATGAAGATGTTGCAGTCCCATTGAAAATGGCCAATCGAGACAAAAGTGCGAAACATAACGAAATTGCAAAGAACTACATACTTTGGCTTGCAAGCAGAGCAAGTTCATTTTGCTTTGTCGAACGTGTGTCCTTTTTACTTCTAAGGAAAACTGATATTGATTGACGTGTATTACTACATTGTTTTATCATTTTATTTACTGTTGATGGCATTGCATTAAATAGATTAGTCTTGGAAGCAATATACCTATCAATGTCGTCACTGGTAGTATCATAAGGAAGTCTTGATAGGAAAATATGTTTCCGAGGTACCACTACCGATAAGATAGTTGGTGAAACCACATTCAAAGATGGCGATATTGATAAAGTTTCTAAAGTTGCCGCAGGTGATATTGATGAATGAGCGGCCTGGTTGGACTCGTCGGGTAAAGGTATAATTGAGGTAGGGGGTATACCATCATTGACGGCACCATTCCCAGAATTATTCACAATTAAGCTAGACGCGCGAGTATCAGCAGGTCTTGACCGCTTAGAGGCATTGATGGCAACATTCCCGTTTTTTCCCACAATGATGTTCGACGAAGGCGGAGAAGAACCGGGTCTAGACCGTTTGGAGGAAGATACTGCAGATAAGGGTGGAATTACCTGTATTACATGCAGCACTGGAGTTGGGGTAGGATCGGTTGGAGGGCAAAGGTGGCAGGAACAAGAGGAGTGATGGAAGGTAGATGGAAGGAAGCATGGTTGCCCATAAGAGAAGATGACAATAAGAGAAGGGGAGGAGGTGAAACGGACTTATATTTATTGAGTAAAGCAGTATCCGAATCAATCTCAAACGAAAGTTGCTTTATAACGCTATTCAACTTGATAAAATTGTCACGAATACTACGATACATTGACGAAAAATCATCATGCATGCAAAAGACCTTTTCAATATGAATTTCTCTAGACATAAAAAACAAGACAAAACAATGCAAATTAGCAATAGAAACACAAAGGAAACCAAACGATCTAGAACGAGCTAAAACGAGCTAAACGATATAAGAGCTAAACGAGATATGAGATAAAACGAGACTGAAACATCACATGCTTCGTTTTCATTGGGTATCTCTTTTATTTGTGAGCTCTTCATGAAAATGAAGCACTCGCTGCACACCTCTGTACTGAATCACTGATTAATAACAGTTTGGATTCGCAACAACATTGCTCACAAAAAATAACTTTGAAATATTATATACAATAACAAAGACAAAAATTATTAAACATGTAAAAACAAAATGCACGAATCAATCAAAAATGAAATGAAAATACCTCAATTAGATTTTTTTTTTTTTTTAACTTAATGTCCAAGCAACCGAGTCGGTTTTTATGTAGTACATTTGTTTCATCATAAGGAAATTTACATGGACTTAGAAAAAACATGACATCTACAAAATATTACGATATTCTATTAAGGATCGTTGGGGTGAAGTCTTTTCAAACGACGGAAGGTTGTGTTGTGTGTAAGACATCTTGCCAGAGGATTGGGATGCTTTAGCAAACGATCATTGTATCGGCAGCTGAAAAAATTTATTTTCTCAATCACCATAGGCATCTTAAGGTCACGGTGTAGTATGGTGTTTCGAACATACCATGGTGCACCAGTTATGCGTCGTAGGGCTTTGTTTTGAGTTGCTTGCAACTTTTTGATGATATATGGTGCCGCAGTCCCCCATATTTGAATGCCGTATCGCCAAACTAGGGCCACAACTTGTTTATGAATCGTCAACTTGAAATAATAAAACTTTTAAAATGTATTCAACCCTAAATAACCCGAAAACACGATCAATTTAAGTTATGCACAATTATAAAAACACTATTATTATTACTAATTAAAGTAAAAAAAGGAAAAATTTACATATTTATTAGAACAAAAGAAAACACGTCCGGTCTCTTTGAATTATCCTTGTTTTAAGAAGATAGATTACATTTTTTTTAGTGTGAATTAAAATTGTGTTTTTATTTGAAGAAAAGAAATATAGTATAAATCATTTCATTATTGGAAGTGCGTCACCACGTCACACGTTTACACTGCTTTCAGTTGTGTATGACGTTATCGACACTTGGGTCATGTGGTTAATACAGTTTTTGAAAAATGATGGATATGATCGTCATATTTAAGCCAATTTTCAGAAAACCTTAATCAATTATACACCTAAACCTTCCTCATAACTAACTCCGTCCATTGGTGAAAACCGAATGGAGATACGTTCGGTACTTTTTGAGTTTATCGGGTTCATACAGACAGAAAGACATTATGTCGCTTGTCGCATTTGGCTTTCTGGTGCCCCTTGCCATCTGGCGCCTAGAGCAACCGCTCCTCTCGCTCTACCCCAAGGCCGGCACTGTAAACAACTACATACATATTTACATTTTATGGACCAACAAACAAGTCCATAAAAAAGTTTATTTTAATAAATGCATTCATAATAAAAAAAAATACTGTTTTTCTTATACATACTCTCAAATTGAGTATAAATGCATTGAGTATAAATGCTCCTGAGAAATATTTTTATAAAAAAAAAAATTTTAAAATGACTAACTTTGGCTATGTCGAAGTTGTAATACTCTTCACCCCTAGTGGTTCAAGGGTCTTAAAATTTATATGGTTCATGGATATGGATCAGACACTTATAGTGTCCAAATTTCAAGTCGATAGTATAAAAAACAAAAACAAAAATCTAATAAGAACTTTCATTTGGACCCCGGTTTTTATGGCTGCCCTAGTAGTCCGATTCGGCAGACGGACAAAAGGACCGACGGACAGATGGACATGGCTACATCAAATCGTTTCGTCTCGCTGATCAAGAATATACGAGTATATATGTACTTTATGGGGTCTCCGATGTCTCCTTCTGTATGTCACACACTTCATTACAAACTTATAATACTATTCACTGCGTGAAGAGTATACAAATAGGGTGAATGATATATACTCATTTGCAACCTGTACTAAACCGATGTTATTCTATTTATTTATTTATAAATTATAATGCAAACCTAAAGTTAAAACTATAAGTTAACTAAATGTTATTCAGTAGGGCCTTCAGCTAGTGAAACAAAGTTTTTTTTCTCCTCACACGTACCTCTACTGAAAACTGACTTTAATTTACGTATAATAAATTGTATTGTCATTTTAATTATTGTTTATGTTATTGTTAATAAGTCAACAATTAACGTTGTCAGGTAAATATTTGCATATTTAGTACGCCCAATTTTGGATTCCACATGCATTCATTCTCACATAAGTAAGTTTAAAATTGTCACAGTCCTAGTGTATAAAAGCTACTGCAAGTCCTTTATAAAGTAACTTGTCACGATGATGTTCGAACGAATTCATCCGACTCCGAAGACGGTAGTTTGGTGGTTCATCGGTGTAAGCACTAAGCCAGTAAAGTCGAAGATACTCTATAAAATCTGGCAAATGTTTTTATTCAG
Organism: Amiota mariae; assembly: GCA_035041805.1. Classification (NCBI taxonomy): domain Eukaryota; kingdom Metazoa; phylum Arthropoda; class Insecta; order Diptera; family Drosophilidae; genus Amiota; species Amiota mariae. The sequence continues at coordinate 472,776 of JAWNKV010000993.1, read as the reverse complement.
CAATTTTATAATTTTTTTACCAATCAGTTACATTGTTAATTATGTAATTAATATTGAAAAATTGTCATTTGTTTTAATTAATGGTGTTTATGGGGAAAATCTTTTCTGGTTTTTTTATATTTCGATTGGTTTAAATATTGTGAGACTGAAGAAGGGAAATGCTGCCACAATGGGTAACAAGGCCTTTTTATTTTACTTTTGCTGGTATTTCACATTCGCAACAACAACTCTGATTAGTAACCTTGTGAACTCGTAACCGCCATATAAAAGAACATTTATTTTCCATTTCTGGACTGGCGAGAAAGTATATCCGACTTGTATATTCAGTCATTTTTGGAGTATCTCTTAATTGGTTTTGTCATACAACAGATGTTTATCCAGTATTATTTGTTATGGCATTAACCACTCATGTTGATATACTTAAGAATCGTGTTGAAAAGTTAAACACAAAGGAACTCAATGTATGCTAAAGTAAGTGCATATCTTCTTTATCCATGTATTCATTTTATAATAAATTGTTATATGTAGATACTGTGATATTATAAGAACTTCAATGTCTGGTTCAATATTTGTCCAGCTTCTGTTCTGTGGCACAATAATCGGTATTTGTCTTAGCAATGTAATGGTATTCTCGGATGGAGCAACCAATGCTTTAGTAGTGCTACTACAATTATTTCCAGTGTGTTATTTCTGTACTGCTCCCACTGACAGTTGCTTTGAGTTGGCAAATGATGTTTTCCACTCAGATTGGATGCACGAAGATCAACGATACATGAAGGCAATACTTACAAGTTTTGCAAAAAGTATAGCAACCCATGACATTTTCATCATTGGATATATTCCCCATAAATTTGGCTACCAACATAAGTATAAGTGGTGTTTACTGGTATAATTTTCTATGAATGTCTTTAAGAGTCAAAATTTATTTGCAGGTTGCTAAATTTGCACTAACAGTTTATACAATAACAAACACGGTTAGTCTCGGTGAGAGGTTCAAACATTATGGTTAACTTTTGGATGTACACAACTAAAATGTGTAATTATATCTAAATATTCAATAAGTTAACGAGATATTCATATTTTTTTACACCTTGTAGCAATTAAAAAAAAAATTGTTCTAATAAGAACTTTTATTTGGATCCCGGTTTTTATGGCGGGTAGCCCCCCTAGTAGTCCGATTCGGCAGACGGACAAAACGGACCGACGGACAGACGGACATGGCTAGATCAACTCATCTTGTCGCGCTGATCAAGAATATATATACTTTATGGGGTCCCCAATGTCTCCTTCTGTATGTTACAAACTTCATGATAAACTTATACTACTAGCTGTGACCAGCCAAGCTCTGCTGTGGCCCAATTGACATGTGTAATAGTCTTTTGTGTGGAAACGATAGAAGAGATGATTAAATAATGTTTTTTAGCTTTAACCCCGCCCGCCAGGCATTATAGCAAAAAAATTCAAAAAAGTTTCTTTTTAACTATTTGGGTAAAATGAAGTTTTTCATTGCAATGCTTTGTGATAAACAACATTCTTTGTTTTTTTTCCATCGCTCGTGTAAATAAATAGTGAAGATGGATTTCCGACTCGTGAGCATGGAACGTAAAGCTGGCCATGGGAGAAAACTGTATTTTCCAAATTTATACCGCACATTTGTAACGTTTGTCCTTACGACTTATTAATGATAACGGCGAATGCAAGGCGAACAGGGTATTGAAGACGTTTAAATTCAAATGGCATATCAGATGATATAATTGGAAGGCGAACGTCATCACCTTCGAATTTTCCATTCAAAATTGTTGCTTCTATCACATTTCTCAATATTTTTTTGACGGCAATACTGGTGCCATTACAAAGTTTTGGTTGGTAAATGTTGCGAAACATAATAATCGGCGCTCCAATTTTTGGTTGCAATATGTGTAGTGGTGTTCCTGGCAATTGAAGTGAATTTAAAAATGCGGTGGTAAAATTCACCACCTTATCCTGATTCATGATAATGTCCACTGACTTGAATGTGGTTAATGATGTCATCAATTTGTCAACAGAATACATCCAGCATTGTACTTCATCAAATACATCTTGTTTGACTTTGAAATTCATTAATAATATCAGCTTTTGTTTAAACACACGTGCCGTTATGTCATGGCGATCAGTTGGCGTTTGTGCTGGCAATAAGCATTCTCGAATCTCCATTGTGGATTACAGGTGAAAGTGATAAACAGGTGTGGTCGACCATAAGAACGAGCATATGCCATCGCATCCTGTCGATACTCATGCATTTGACGCGGGCTACCAATGTATAAAGCTGGCAATATCGTTAATTGGCCAATGTCGTTTGGATTTACAGGATGCCTGCCATCGTTGTTAATAGCATCACGAAGATGTATGTACTCTTCAGCGCGTAGCCTTTTCTGATGGAACCTAAAGTAATTCAAGCGTTCAGCCTCGATTTTCGCATACATGTCGACAACATATTGGTGGAAAAGTCTTTAACATTTCAGAATATAATTGTCTTGATTGTGGCGAATCATCAATCTGTACGCATAATAATTCATTGCGCTAACCATTTTATTTTGAATTTCTATCACCTAATCTATATTTTAAAGATCATTTTGTAAAAATTGTTTAATAACCCATTTGTAAGAATAATTTTAACGAACCTGTTGACGGATTGACCAAATTAATGTTAATTTGATAGCCGTCTTCTCCTTTGCGGAAACAAAATCGGATATTGTAAAGCATCATAAGAGCGATGAAGGACGATATCACGTGCATTAAATCCTTCTCCAACGATTATGACTGCTACATCGTCTATTGTTGTTGCATTGTATCTTCTGACATGCTGTCCAGCGGTCGTTTTGTCAGCTCTTATGATAATTCTGTGATTATCAGAAGGCATCCTATCCAATGCCGTTTTGAACAATGCCACCAATTCGTTGTGCTAATGGAAATAATTTTGTAAAACAGCAATTATTTCTCTTCGTACCTTCGGAGAAATGGAAACTGATGATAACTATCCGGATATGGCAATAACGATGCAACTCTATGGTACACCTGACCTTGAATCTTGATATCAAAATTTGTGATGTTAGAATTTTTGTAAACATTCCAATTATCGGTAAATTCTTTGATAACCTTAAATGTTGGCATTAAATTATTTATGATAATTGCTGTTGCACCAAACGAAGTCATTTGAAAGCAGGAATTGTATTCCTGAATATTCTTCAAAAAATGCTTCGATTCTTGTGACGTTCCAGAATTGAAGCATGTATGTCTAGTGGACAATTTAATGCCGGCAATCGAACTTTCCCATTTGCACAGCACAAACCTTGTGTTTCAGTACCGAATTTGAGTGCTGTGCAATGGCTACAAACGTTGGTCATTGTTCCAATGATCACTGACTTGTGTGAACTATAATTCAATTGACAGTTACAGTGGAATGCTGCACAGTTGAAATTTATCCGTTCTTGAAAATCTCTGGCCATTTCTTCTGGTAACCGAGGACGTGACCGTGCATTGCGTTCTCGTGCAACTTGATTTCGTTGTTTGCGCTGTTCTTTGCATTTGAATTTCGTCAACTAAGATTAAATTTTCTTGGCATGACTTTTTGGGAAATTCTGTCAAACAAAATTAAGTGTTTGACAAATACCCCGTTTATATGATAGCCGACTCGGTGTTGAGTCAGCTCGGGTCGACTAAACCCACTTCTTTTTGAAGTGTTTATACGTAGTCAAAGCAAGTTTATTGTATTCGAGTTTGCTTACAATAATTTCACAGTTGCCATATGTATAAAATATAATGTGGTTAAGCCATCAAAATATTTTTTTTTAAAACCACAATGAATACATATAATAAAATATAAATGTATAAAGATTATCTTGTTTATTAATAATGTTTTACAATGATTTTTTAGTATATAAAACACAAATACATTAAAAAAATGAAAATAAAACAAAATAATTGTACCATCTGGCAACTCCACACAAAACACCAAATGAATTTCAATCCACTAAGCGTTTATTCGACACTTTAACTCGAGTTATAAAAATAAGAATTTGAAACGTGTATTTCGTCAGCTCTGTTCGTGTGCTTAACTCGAGTTGAAAAGTCGCTTATACATGCGTGCTTAGTCGACCCGAGCTGACTCAACACCGAGTCGGCTATCGTATAAACGGGGTAAAAGACTACTTGATTGATTTTAATATATATCTATAATGCTAAATTTGGTTCATTTCTTTTCCAGTGGTCCTAAAAAAGAATTATGCTGTTACTTTTGTACCGTAATTATCTACATATAAAAAAAAAAACTAAATAAATCGGTTGAAAATTACGGGCGCTGGAGGGAAACATACAGATTTTTAACTTTGTTTTATATATAGAAGTAGAAGTAGTAGGTAGATGTAATATTACAGCTGAAAGCTAAATACACAGATAAACTTTGTACGAATAAACCTTTAGTCAGTATTTAAAATCAATTTTTAATGTTTATAGGGATTAAATAAATAAAACTAACAAAATAAATAAATTATACTTAATTTAAAATTCGTTTATCATTATCTACTTTGGCGCTCAGTTCTTTATGTTTTTGGGTATATTCGAAATCAGTGACCTTGAATTAGTAATCAACCAATTAAATATTTCATGGAAAAACAAAAAAGTTTGATTTTGTCGTGCTGTATAATGTAAACGAACTCCATATGAAGGTAAGAACAAAGGAAGTTGATGCATCTTAAAAACAAGAGCTGTTAAAACTGAGGACAGGAATCAGTGACCTTGAAATAATAAACAAGCACCAAATATATCTAGGAAAACTACCATAAATTGATTTTGTTGCCCTGTGTAATTTAAACGATCTCCATATGAGAGTAAGAACGAAATAAATAGTTGTTTCTCAAAATCTAGTGCTGATATAAAAAACTGGAAGATACGGAATCAATGATAGTACAAAAAACAAAAAAGTTTTTCTAATAAGAACATACATTTGGATCTAGGGTTTGTGTGGGGGCTACCGTCCTAGTGGTCAGGTTCGGCTGATTCCGACATATGTATTGCGTATGATAAAAAGTAAGCTTCGTGCCAAATTTCAGCTCTCTCTTCGAGGCAAAAATCATGCTTATTTATGAACGTTTCGTGAAAAAATGAGCCTAAGCAAGTCGAGTCTTCATGCAGAGCGAAACGAAGCGAATCTGTGCCTCACTCGCAGCGAACATTGAGAGACTGACGTAAGCGAACAGTGAAACATTCAGGTCTCTCTTCGCTGCGTGCAAACAGTGAAACATTCATGTATCTCTTCGCTAAAGTCAGAAGCAATACGAAACAAAACGAAAACATTCCTAAATGAACAACAACTTGTAGCAATAAAAAAATGTATTTTTTTGTTGTTGCATGACGCCAGTTGAGGGAGTCGCAGAGAGTGAGTGATAGAGTGTGGGAGAAAAAATTTGAGAGCTCTTCATGAAAACGAAACACTCGCTGCACATCTCTGACATACAGACAAACAGAAGGACATAGCCACATCAAGAATATATGTACATCCTTTATTATGGGGTCTCCAATGTCTCCTTCTGTGTGTAACAAACTTATAATACTATTCACTGCATGAGGAAGAGTATAACAAATCTTTTCCCTTTAAAATATTTACTTATTTATATTTTTATGATTAATTTATCAAATATTGAGATCTTTTATTTAGTTGTTTTATAGAGTTGTCCAGTATATATGTTTAATAGTCTCAGCTGGCGACCACGAAAAACGAACTCAGCGGAAGTTATCTGGACGACGAGCGACAATTCACGGATATCCAGTTTTGGTGGGCCCGAAGTTTCTGTCGATTATTGGCAAAACCGAAATTGTGGCCGAAACCGAAACTTCGGTCGGTCTATAAGAAATATACCTGTAGTTTTGTTTTCTTGAAATCAGAATGTATTTTATATTTTAAAATAAAATTTACAAAATTTTTTTTTTTTTTTTTTTTTTTTTAATTATTTTAATGTTCTGCATGACACATTTTGATGGTCATATATGTAAATAATAATGAAATGTCTTAGATCCTCATCTTTATGTGGACTAAATTATAATCATTAGATTCTTCTAAGTGGAAGATCATGTGGATGGAGTCTTTTTAATCTCCGCCTTATAGTTGGGCTTCGGAACAAGGCAGAAGCCAATGGGTTGGGGTGAGTCTGGAGTTCTGTTAAGTGCTGACTGCTATAGAGCATAGACTCTAATACTATTGGTATTTTTAGATCATTGGGCAGCGTGGTGTTTCTGACAAAACACGGGGCATCCGTGATTCTTCTGAGTGCCTTGTTCTGACATTCCTGCAGTCTGGAAATGTTGGAGGTAGCCATGGTGCCCCAGATTTGTATTGCATACCGCCATATTGGTGCCACTATTTGAAAGTAGTTGAGCTTTTTATTGCCTAGTGACAGCTTGTTTGACGGCCAGAGGAGCCAGTCTAGCTTCTTCATTTTTTGGTAGCATCGCGTGCATATTTTAATATGCCCTTTATCCAGGACCTAAATACTGAATTTGCTCCGTCTGTGAAATGATACTGGCATTATATCTTGTAACTGGACAGACACCTTTTCTTAAGGTGAAAGTGCAGTAACTGGACTTGGCGGAGTTGATCATTATTTTCTTGGCCCAGGCGTGAAATCTTATTATATAATGGTTTACTTTTTCCGCCTCTTCATTAGATGACTCGGAGTTGTAGACTATAGCTGTATCGTCGGCATTTGTAGCAATGATTGCTTGATAACCGGTAATTATCGGCATGTCTGACTGCAACAGAGAAAGAATGTTCATTTAGGAAGCTGCAGATGAGTAGATACTGCTTGTCAGGCAGGAGCGTTCCGAGTTTGTGTAGTAAACCATCAATCCATACCCTATCGAAGGCCTGCTTAACATATAAGAAGACTGCGGAGGAATATATTTTCAACTCAAACGCTGAAAAGCGGATGGTTGTTGTGATGTTGCCAGTTTTGCAGCTTCAGGAATGTTATCATTAAACAGATCAATCATCTCTTCTAGATCGTTAGCCGAATTGATCTCGACATTCAGATTGATCTGTTCATTAAGGTGTTGATGGAAGGCCGTTAAATTTGCCTCAGAAAGTAGCCTAGGTAAGCAGATGTAGTTGGCCGGTATCATGCTGATTCTTACAGAAAGTGGTATGTGGTCCGAGCTAAGGTCGACTGTCTCAGAGATGGATAGTGCTGCTGGACTTAAACCGTTGTAGACGACAAAAACCACTGCATCTGGAGTTCTTGCGGAGTCGTACGGGTATAATGTGGGTGATCCAGAGGCAAGAACTTCTCTGGCTGAGAGGGATGAGTAAATCTAGATATTGCCACTGTTAGGCGTGGGATGACGAAGATAACTTGACCAAACATAACCATCTTGCTGTTGTTGTGATTGAGAGTATTTACTAGTCTCCGGGTGAGTTTCCCTGAATGGTTGGTGTTGTGTTACAGAAAAGCTTTTTTTTCTGATTATGTGTGGAGTACGTGACTTTCTGCTGTCGTAGCATCTGTTGTTGACGCAAGAGCTTTTGTTGAGCCGGTTGACGGAGTTGCTTAGAAGCTTCAGCGTATGTCAGGCCGATAGATAACTTATTTGAAACTGGCGAGGTACATGATCATTATCAAATATTGCGATCTTTTATTTAATCGATTTTTAGAGTTGTTCAGTCTACTATATATGTTTAATAGTCCAGCTGGCGACCACGAAAAACGAACTCAGCGGAAGTTATCTGGACGACGAGCGACAATTCACGGATATTCAGTTTTGGCGGGGCCGAAGTTTCGGTCGATTATTGGCAAAACTGAAATTGTGGCCGAAACCGAAACTTCGGTCGGTTCCTAAGAAATATACCTGTAGTTTTGTTTTCTTGAAATCAGTATGTATTTTATATTTTACAATTATATTTACAAAAATTAACTAAGAAAATGTCGATTTTGATCAATTTTCCATTTTCAAATTAAAAAGAAAAATAATTGTTACGTACTACAGCAAAATTAATGGTCGTTAGATTCTATAGAAAAACATTTAAAAGGGTTGTCAATTGCAGTTCGTCATATAAACTTATTTTTTTAGACTTTTTAACATATATACTGGACAACATGTTCACGAAATTTTGTCCTTTCTGTTGTGCAATCAAAAATTTCAGTAGCCAGGACTGGCAAACTTTGAGTAGTGCTGCAAAGTTTTTGGTCATGTCCGCCATATTTTGTTCATTCTCGACATTAAACAGCTGATTATGCACAAAACAATTTGAAGAAAATTTTCAATTGTAATTGTTTTTTCAAATATTAATAAAATAAGTAGCGGTAGTAGTAGGAATGAAAAAGGTAGCTGCAAGAATTATTTGCGTACACTGCTTATTTATCATATATTTTCCACAAAATGTCCATTTTAATTATCATAATTAGCCACAATGTATATATAACAAACAAAACAAATAACAGCTGCTTTTTGCAAACAAAACCTCGGTGTGAACTAGAGGGCAGCATTTAGTGCAAAAAACGGCGTTTGAGTTACTCATACCAAAAATGAATGAGTGCGTTTTGTAACCAGATGTGAGAGAAATTGAAACAGTAATAACCAAAACCAAACAATCTGGTTATAGCTATGCGAAACTCTATTTTGTTGTGGAAATAACTCGTGCACTCAGTGTGTCTCCTTCTTCTTCTTCTTTCAAGAAGACATGAAGAAATGACCAATGCGCTTGTACACATAGTCCCATAAAAATTTTGCAATGTGAAGAGTTAGTAATCAAACTTCCTTTGAACAATAAATTTAAACTGTAAGAAACAATTTATTTAAAATAAATAAATGAAGAAATCTTTTTATAATCATTTATAATATACATTGATAAAAAACAAAACTTACCATATTGGAAGTACGCCAAAAAATAGATAAAAGTTTTAGTGTTTTTTTGACATTGCAAATAATTATGTGAATATGTGTACATGCACATCGAAACGATGATGCAGAACAGAATGAAATAAAAAGTTAAAGTCAGCTATGCCATGATCATCAATGTATTTGAGTTTTTATACTCTTCACGGGAGTGAATAGTATTATAAGTTTGTCATGAAGTTTGTAACACACAGAAGGAGACATCGCAGACCACATAAAGTACATATATTTGTGATCAGCTCGATTAGACGAGTTGATTTAGCCATATCCGCCGGTCCGTCTGTTCGCACTCCTAGTCCTTCAGTTTTTGAGCTAGGGAGCTGAAATTTCGTACATAGGTTTCTTTTTACAAAACGCCGATCAAGTTCGTGAATCAGCCGAATCGGACCACTAGGGGGGTACCTCCCATACAAACCGCCTTTTAAATTATTGTTCTTATTAGAAAAAGTTTTTTGATTTTTGACGTATCGAACTGAAATTTAGACACTATAAGTCTCTGACCCATATCCACCAACCTTATAAATTTCAAGACCCTCGGACCACTAGCTGGGGCGTGAAGAGTATTTCATCTTCGGCATAGCCAAAGTTAGTTTTTTTTTTTATATTTTATATTTATATTTGACTTACTGCACCGTTTACTACGTTCAAATAAAATTCAATGAGACAAAGAAGTAAGAAATTCATCAACAAAGCAAGAAATTCATCAACACACAGAATGAAAAATTAATGAATGCATGAGTTTTAGCAGTGGCATACGAGTTATCTGCTTAACCAAAAATTTTTTGATGTTTCTTCTATTCGAATTTACTCAATATGAATGCTCGCACATCTGGTTAAATTTTCACTCAAACTCAAAATTGGTATGTTGGTTAGACTGTTAATAGTGCGGACTGCCAACTTTGTGAATTTTTAAAGAATGGGAAGTTTGCCATATCAAGGGCATTTTCAAGAGTTTCTTTACATGTGTGATAACGAGAACAGCTGAATAGAAGTGTCGTCTAGGATTTCATCTTTCAATTTACTTGTATCTTCTAAATCAGTGTTTCTCAAACTGTGGTACGCGTACCACAAGTGGTATGTGAGGACTCTAAAGGTGGTACGCGAACTGATAATAAATGTTTTGTACTTGCCTTCAAATAAAATTATCGTTAGCTTTGTAAATGGCAACACTATTGTTGGTGTTTATACAACTCGTTCGAAAATCGTGACGAGTAATGCTTATATTGTTTTGTTCAGTGCCGTGCATGGTGTAAAAAATAGAGGTGACGCTAATAGTTTACAGTTATATGTCGTTCTCTCAAAAATAATTTGCGCTCTTTTGATTTGTAAATGTTTATGCTGCACAACACTCATATGTTGGCAAGTCGAAATTCAGTTGTGAGTTCATGAATTTCATTATTTATATATGTATTTATAACACTAATTTTTAAATTTTCAATGCTTTTCTACGTTATGTTCAACACTAAATGCGTGTTTTTCAGCGTTTTAGAACATTAATATCATTCCGCTCGATTAATTTTTGAAAGCGTAACAGGACAAAATGGCGCTACCTTGTATTCTTGTGCTATGTTTTTATCGCAAATGACCTCGTGGAAGATATGGAATGGAGAATGTGTTGTTACTGAAAATGAAGAAAATCATTCCAAACAACGGAAGGCAATAAGAAAATATGATCCGGAATACATTAATTTCACGTTCAGAAACGTAAATGATGAGCCTAGGCCATGATACAAAAAAACAAGGTAGCGACACAGCGACCTGATACTCTCTCAAAATTACTCACTCTCAGTTAAGTATATCAGTGTGCTAAACCTTTGAAAAAACACGCATTTAATTTTGAACATAACGTGAAAATTAGTGTTATGAAGTCAAATGTTTGCGCTTTGATTAGCTGTGTTGTGTCGGTGTGAATTATTATTAAAAATAAAATTATTAAAATAACATTAAAAATAGTGAATACCCAATGCAAAACACACAGAAAAATCAATAAAATAAAAAAGTAAAAAATAAAACAGCAACTTTTCTATTTTTCATATAAATTTAAAATTTCAGGCAGTTAAATATGCACATTTATGAATTGAATAAACATAAATAAACAACATATGATAGTGTTGTGCAGCGTAAAAATTTACAAGAAGAAGAGCGTTAAAACATTGAGAGAATCACATAACTGTAAACTACTGTCGCTACCTTGTTTTCTTGTATCATGAACCTAGGCCGCAATGTGTCATTTGTTTAGAAATTCTCTCAAATCAAAGCACGATACCGTCATTATTGAAGCGCCACTTTAATACCAAACAATCAACATTAAAAATAAAAGTCCGTAAGTTAACTGGGATGAACGACACAAAAAACTTTATGTCTTCCTTTGTGGTAGTTCTCAAAAGGCGACGGAGGCATCCTTCCTAGTGAGTTTAAGAATTGCAAAGTGTGGAAAAGTTCATATTTTTGGTGAAGAACTGGTGCTACAGTTATTTATTTATTTATTCAAAAATATTAACTTACTGTCAACAAAAAATTCAAGTTTTCAATAATACAATAAGGAATATCTCAATAAAAATTAAAACTAATAAATTAAATTATAAAATACATATATCCGTCTCTAACCCCGTGGGGGAATTTGATTTGCTAAGTAGCTAGCTATGCCCCTTCTCATAGCTATATGTTGTCAGAGACAGACATCCAAAATTGTAACGGCCAGGTTCAATCACGGTGGATGGAGAAGCGTAGGTGATCCAGAACCAGAGCATTGATAGCGGTTGGCGAAATCTCAGGAGAAAGAATGTGATATAGTTTGTTATAATTTAAACATAATACACGAAATGGATCGTTTGATGCAAAATTAGTTGTGCACATACTAAGACCAAGAGGGACGAAATTTCTAGTGGAACGACTAAGGACACAAAAACTAAGTTGACTCAAAAGCAACGGCGAATCAACAATACCAGTAATAAGTTAGTGAAGAAAGCTTATACGTAGAGAAATTCGGCGATTACTAAACGAAGAAAGATCAATAAGAAGAAGCCTGTATAAGGCAAACGAACACTAGGATTCCAATTCCAATTTAAGCGAAGTGCAAAATGAAGGAATTGCTTCTGAACTGACTCAATACGGTCTTCAAGTATTCTGTATTTAGGGCTCCACACGCACGAACAGTATTCGAGTACTGGGCGGACAAGGGAGATGAAAAGAAGCTTGGTAGTGAAGGGATCATTAAATTCTATAGACCATCTTTTAATAAATCCAAAAATACTTTTAGCTTTATTAATAGTTGAAGAAATGTGATTGTTCAAGGTCAGTTTAGGGTCAAAAATTCAAACTCCTAGGTCAATGAAGGTGAAGACACGCGCCAATGGGTTGTCGATCGTGTAAGAAAATAAATGAGGTTTCCAGCGATGAAAAGTATAAATGACATCAGTTTGACATCTTTCGTTGAAACCAAGGTTCACCAAAGATGTAAATTCAAGCAAGTTAGTAGCTGGTGATCTATTCTTCATAAAATCATGTTGACACGGAGAAATAATAGATTTACAGTAGTGATAAAGGGTTGATGTGGGCATATTTTGAACAACTTTGGGATTGCAGAAAGTTTGGCAATACCTCTATAATTTGATATGTCAGCTTTGTTACCTATTTTAGGGGAAACATCTGTTAAAAAACTAGAAACAGTACCATTGTCAAATGGTACCGTCCGTCGCAGGATTGAAATGATGGCATCGAACGTTAAATAACAATTATTAGTACGTGTCAAAAATAGTGATTTTTTGGCATACAACTCGACGAGAGTGCAGTTATAACAAATTATGCCCAACTTATGTTCGGTATATATGTCAAACTACAATGGAAGAAGATTATTTATTTTGTGAGGCACTCCCAGCTCGAACAACGGCCGAAGAATTTTTCAAAAAACTTAATGTCTTTTTTACGGAAACTGGAATAGACTGGAAGAAATGCGTTGGTATCTGTTCTGACGTTGCGTGAATTATGAGTTTAAATCATAATAAAATAATTAAATAAAAATGAATTAAAGAATTTGTTTGATTTTTAATGTATAGGTTTCTTTATTAAGTATATATAAATGTTAAAGAACTTTGTAGATTTATTTATAAAAGTGTTGAAGAACAATGTTTCTCTTTTCGAGGTCTAAAGACTTTTAAACTTATTATCTACTTGGCATATGCAAATGCCTTTTGTTATAATGTACTTTCGCTTACTATGCATAAACAACATAAGCAAAGACGACGCTGACGTTGTTTATGTTCAATAGGAATTTTTATTCTTTTTACAAACTTATATCGTATTTCATATACTTCTGGGCAATAATGCTGATGTCGTCTGCATTGGCATAATTGTCTGAAGCAGGGTTATTGGCCTGGACATAACTCCTCCCCCTCTTGTCATAGAGTTCTCCTGGATTCCACTTTGTCTCATTTTTATTATAATTGATTTTTGTTTTGTATTAGCATATATTATTAGTATAACAATAATTATTACGAGGGTTGCTACTTAAGTCTTGAGATATGGCAACACCAATGTTGATATGTCAAATCTGACATTGGTATCGTAAAGCTTGTCGTCTTTACTGATAAATGTACTCAAAACGTTTTGTCATACGAGTGCTGTTTGTATTGTTTACAGTGACTTGAAAAATTCGTTTCGGCTAAAAAATGGAATTAAATCGTGAACATTTTCGTGCAATGATTTTTTTATGATTTTCGACATGGATTAACTCAACAAAAGTGTGTCAATCAACTTGCTTCGACTTTTGGTGATGAAGCACCATCCAGGGCCACCGTGTTTCTCTGGTTTTCTGAATTCAATCGTTGACAGGTGATGAATCATGGATCTATGCATATGAGCCTGAAACTAAACAGCAGTCGACTGTATGGGTCTTTCAAGATGAGCCAAATCCAACAAAAGTTGTTCGCGCACGAAGCACTTCGAAGCAAATGATCGCCTGTTTTTTTGGAATAACCGGACATGTCGCCACCGTGCCATTAGAGAAACGTAGAACGGTTAATTCTGAATGGTACACCACCATTTGTTTGCCAGAAGTGTTGGAAGAAAAATCAATCGCAAAAGACAAATCATTCTCCACCACGACAATGCGAGCTCTCACACATCGGCTCAAACAAGTGACTTTTTAAACACTCAAAACGTCGGATTGATGGGTCATCCGCCCTATAGTCCAGATTTGGCACCCAATGACTTCTTCTTATTCCCGCACACCAAAAATAAATTGCGAGATCAACGTTTTTCGACGCCTGAAGAAGCGGTTGATGCGTTTAAAACACATGTTTTGGAGATACCTCATTCCGAGTGGAAAAAGTGCTTCGAAAATTGGTTCAATCGCATGCAAAAGTGGAGAATATTTTGAAAAACAATAAAGTCATTTTCGATGATACATATTTGTTATTATTTGTCTGTCTCTAAACATAAGTAGCAGCCCTCGTATAACAATTGGTACAGTGGCATATGATATGTTTTTATGCATTTTTAACTCTCTGATTTCCTCTATGTTTTTTATTTGCTTCAATTCTATTTCCTCAAAAGTTGGTTTTTTAGGAAAATCAGTTAATCTTTTTATACTCTTCACGCAGTGAATAGTATTATAAGTTTGTCATGAAGTTTGTAACACACAGAAGGAGACATCGCAGACCACATAAAGTATATATATTTGTGATCAGCTCGATGAGACGAGTTGATTTAGTCATGTCCGTCGGTTCGTCTGTTCGCAGTCCTAGTCCTTCAGTTTTTGAGCTAGGGAGCTGAAATTTCGTACATAGGTTTCTTTTTACCAAACGCCGATCAAGTTGGTGAATCAGCCGAATCGGACCACTAGGACGGGTACCTCCCATAAAAACCCCCTTTTAAATTAATGTTCTTATTAGAAAAACTTTTTTGATTTTTGACGTATCGAACTGAAATTTGGACACTTTCAGGGTTACCAGGAGAGGTTCATCCCACACAAACCCCCTTTTTAATTAAAGTTCTTGTTAGAAAGAGTTTTTTTTTTCTCTCATTGAACTGAAATTTGGACACTATAAGTCTCTGACCCATATCCACAAACCATATAAATTTCATGATCCTAGGGTTATCAGGAGTGGTACCTCCCATACAAACCGGGATTCAAATGAAAGTTCTTATTAAAAAAAACTTTTTTGTTTTTTGTTCTATCGACTTAAAATTAAGGCACCAACCTCAAGACCCTCGGACCACTAGCTGGGGCGTGAAGAGTATTACAACTTCGGCATAGCCAAAGTTAGTCTTTTTTTATTTTTTTTTTACATTTTAATAAAAATAAGTAGCATGAATGAATTACTTGTATACACTGCAAATTGTTTTTAATCATGTATTTTTCACACAATTTTCATTTTAATTTTTCACAATTAGCCACAACGTTCCATTTGTATGTATACTCAAATCAAAAAACAGCTGTTCCGTTGTAAAATGCAATGTGAACACTTTCTGTGAATGCTGCATTGGATGCTCAGTGTGAAATGGCTATTAAAGTGTCGTATAAACTCATTTGTTGTTTTGTGTGGAGTTTCCATATGGTACAATTATTTTGTTTTATTTTCATATTTTTAATGTATTTGTGTTTTATATACTAAAAAATCATTGTAAAGCATTATTAATAAACAAGATGAGCTTTATACAGTTATATTTTATTTTATGCATTGTGGTTTTTGAATAAAAATAATTTTATGGGTAAACCACATTATATTTTATACATATGGCAACTGTGAAATTATTATTAACTCGATTACAATAAACTCGGTTTGACTATGCACGTATAAACATTTCAAAAAGAAGTGGGCTTAGTCGACCCGAGCTGACTCAACGCCGAGTCGGCTATCATATAATCAGGGTATAAGAGAGAAATCGAACTCACTCGCGAACGAGAGCAACACGAAGAATTTTTTTAGTTCGCTCACGTGTGCAAGAGTACTTTTCGAATTCGCAGGTCATGAACAATACATTTAAAAAAAAAAGTAATGTGCCTCACCTAGATAAGCACACTATTGATGTGAAACCGCTGAACAAAATGAAGTTTTAAAATAATTACCAGAGTTGAGTTATATAATGATATTCATTTATTTCATTATTTCGTGATACAAACGTTATAATAAGCTTATGGTAACTGAAATGAGAATCAAATATTCGGGTATATACCGTGTTTAAGTATCGTGCAAATATAGCGTCTATTGTTGTTCCATATTTATTTGTTGATTTTGCCGGATTATTTGATATGGTGAAATCAAATTTTTTTGAGAAAATTCAATAGTGGCACTGATAATTCTTTGCCAAAATCTACATTAAAATCTCCTCCAAGAATTATAGGGATTTTATCTAATCCAACATTAAGAATTTTAGCTACTTCAAAAGAATATAATAGTACTGATTTGTGAATGAAGGCAATAATTTTGTCAATTGCCTGATTCGGGCAAATGCAAACTTGTAGCTCACCCTTTTTAAGCTTGCCTATTCTGTTATAACTTATGACTTTAAAAGCCAGTGCGAATCAAAGAACTTAGATATACAAGCAATTTTACTTTTGGAAGCATATTGTTGTTAATAATCTAAATATAATTAATAATGTAAATAATTGGGGCAAATAACGTATTTATTTAATTTACATATAACAGGAAAGCCTCAGCGACATGCACATACATTAATAAGCGAGATCGGCGCAGTCTTGGGACACACAAATATGATTCAAGAGAAGTGTGAAAACGCAACAGTTGTAATAGCAGACACTTGTTTGTTGTTGTTAATATGTTCTGCATAAAACCAGACAGCAGCAGCAACGATACAAGCAAAGTCTTTGGTTGATGTTGTTATATTGTGCAGAAAATCACACAATAGTAACAACAACAACAAAGCAACATTAATACATATGCATATTGTTTTAACCCAGTGGACCAAAACTATTATAAATGATATCATTTATGATAGTTTTGCGGGTCTTTTGCGGACAAAACTATCGTGCGTGTATCCGAAAATGATACGTAAATGAATCATCTGTCGTTCAGTTTGTGGCAGCAAAACTATCATTTACGATAGTTACAAAAGATATCATTAGCATTTTGAGAGCGTTTTTACATATCATTTTTGATATCATTTCCGATCCTTTTGCGAGCGTTTTTACATATCATTTTAAATACCATTTGCGATGTTATGATATTTTTACGAGTGTAATATTTTTAACGATACGTTTTTGAATCTAAAATAATACTTTTACGAATCATTAATGACAGTTTCCTATTTTGATTCTCTCCCACATAGATTCCCAATAAAATAAGTTATTTAAATTTTTTTAATGTTTTTTAAATATATAAAATAAATTTCAGTCGCCCATAAAAGTTGGAAAAAAAATTAAATAAAAGAAAAATGTCAACATTTAAAAGCCCCCAACATTGCCTTACAAATTTATCGTAGGTTTTCTCGCTATTTTCCATTACTTCTTGTAACTAAAAAAATGTTAAGACTGACTTTGGCTATGCCGAAGTTGTAATACTCTTTACGCCCCTTCTAGTAGTCCGACAATCTTGAAATTTGGAAGGTTGGGATATTGTAATTTTTTTTTCAAATATTAATAAAATAAGTAGCAGAAATGTAAAAGGCAGTTGCAAGACTTACTGCGAATTGTTCCCAATCATATATTTTTCATAAAATGTCCGTTTTAATTACCACAATTAGCCACAACGTTCCATTGGTATGTATGTAGCTTTAACATTTAATATATTATTTATTATTTGAGTAAAATACAATAGTATTAATCTACTATTTAATTACTAGCTTAATTATATTATACTTAGTTTAATATTTGAGTAAAATACAATAGTATTGATGTACTATTTGATTGTATTTACAAGAATGAAATGATCTTAATCGCTCGCTCGACTTGACAGCATTATTCGACGACTGTCCATGACCGCTCTGCTTTAGTGTATGACAACGACTGACTCTGCTTTTGCTGCCTGACAAAAACCCACCACCAAATGAGCGCAGCAGAGAACCACTCTTCCACTCTCACGCTTATTAGTGCTGTCCACTACGAGTAGTTCTCTGCTCTCTCTGATTCTCATTTCCTACATTCGGCACTACTGACTGGCCATTCGTCTCGAATCGGTCACTCCAAAGCTTCATGAACTCCGCTACAGTCGATGTTTTACAAGGTCCCTCATTATCACCTATCTTCTCAACCTCGTACCGGTCATGCCTCTTAACTGCAACCTCCTTGTAAGTTCCTAAATACTTTGCCTTGAGTTTTAATCCCACGCCATATTGTGTACGTCTGATAGCCACCAAATCATTAACTCTGTACTGTATAGGCTCCTTTCTCTTTCCATCAACATATCGCTTGTTTTCTTCCTGCAGAGATTTTATGCTTTCCCGAGCTTCACTTCTGAACCTATCTCTGTCCTTATTCAGCTCCTCTATTAACTTCTCCTCTATCAGTCCCCTCAAGTCAATATTCTCCGATACACGCATGTCTAATCCTGTTAGGATTTTGAAGGGTGCAACCTTGGTGCTTCTTGTTGGAGTATTATTGATGATTTGCTGCACCTTTCCCACATACCTATACCACGATGCTGGATTGTCCTGACTGAGCTTTGATAACATTGGCACTATTATTTTATGCATTCTCTCCACCGGACCTTTACCCCTTGGAACCCCAGTGGTAATAAGCAAGTGTCGTGTATCCTGGTCCTGGCAATACTGCTTGAAGTTGTTTGATGTGAAAGCACTACCCCTATCCGTGATTAGTCTCATGGGATTACCAAAAACTAAAGCCTGTTTTTCTAGACTTCCAATCACCTCATCAACACCTGTGCTCCGAGTAGGGTATAATCAGACATGCTTCGAGAATGCATCCACTACAACCAGAATATAATTATATCTCTTCATTGTCAATTCCATTGGGCCTACGTGATCAATATGATAAGTGATCAGCGGTCGATCTCCCTTATCAATTGATGCTAACCATCCTTCTCGTTACCCCGATTTCGCATTAACGATTATGCACTCAACACAACTTTCTACTATCCTCCCTATTTTTTCTTCCAACTTTGGAATATAGTACGACCTCTCCACTAAATCTTGGGTTTCTTTGCCGAGAAATGCCCTTCTTATGTGCCATACGAATAATCTCATCCTCCATCTGGGATGGTACTACAATCAACTCACGATTAGGGTCCTTAAATAATATTTGGTCCTTGATGTAAGAATTATCATAGCCCTCTTTTGCCACAGCCATTCTTACAACCTTTGTCCATTCATCCGACAACTATGCTATAACAAAGAACTCGACTTAATGCATCTACATGCCTCATTTTTGACCCAGTACAATGTTATATTCAAAAGTCCTGCAGATACATTGCCCACCGTGCTACCCTCAAAGGAATATCTTTCTTTTTCATGGTAATTGTGAAAGCATTACAGTCCGTTATGATGGTAAACTTCATTCCCAATATATAAATACGCCACTTCTTGAGTACTCCAATGATCGCTAAAACCTCAAGCTCATACGAATGATACTTCTCCTCACACTGAATAAGCTTGCTGGCTTAAGTCCTACCTAATTCTTCTGAACAATGTTTGTGCTTTTTTCTCGCTTGACCTCCACTTCTACTTTACAATTGGCTACGTGATGACATACTTGTCCGCATCTAAAACATGTAACGTTTCTCTTAGGACAGTCTTTTCTTATAAGTGATACATCACCACACCCAAAACATTTCCTTTCCTTTTCTCCTACTGATTCTTTCTCAGCGCTTTGTTTGTTGCTAACTGTTCTCCAATTTTCTCTGGTCTTTTGGTACACTTCCATTTGACCCTTTAACTCCTTTATACTTTTAGCTTGAAACAGTATCATTTTATTCAACTTCGAATCAGGAATACCTTTGATGAAGTATTCCACAATGCTTTCATCATCTATTTCTATTGGTTTAGCAATCTCAATTAGGGCATATAAATACTTCTGCAACGTTTCACCCTTTCTCTGCTGTCTTAACTCCAACCTTTTATGCACTGTCGCAGATGAAACTTTGACTTGAAATTCCTCCTTCAACTCTTTCTTCAATGCTTTCCAATCTTTGACATCCCTCAAACTCCGAACAAATGCCTTGGCTCCTCCCACTAATAGCTGCTTTGCATTTACAAATAATTGTAGTTCTCTCCACTGTACCGTGATTGCACACTCTCCCAGTTCCTGTATCCACAGATTAATGTCAGGGACATCTGAACCCGAAAATTGCAAAACACTAGCCTCTACATCTTTTAATGTAAACCACGATCTATTCCCCATTCCTGCTACTGACCTTTCTAGTGCTGTCACTACCGACTCGTCATCATACTCTTCTTCATCTTCCTCATCTTGTATCCCGTAATACGTCAGTAACATATTCTGCAGGTCTCGTTTCCGATCTCCCGTCTGCAGTCCCAATTCGACTAGCTTTCTTTTCAACCCGTCTACTTGAAGTGCCAGAATCTGATCGAGTTCCATTTTACAAATGTCTTTCTTATACTACGTTACTTTACACTTAATAAATATGTTAAATATCAATGTAAATATATGTTAGTATAATAACAACTACAACTATGTTAGTTCACCAAACACTCACTACTACATACAAATATGTATACCTCAGTGCTGCCTCCGCTTCTGCTCTCAATTACCAACCAACAAAACGATCCGCTATCTTGATATACCTCGCACCAACTGTAGACTTGCATCGACGCCAAAACTGCGCATCAACTTATGTCGCTTTGGTTGCAGCTGCTTATCTCGTCTTCGTTTTGTTGCCGTCAATAATTAGATTGGCTTCACTCACCCTTATTTTCCTCAAACTTTTGTTATTGTTTGTTAACTAAGAACCGTTGTTCGACCGACAACAATGCTCTGACTCACTGCTCAACGCTGTTGTTCACAAAATCCTTGTTGCCTTTGCCACTGTACCGTACTCGCTGCTTTACCTCCAACGATGCTGTGACTCACTGCTCAACGTGCTGTTGTTCGCAAATTCTCCGTTGCCTTTGTCACTGTACCGCACCCGCTGCTTTACCACCAACAATGCTGTGACTCGCTGCTTCCCAGAATTTCGACACACACACAAACACACTATTCTTTCTCCAACCAGCCGATGTTGTATTTCGCCGTAATGTTGTCGTTCGCTGACGCTCATGTTCATTTAATTTTGGTTGAGCCCCCAAATTATAGTTTTAGCATTTAATACTTTATTTATTATTTGAGTAAAATACAATAGTATTAATCTACTATTTAATTACTAGCTTAATTATATTATACTTAGTTTAATATTTGAGTAAAATACAATAGTATTGATGTACTATTTGATTGTATTTACAAGAATGAAATGATCTTAATCTCTCGCTCGACTTGACAACGTTATTCGACGACTGTCCAACCACGACCGCTCTGATTGAGTGTATGACGACGACTGACTCTGCTTTTGCTGCCTGACAAAAACCCACCACCAAATGAGCGCATCAGAGAACCACTCTTCCACTCTCACGCTTATTAGTGCTGTCCACCAAGAGTAGTTCTCTGCTCTCTCTGACTCTCATTTCCTGCAAAACAGCTGTTTTTTGAAGCGAAACTGTGTGAACGAACGGTCGCTGGAAAAGCAACAATTTTGAAGCCGTGTGAATCGGGCATAAAGCATGAACATCTTGATTTCCGTATCGCTTTTTTTGGACTTAAGGTGGAGATACACAAATGACTTCAACGATAAGCTGCATTGTCGACAAACGCAGAATGCGGCTTCAAACTACACAAACGACGTCGAGGTACACAAACTATTTCAATCATATTGACTTCAGTGAACAAAAAACAGCTGTGAATTTGAAAATTTAAGAAAGTAATTATTGAAGAAAACTGTATTAAAAGTTGAATTATTAAAAAAAGGAAGTATGTATTTTTATTATCATGTAATAAATTGAATTGGAATAACTTTTTAAATAGATAGGAAAGTCTGCCATCAAATTTAACATAAATACTGCAAAGAAATTGCCATTTACCAAAAAAGTTTTTTGTCATTCATCACGTGATCAAGCAGTTCTTTTGGTTCACAAACAGCTGTTTTCTGGTTCACAAACCAGTTCTTATTACATTCACCAATACTGTTTTCTGTTGAAGTTGAAGTTGTTCGACTTTTTGAGTTGCTGCGTTCGCGAGTAAGCTATGTAACTCGGTTCATACGATTTCATACATTTCAACTTTTTTTTTTGACGCCCGAACGGAGCAAAAGCTGGTTTGCAAGAAAACGTCGTTTGTGTATCTCCACCTTTACACCTCGCTAAAGAAGTTTCACTTCAAAAATATAAAAATATTTGCAGTATTTAACTCTTCAATTCCCGTGTCCAAGTTAATAAAGATTTTTGGTTTCTTTTTAAATAAAATACCTTATCTACATTTGGTTTTGACAAAAAAAAAAATAAATGTCACCTACAAGAGATTACACAAACACAGACTGCTCGAATTTCGCGCGAAACATCTGATTCTATTAAACAGCTGACATTTAGCTAGGGCTGTCAGAAAAAGTAATTAATAGTTGTATTTATTGGCTTTGTAACAATGGTAGTGGAATTTAATAATAAAATCTCCGTGTGGTAGAAACAAAAATATTAAACTTCTGTCACCTACAAGTAACACTCGGAATTGACGAGTTAACACTGCATAACATTAATAAAAAATTTCTGAAAAGTCAATTTCTGAAAGAAGTATGGTACATCACAAGAGTGATCAGCTTGAGACAAAGTAATAATACTTATGTAATTATTATCAACTAGAGTTTATTGTAGATTATCAAGTTTATAAATTTTATTTCTCTTTAAAAAATAAATAAATAAATTTACAAAAAAAAAAAAAAAAAAGTCGGTCAAGTGTGAGTTGTACTCGCACACGGAGGGTCCGTGTTTTGCCGCTAAAATAAAATATGTATTTAAATAGAAGCGATATTTTCCTTAACAACACGAAGAAGATGCAGAAACAACGAAACACACGGACTCTCTCTTGCCCCGCTCTCAGTGAACATCATATACAGACATAACATAAATACTAACAAACTGCTTTAAGTTACACAACATTACTTGAAACATAAGCTATTATAATTGTAATTAGTCCTTTATTGAGATTTTCCGACTTTTCCGGTGGATTTTCCAAATTTGTCTACCTATTACGGTTCATGAGATAGGGCTCTGTGTCGGACGGACAGCGTAAAAAAAATTATAATTTATACAAGATACTGTATGATATCCTTTACGTTTAAGCACTTCTCCAAGCTGTTTCGGCATGGATTTAATCAGATTACAAGTATCATTTTTGCTTATTTTGCTCATTCAGTTTATTTTTCCGAGCTCTACTCTCAAGTAAATTCCATGGATGGTTAAGGTCGGGATATTGTGTTGGGTGAATGCTATTGGTTTTTAGAGTAATACAGTAACCAAGGCTTCACAATATGTACTGTGTGCTTGGGATCGTTGTCTTGCTGGATATTTTACATGTCGATGTAATCAAATTGGTTTATCGTTGACTTTATCAAGACAATTTTACTAAAACCTTAAGCGGCCATATACCCGCTTGTTATTTGATCTTTTGCAATATCCACTCGTTTCTACCTTTTGAAAACTGACACATAGGGCTTCCCATATGGTACACGGCGGTTAAATATGCCTATTCATTTTAATAGTTTCCGGATGGCATCTGCATGGATATCTTTGATAAAAAAGATTTGGTTAAGTGAAATGTTTTCACAATAGTGCTGAGCGAAACATCGATGTTTGTAAATTTATTTCGATCATCGATGTTTTTTTTCTGATGTTCGATGTTTTTTACTAATTTCCCATCACTGAGAAAAAAAAAGAGAAAAGCTATCATCTGGAACTTTTTTAATAAGTCTACGGATGGCAAGTCTGTTAAGTTCATAAAATGTGAGAAAACGTACGAAACAAAATTATTGGTAGGGAAATAACAGCTTCGGCTTTGATACGTTATTAAAGGCACAATTACACTGTATGAGAATTTTGTCACTCATCGGTGCAAACCGGCTGGAACATAATTTTGTTGTTGTTATACTATCGTTTCTTTTATTCTTTTGATATATTTTAATATATTTTGTTTTATTTATATTTAATAGGAAACCTTGTGTTATGAATAAATTGACAAAATGAAATGTTTGAAATATATTATAAGCATTAATATAAAATTTAAAAAATTTGCCATTAGGAAAGTTCGATACATCGATGTTTTTTCCCCTAAAATATCGAAACATCGATGTTTCTCCAGCATTATTTTACAACGTACTGGATTGATAGATAGATGAATACACTCTATCCTATATCTTTCCTTTTACGCGAAATAATTAGTCTTCCTTTTTAAATTTCATGACTGTTTTACTCTCATTTGCGTCAAATATCAATTGAACGAATTGTGTCATTATAACCAAGTCATGCATAAAAACTTTCAGGGATTTCCCATTTTCAAATGACAAAAATAACATTCTCAACAGTAGTGTATAGATCATTTTTTCAGTACGGTTTACTAAATTTTATTGTATTTTTCTTTATGAAAAGCTGTTATTACTTAATATCTTTATAAAACTAATTTTGTATATGATAGCTGTAAATTCCTGGCAAATAAAGAGAATATTTTTTTTTATACCGTTCTATTTTTATGATTCATTAAGTTTTCTGTGCACGGTGCAATGAAACTTTTTCTGACAAATGTATCTTATTTTTCCACAGTGAGTAAAGTTCTGAGTTCCACAGTGCTGCTTAGTTTTTGCTATTTCCACATTTTTTTTTTGCCATTCTCGACATTAAACAGCTGATTATGCACAAAACAATTTGAAGTAAATTCCAAATTGTAAAATTTTCTTAAAAATTCTAATAAAATTAGAAATGAAAAAGATAGCTGCAAAAATTGTTTCCATACACTGCGAATTGTTCTCAATCATGTACTTTTCACAAAATTTCCATTTTAATTTCTCACAATTCAACAAACTTTTGTTTTGCATGTAAAACCAAAACAAAAATCTGCTGTTCAGAACTTGCAGAACTCACTGGAACTTTATTCCTGAATGCGATTACTATCTTTTTTTTATTAACTTTTAATAACATTGATATATTTTTTTATGCAATTTATTCAATATAATTTATTTTGCAATTATTCATAGAAAATATAAAAAACGTTGGATTAGTAGTATTTTGAAACAATTAACTACTTAATTTCGACGTACAATATCTCTCTCACCCTCTATCGTTAAGTAATTAATGTATAAATGTATGCATAACTATAAATAAAATAAATATATTTGCAATTTGCGATTCAACAAGTCATATTTATGTTTATATCTGCGTGTTCCGTATTCTTTTAACAATGTGCTCCGGCAACTTACAACAGATACATTGTCCCTTTGTCGGAAAAAAAACGAAACACTATTTTGTTTTAAATACTGCTTCATTCTTTACCTTAAATAAAACACAATACCGGGGCACTTTGGGCTTTGGTTTATACACATTATTCATTCCCTTTAGTTGCGTTCCGTTGGTCCGAAATTTCGAGATTTTTTTTTTTTTAATTTAGTTTTTACTTTGCGTGTTAAAGTAGGTGTGGGTGACATCAATGTGTAATCCTTGTCTGCTGCCGTTTGCTTTATAATTGGCATTGTAGCAGAAGAATTAAGATTATGTGTCTGTTGTTGAATTAATTCGTCGGTTGGAACAGCTCCCCCACCACCCATGACACGTAGTTTTTGTTGCTTATACGTGCTGTTACACCCACCGTTTGTTTGCTGAACGGAGGTTACAACAAGGCCTCCAGTTCTGAATTTACGGTTTTGTTTTACTGTCGATGATAATTTGTAGCTGGATGTACTGCGGGCTGCGGCCATTGTATGTTGTTGATGTAACACAATATTGTATAATTCTTGTTGTTGCTTCTTTTGTAGACGTATGCTTTGAGCGTTGCAAGCTGATTTTGCTTGACGATTTTCTTGTGCATTTGCAGTAGCAATTCCATTGGTTGCTGTTGCTGCTGATTCTGCCATTACAGTAGCCGTTGCTGTGTTGCGAGCACGAGTCATGCGCGTTATGACATGTGTTGTCTCGGCGATCTTCATCATTGAGTTGCTACAAAAATACAAAAAAAAAAAAAAATTGTTGTACTACATTGCTTGATTTGCATTCATTACTTTCTTACATCGATCTACGTTTTATTTTTAAGCCACTTCCACTGGTGATAGTTGTGTTTGTTTTGTGTGCCTTACTTCTGGGGCCGCCAGGTGCAACGTTACGTTTACATGTTGATATATATCCAGAAGAAACTGCACCATCACCGCTAACTATAATCGGTTCGGTATTTGGAGTCTGCAAGCCTAAATGTGTAGCAGCACTCTTGTTGAAACGTGATGTCATCGTTTTTGCTGGAGTTGAACGACTATTTTCCTCTTGTTGCCAAAGTAGTAGTTTCTGTGAGCACGCGCTAAAATAAAACTATTTTAAGTCACCAAAAGTAATTGTATTAAATATGTTTTAAAGATTACGTTAACAGTTCCATGTTTTCTAGTTTTTTGTTGATGTTCCTGCGTATTGTTTTACTGTGGTATCGTTGATCTGTTGTTGTAGTTGGGGCTGCTTGCTTTGATTGTGATTGGAGCAGTTTTTGATGTTGCTTACGTGTCACTTGTGTTGAATTCGCGGATAATGACGTTCCTGCGCTTGTCGTTGTTTGATGTCCCAATGCATTTGGCTTAAACCAAGAAAAGGGTCGTTGTATTGGCTCTGAATCTGGACCATGGAGACCAGACCAGATTTTCTTTTTTAATGATAATTTTACCTGAAGTTCATCTGGTGTTGTTGAATGATTTCGATTGTTTTGTGTCATAGTACCAAAACTTTATGGTGGATTATAGTAGGGAACATGGAAAAATGGACAACTTTTAATTGTGTTCCAAAGTATACAAAATATTGCTAATTATTAATATACACACACACATGTACATATCTATAACTTACCGTTTTGGTAAAGCTTTTGACCGATTTATATTGGTAATATAAACGTTGTTAGCATTTGTTACAGTGTTTATATTTGTTGTAAGAGATTCATTGCCCCCACGATTTCTGTCATTCAATGTAATTGTTGTTGCTTCTTGATCAAGATTATGCCATGAATATGTTCGACGGCCAGAATTCAGTTTGGCTTCCTTATTGCTATCCGTTGTTGTTGCTAATATTGTTGTCCTTGCTTCAGTTGCAGTGCGTGCTGTTAGCTTATAAGTTTCCAATTTATTTCCACTTTTTGATGGTGTCGTTACGATCAATTCGGGTGGCATTTGTATAGGTTTTTCTACCACAGTATCCCCAATCTCTTCAATATAGCGTCGTTGTAAGTCACTCTGCAGCAGTGAGTGTCGTAACGGTGCAACTGAACTAAAGCCACCGGACATACTGTTATGCTCCTCATCGTCGGTGGAAAAATGTAAATCTGAACCAGGATCGGTGGTTGGCATATCGATTGGTATACGTGTATTGGTTTCCCTTGGTTTACGTATTTGTTTACTGCGTACACGTGTACGACGTTGCTATAAAAGCAAAAAGAAAAACTAAATACAATGGACACAATTTCAACGATTGATTTTATTCATATCATTTCGATATTAAGTAAGAATAAAACTTGAAAGAATGTTAATAACAACCATAAAAAAAAACAACAATCTTTTCGTGATCCAAGATGTTATTGGCAATAAAATATGCTTAATTTTGTTCCGTCTAATTGTATCTCTCTCTTTAAGCATTTTTATTCAAAAGTGGCTACCAATAACGTAGTGAATATTGAAAATAACTTGAAAATTTCGAATTAATTTATAACAAAGTAGTTGAGAACGGCCAATCACTTTGCAATGAGAAGTTCTCACTATTGGAGAGTTCTTTATAAAGGAGTCCGACTGTATATATCTAACCCTTTCCTCGAAATTGTCATATGTGCCAAAAACATCGTTGGTTTTGCTTTAGCATGCAATATCGAAACCAAATTTTGCATGGGCTTAGTTGTTAATTAACTAATATAACTAAACTCAAAAATTTTCTATCGGATAAGTTTCCATTTTCCGAAAAAACATATTTTTTACGATAACTTTGATCACAATGTACTTGTAAAAAATTGCGTTTACGATAACCTTCAAAACAGTTTAACGCATCTACCCACCTATTCTCAAAGCGATAACAAAAAATTTGTTTGTATGTTAACGCCTAACATAAAAACAACTGCCTGTTAATAGTTTTTTGTGGTGACAAGAAAAGCTCTTACGCAAACAATTTATCACCATTTGCTGAGGAGGTGTTAATTTGTGAAAAAAAAAAAATGTTAATTTGTGTTATCGCTCTGTAAAATGGGTAATCTTTCGATTTGTTGATTTCTCTCTAAAATTTTGTAATATAATAAAAACTATGCAAAAAAAATGTGTTAAAATCATTGCTTGATAATAGTGATCCATTTTCAATGTCGGACAATAGTTTTATAAAAAAAAATCCATTTCCAAAAATATTGTGCCATCAATTGCATTTTGAGAATAACCGACCTACCGACCTATTCTCGTTTTTTTTGCGTTGACACCTCATACAAGGAAACCTTTTGTCATCTTTGCGATTCTCGCACAAGTTGAACGCTACACTGTTAAAAAATCTGTTTTTGTAATAATCTGTAAAGTGTTTGTTAACAGCGAGCGAATGATGATGGTAGGCGTTAACAGCCTCATTTCTTTTTTGTGATGTTTTTGGGAATAGGTGGGTAAATTGCAAATATATTGAAACACAAAATTAAATAAGGTTTATAAGTAATTCAATCTTCGTCGTCGCTTTCATTTAACTTTACTATTCTTTTACTCAAATTCTGACTTGTGCTTTGGCTTAGTCAGATGTGTTCAATTGTTGTATAGCTGATATCATTGTGTAATAATTTATCCATAGACAAATCCGCTGTCTGTGGTAGAGGTAATTTTGCAGTGATCATTAAAACAAACATAAAATATTGATAATTAATCAAAATCATTATAAATCAAAATTATTTTCTTGTTAGTGGCGGTGATAAAAAAAATCAGCCAAGTGTGAGTCGGACTTGCACACGGAGGGTTCCGTACCGTCGTACAATATTTTTTGCTTAAAATATTAAATTATGTGGATAATTAACAGCCTAAAAGTATACTACAATTACAGCTTAAAAGTATACTACAAAACAAGCGGTTAAACAAAAGATTAAATTAAAGAACAATGCTTCTAAAAATGTGTATTTTTAGTATTTGTCGTTCTACACACAAGTGAATTACACACTCTGTGAAAATTTCAACTCTCTACCTATTACGGTTCATGAGATAAAGCAGGAGACACACGGACAACGTAACGTAAGCTTAGTAATAGGGACCCGTTAGCTCCCTATGGGTACGGAATCCTAAAAAAGTCAACATCAAACACGTGCGCTGATACAAAGCGAAGCTTTAAGCTCTCAGTGCTTTACGTCTCTAAGCTTAACCCAACTAAAATCATATTTCGAGGGCTATTATTAAAGTCTTCAATTACGCATATTTTTTGTGAAGCACTATAGCTCGTTCGGTAATTCGACCGCAGCTGCCAAATTAATATGAACGAATCTATGAAGGAGGCAGATCATAACCCCGGTGAAAAGCAGGGATGCGCATAACAAGCTATCTCCTGTAAAATGAATGTAATATCCCTTGAACTTCCACGAAAACTATACATACACCATCTGGAGCTAAAAAATATTTTGCAATGCAGCTGTTCGCAAAATGTTTTGTGCAGTGTTGCCGTATGGTGCAGTTATTTTCCTTTATTATCATTTTCTCAATGATTTTGTGAATTATAGACTTAAAAATCATTGCAAAATGTTATTAAAAATCAAAATAAGCATAATACATTAAACATTAGTTTTGCACAATGTAATTTAAAAAAAAACCTTATTTTGAGAGGTGAGATACATTATATTTTATGCATATAGCAACTTTGCATAAGCAAACAAAACCAAGCTGATTGATGTAAACAAACACATATACGTTTTCAACAAGAGCACAAGACGCCGCAGGCATAAACACATAAATAAAAAGTGTTTTGAATCGATCTGAATCGAGTCTTATAAACGTAGTATAAAACGAGTAAATGGTTTCCAAATTCTAAGTTGTGAGGTAGTAACAGAGCAACCTGAAGAAGTTCAAAATCCAAACTCTTCTAATGCTAATAATACTAAAGATCAACAGTCTGTGACACCTAAACCACCTCCAATCATAATCCCTTGCGTTATGTTGGCACTCATGTCGCTCACTTATGCTGACAAGGTCGGCCATTTTGAATGATAAGTTAATTTTAATTTAATAGGAAAGGGTTGTTGAAGTAATCGTTACAAGCAAGAAATAAGTTTGCATCCCTAAATGAGATCTTAAAGCTTGATCGTATTGTAACTCTAATAGTGGCTTTACAGTGGCTCGAATCACGAAGATTCGGTTTTGTGGTTTACAGTGGTATTTTAGTATCACGAACAGCTGTTGTTTGTTTTGATTACTCATACAAATGGAACGTTGTGGCTAATTGTGATAATTAAAATGGACATTTTGTGAAAAATATATGATTGAGAACAATTTGGAGTGTATGCAAATAATTCTTGCAGCTTCCTTTTCCTTTACTGCTACTTATTTTATTAATATTTAAAGAAACAATTACAATTTAAAATTTTCTTCAAATTGTATTGTGCAATGATCAGCTGTTTTATGCGCGGCACGCAAAAAAAATAAAGAAGAAGACACAAGACCGGCATACCCAAGAAACAATGAAAACCTAAATTAAAATCTGTCTGAAAACATAATTCGACACAATACAGTTGGTAAGGTTTTTGTCATTCATTGAGTGTAGCACTAATTTATGTCAAATAAACTAGCGCTTTTGGCCATGCAATAGTGTGGTGACACTGCTGGAAGTTTCTTAAAGTATAATTTAAGAAGCTTCTTAATTATACTCATCTGTTTTATTGTTTTGAGCTGAACATAATTTTCTTGCGTTATATATTATATTATATATTATATCTAGACATCAATGCGAAATATTTAAGGTTACCAAAAAGAATTTTTGGCAACCTTTCAAAACGATTCCTTCGTATGTAAGGGAATATTCAAAAGAATTGTTACGTCTGCAACTTTTTTCTTTTGGAACAGCTCTTCTTTGTTTATTTTTTTTATGTTTTACACAAGAAAGCAGCCACGTTCTTCTTTCCGAAATTCCCCAATAATGACGACAACATAAGAAAATGCAAATGTGTTAGCTATTTCTAGGTTGTTTGTTATAGATAAGGCAGTAGCTGGGTGAGTTATGACATGAATATGTTTACTATTGTTGAAGCCACAGAAGCGCCTTATATTATTCCAAATCTTAGTGAAAGGGCCTCTCTTTTGCTTATTATACTCGTCACGTTAGTAAATAGTATTATAAGTTTGTCATGAAGTTTGTAACACAGAGAATGAGACATCGCAGACCACATAAAGTATATATATTTGTGATCAGCTCGATGAGACGAGTTGATTTAGCCATGTCAGTCTGTCCGTCGGTCCGTCTCTCCGTCTGTTCACAGCACTAGTCCTTCAGTTTTTGAGCTACAGAGCTGAAATAGGTTTCTTTTTACCAAACGCTGATTAAGTTCGGGAATCAGCAGAATCGGACGACTAGGGGGGGTACCTCACATACAAACCCCCTTTTAATTAAATGCTCTTATTAGAAAAACTTTTTTGTTTTTTGTTTTATTGAGCTGAAATTTGGACACTATAAGTCTGACCCATATCCACAAACCATATAAATTTCATAATCCTATGATTACCAAGAGGGGTACCTCCCATACAAACCCCCTTTCAAATTAAATTTCTTATTTGAAAAACTTTTTTGTATTTTGTCTTACTGAACTGAAATTTGGACACTATAAGTTTCTAACCAAAAGTCACCAACCTTATAAATTTCAAGACCCTCGGACCACTAGGTGGGACGTGAAGAGTATTACAACTTCGGCATAGCCAAAGTTAGTCTTTTTTTATATTTTTAAGTTGTCTTCTGAAAATTGCATTGGCTTTTTTGTAACTAATGATATTTTCTGTTGAGATGAATCTCTTTAGGGTGTGTCATGCTTTTAACTTTTCTTTGCGGAGATGTTCCAGCTTTTGGTTCCACCATGGTACATTTTTTGGGCGATTGATATTTGTACTTTGTGGAATCGAGAAGTGGGCACTTTGTAGTACAATTTTGTTTAAGTTGCTAGCCGCTTTATTTACATTGCTTGATAAAAAGAATACTATTATTTAAGAGTTGAGTTTGTTTTTGGAATTGATTCCAGTTTGCTAAGTTAGTTTTAAATATAGGTTTGCGTTTCGTTTGATAACTGTTGTTGTTATTCAACATTGTTATTAGGATCGGGAAGTGATCACCCCCATGTAGGTCATCTAAAATTTACCAGTCGATGTCAAGGACAATTTCTGGTGAGCAGAATGATAAAGTAATATGAGTGAAGGTGTGGTGGGTGCTGTAGTGGGTGGGAAATTTGTCGTTCAAGAGAACGAAATTGGAGTCAGTGAGAAACTTAGTAAGTGTTTCACCTCTATTATTGGTACGAGGGAAACCCCCATTGGGTTCCCCAACTGTTGAAATCACCTAAAATTAGTGAGCAAGATTGGTGGTTAAGTACATTATCTAGGTCCGTTTCTGTAAATGTGTGATTTGGGGGAATGTAGGCTGATATGATCTTTATTTTCCTATTTGATTCAACTTCTATGCCAGCAGCATCGAAGTTGTTTGGAAGCGTCATTTCAGTTGTCTGTAATGAATTGTGAACTAATATTGCAGATTCACCGTATGAAGTTGAATGGTTATGTGATAACAGATTAAAGTTAATTGGTATGCGTATGTATTTAATGTCATGGATATGGGCTTCTTGAAGGGCAATGATGTGGGGCTATTTTTTAATGATTATTTGCAATTCACTGTAGTTGTTGTTCTATCCATTGAATAATTATTAATGTCATTTTATGAAAGGTTAGAATAAGTTTTTTATACATATATGAAAGTTATACTTATATGTAAGTGTGATACTTCACACAGTTTCTGACTACAGTGATTTTAAATGTAGATCTCCAATTATCCCCCAGTGATTAATCAAGCAACATCCAGCTTCACCCAGTGAGAAATAAAGTGTTGTCGCTCGATCAACCCCTGGGGGACCGAATTGGGGACCATGTTTATGCTACTATATTAATTTTCACTATCTTCAGTTAGTGAGCAATTCGTTAGATTTTTTCTTTTGCTTTTCGGTTCTTTAATTTTCGATTTAGTTTTAAGTTGCCTAATGATTCTTTTGGGGGTGTTTCTAGGTAATATTTTCTTGATAGATGATGTTGTTTTAGTGTTATTTAAGTAGAATGGTATGGAAATTGTCTATAAGATTTATTACAGGTGGTGTTGACGTCGTTGTTTGTTGATTATTTGATGTATTTTCTAAACCTAAGTTGGATGAGTTGGTAGTGTATTTGTTGCTTTGTGTGTTGGAGGTGTTCCTGTTGCTTTGTTGATTTGTAAACTTATCGTTTTGTTGTTTGGCGGCTGTTGAGTTCGTCGTGACGATTTCTTTCATTATAAATTTCAAAAGCCTTTCTGTTGTCTACCTTGTTTACAATTTTAATTGCTTGTATTTCTTGGTATTTAATAAACATTGGGCATTTTTTGTAGAGTTAATACAATTTACGTTTTTGTTGCAGGTTTCGTTTTCGTCAGGATTGGTATGTTGGTTTTGACCGCTCACTGGCAAAGAGATATACGCACGAACGTTGGTTCTTTCATATCCGATCATCAAATACTGCGGAAGTTCCAATGCTTCGAATGCTATGATTATAGGACCGGTCTCTTTAAGTATGCTGTCGACTTTTTTTTTGAGAATTTTGGTTTGATTTTCTAGTTCTGCTAGAATGTTTTCTTCAGTCATTTGAGTAAATGATACCTTTCTTGTCGTTTGACGTATATTTGGTCAGTGAACTTCTTTAATTCCAGTAGTTTAATGGCTTGATTAACAAACTGCTAATGCGTGTTTCTTTGCACATTTGTACTTCATTTCCACCACACGATCAATGATTTGTTTTTATTAGAAAGGGAGAAACGCAGTTGAATGTTTCACCTGCATCGGTTCATTTCACTCTTAAGAATTTTGGTCCCACGGTTATGAACCTTTTAACTTTAGTTGGTGTACTTTCAGTTTCCATGTTCTCAGCCGGTTTCGTGGTGTGGAGATCAGGGGGATAGTCCATGTGAACAGAGTCTACACTTTTTCGGGTTCCGTACCCATAGGGAGCTAACGGGACCCTATTACTAAGCTTACACTGTCCGTCCGTTCGTCCGCCTCCTGCTCTATTTCATGAACCGTAGAGAGTTGAAATTTTCACAGAGTGTGTAATTCACTTGTGTGTAGAGCGACAAATACTAAAAATACACATTTTTAGAAGCATTGTTCTTTAATTTAATCTTTTGTTTAACCTCTTGTTTTGTAGTATACTTTTAAGCTGTAATTGTAGTGTACTTTTAGGCTGTTAAATGTGCACATAATTTAATATTTTAAGCAAAAAATCTTGTACGACGGTACGGAACCCTCCGTGTGCAAGTCCGACTCACACTTGGCTGATTTTTTGAATTTGATTTTATTATGTGATGTTTTAATTGTCTTTTTGGTGCCGTATGGTGATAACGATCTTCACTAACGGGATTATTCTTTGTTCACTTTTGAACTTTTTTGTTTACAATTTGATACAGCACAGTCTTCGACTAAACTTCGTAGCGATCGGTCACAGTTAAACCCTAACTCATTGAAATTGTTTACAATTTTTGCCTATCTCCCTCATTCCACATTTTTTTAATAACAGGACTCATTGCAGTAATCAGTTTTTGTTTTGATCTCATTTTTCTGATTTACTATTTTGCACAGAAAATCGATTTAATTTTTAAATATTTTGCTTAATATTGGTACTTGAAACCTTTCAATTTAGTGTCCTCAATCAAGTGAATCGGAGTGTAGCACAGATAGATGGCAGCATAAACTATTCAAAGTAATTTTAACAGAAAAATATAAAAAAGGGGGTTTGTATGGGAGGTACCCCTCCTGGTATTTGGAAACTATAAGTGTCTGACCCATAGCCGCCAACCTTATAAATTTCAAGACACTCGGACCACTAGCTGGGGCGTGAGAGTGTTACAACTTTGGCATAGCCAAAGTTAGTTTTTTTAGGGTTCCGTACCCATAGGGAGCTAACGGGACCCTATTACTAAGCTTACGATGTCCGTCCGTCCGTCTCCTGCTCCATCTCATGAACCGTAATAGGTAGAGAGTTGAAATTTTCACAGAGTGTGTAGAACTACAAATACTAAAAATAATAATGTTAATTATCCACATTATTTAATATTTTGAGCAAAAATCTTGTACGATGGTACGGAACCATCCGTGTGCGAGTCCGACTCACACTTGGCTGATTTTTTATATTTTTTATTTCGTTTATTAAAATTTTCAATATACAACGTGTGTACAGCCTGCGTTCATAACTCCTTGAATATTAAAGCAATCGACTTCTCTGAAATACAAGCAAAGCGTAACCAGTTACTTCTATTGACATACAGAAGACTATTGGAGACAAATGTATGGGCAAAAATACAGATAAAATAAGAAAGTGATCTTGGAGTTCCTAAAATTTTAATTTCCAGAATTTCGGAATAGTGTGTGCGTTTAAATAATTCCAAAAGAAATATACATATGTTGCGCGCGAACTAATACGTACGATCGGTAACTGCGGCAGGTGGATACTTTCTGAGAGAACACTGGTTACGGTCTGATCGTATCTCATACAGGTGATGCATACATAATACGAGTATCTTTAAGGGAAATTTACGATTTATTCTATATATCAGATACATACGGGTCTTTTACGTCGATATATAATTATCTTGCGATTTGCCAACCATAAACGTAAATTTCGACTAATCCGTAATTTCTTTGAATCATTAACAGGTGCTGTATCCTTGTCTTTCTCAGAATTTTTATTTTTTGATTTCTTTTTGATTGATTTATTTGAGCATTTTCCCTTTCGTTTGTTGTTATGTTGCTGGCTTTGCTGCTTAGCAACTGATTGAATTTGAAATTCTTGGGAAATTGTTGGTGTTGGCATATCCGATGATGTTGATGAATTTTCGGCTAGTGTACTCTCGGAACTAGATGAGATTATGCCACAAAAATTCGGCAATTCACTTAAACTAGGACGGATTAAATTATTAGCAAAATTCTTTGATGGATAACTTAAAAATGTTCCTCCACTGGAATTTTGGTCGCTCACAAATTGTGGTAAGTGTTGGATCGATGTACGATTTATATTGAGAACACCATTACCGACTCTAGAAGTAGCTTTTGCTGTATGTGATGAATTAATTTTTTTATATTGTATTACTTTTGACACAGTAGTATTGGACACTACGGAACTACTAGAGGTACCTTCACGACCAGCTTTAAGACGTTTAATCTTTTGTGTGACTTTGGTTCGACGACGTTTTAAGCGAGATAAACTCTTGAATTTACGCTGAAATAGTGGTGTAAAGTAAATGCGATCAAGTTCATGCATCACTTTACGCATTCGCCGCAGTCGGAACTGCTAAAATGTGTATTGATATGAGTAAGAGTGATGGTGAATAATGAGTGCATTATGAATCTTAAAAAGATTTTTACTTACACATAGCAATTCACAGAATGTTTCAGGTGAACATGGAGGTGCGCGTAAGGGTGCACAACAAGGACCCTCTAAATCGGAAGCATTAAAAGAATGTTTGCCTTCATTGTCTGAACTGGAACTGCAGTTACCCTCATCACTTGCAGCGTGTTAGAAAAAAAGGGAACATTAATATTATTTATTAAATTTGGGCTTAGAGTTATCTTACCTGGAGTAATCTGATAATGGTATATTAAGAGGTTCGTCAGCACTTGATCCCTCTCTCATCAGTCTTTCTATTATTTTCGAACGCAGTCGTTCCTGTTGTTTGAGTAAATTTAAAATCTATTGTTGATGTTAATTCGTTAGAATTAGTGAACTTATACCCGCAAATTAAAAGTAATTTATAATTAAATTAAAATAACATAAAATTTAAATTTTTTTATGAATTGGTAAGTTTATTCGCCAATAATAATAATGTTGTTGTGAAATGCATTTTGCTGTTTGCAATACATAGAATACATTAAAATATTTATTGAGATCATTAGCATCTCGAGGTTAATAGAATAAGTATAGTTCTCTTTTAGGTTTCCAAAAAGTTATCTCAGATATGGGCGTAATTTGAACGTGAGTGATGACGCCAAACATAGCCAACAACATTTCAGGTTTCTTATAGTATGCGCACGGACTAACGATCGGACAGAGGACCATGGCTTTATCGATTCATTTCTTCACGCTGAAAAAGAATATATATATTGTATCTTGTAGGGTCTTACCCTCCTCTTTCTGGATGTTATATATATATATAACCGTTTTTCGCACAAACTTTATATATTCTTTTACATTTACTTGGGTACTGATTTTAATATACTGATAGTGTTGAGATATTTTAGTAAAATATAAAATAAATATAATAACAAGACAGACATTTTGTATTAGAGAACTCTAACACGCGTACAAAATTTCAGCTCGATATCATAAAAGCTAAGACCATAGTATAACATAGGCAAAACGGACAAATAGAGGGACGGACGAAAATTGCTTAATAGATTATCCTCGACACACTGATAATATCTATATGTACAGTACTGTGCAAAATAAAAGCTACGAATTTAGTTATTCCAAAATTGTTGTAATTTTTTTAAAACAGTTTAAATTTTAACGCATAAATATTAAATGTAAGTGCTATGTTTCTAAAAATATTTCACTAAGTAGCATTTAGTAAACACAACATTTATTAAAAACGAATAATTATTATACTGATGATAATCAGACCACAGAGTACTTCGATGTTTCAAAACGAAAGTAACAAAACAGTAATTTTGTATTTGAACCGCTATTTCTTATAACTGGTGAATGAGAATATACATATGTAGTGCTTTTAGGAATATTATATCATTCGTTATTCAAAGTTGAAACACACGATGCGTATAGCAACATTTTTGAGTGTCATTCGATAATATTTGTGAAATATATAAAAAATATCCGTTTATCACTTCTAATAAAGTAGAGAGGACTCTAAAATTATATAGAATATTAATAAGAGTACAGTATACGTATACGTATTTTCGAAAACGATTTAAGAAGATGGACATTAGATGTGCTACAGTTATAAGAAATAAGGGCTAAAATTCCAAATTATTAATTTGTAGCTTTTGTTTTGCACGCATCGAAATACACTGTGGTCTGATTTTTCGTTTTATAAACTTTTTTATTTATTAAAAGCATTATATATGAAGTACATACTACTATTTAATATACATATGTAAATTTATAAAATTTTTAAAAAATAAATAAATTAGGGGCAATTTAGATATGACTAAATGTGTCACTTTTGTTTTACACAATGTTGCATATAAATATGTTGAATTGATTGTGTCAAAATTTGATGTATATATGTATACAATACAGACATGTGCAATAATTACAATCAAAACAGCTTTTGAATTACATATCAACTCTAAAATGCGTATTTGATTTGCCGTACTAATTTGAAGTGATTATGAGTGTATGTAGTATTTTCCGTCTGCAGTATGAATAGTATTCCTATATAAAAGTTGTAAGTATATAGCAATAGCGACAAAGGCCTTCAGCTCAAAGGGAGAGAGTTAGAAAGGATTAAAAGAAATTAGAAAAGTGCTGGACTAGACTTGAGCGGGCAACGAACTCGCGACTCTAGCATGTCAGCTTGGTGCACTAACCAATGAGCATACGATCCAGTTATAAAAGTTATATGTACATGTATTATGGATAAATATAAAAAAAGACTAACTTGGATCCCTGTTTGTATGGGGCGTACCTCCTAGTGGTCCGAGGGTCTTAAAACTTGTATGGTTGGTGGATATTGGTCAGGCACTTATATTGTCCAAGTCGATAGTATGAAAAACAAAAAAGTTTTTCTAAGAAGAATTTTCATTTGGATTCCTAGTGGTCCCATTCGGCTGATTCCGACAAATGTACTGGTAAAAAGAAAGCACCGTGCAAAATTTCAACTCTCTAGCTCAAAAACTGAGG
The DNA here is from genome assembly GCA_035041805.1 of Amiota mariae. NCBI lineage: Eukaryota > Metazoa > Arthropoda > Insecta > Diptera > Drosophilidae > Amiota > Amiota mariae. The sequence continues at coordinate 433,552 of JAWNKV010000993.1, read as the reverse complement.
GACCAGTTTGCATACATACAGACGGTCATGGCTAGATCAACTCGTCTCGTCGCGCTGATCAAGAATATATATACTTTATGACGTCTCCGATGTCTCCTTCTGTGTGTTACAAACTTCATGACAAACTTAAAATACTATTCACTGCGTGAAGAGTATAAAAATACATGTAGTGAGTTTTAAAATTATGTAAAGTATTTCTAAGTACATATCATGTTATTCATTTAAATTTGAAGCTCTAATACGACTAAAAAATAGAAAAATATTTTGATCGGGTGCGGGTCTATGGTTAAAGTATTCATATTAATATTTAGCTAGGTTTATAAGTTCGCTGAAATAGTAATTTCTAACTTCCAGGTACCGAGGACAATCCAGTATAACATGCTGTATCGATTCTAAAGTATTGAAGATGCAAAACCTAAGAGCATATTTGGAAGACAGGCGAAACTGCGCGAAAGTTTCGCACATAAAAAATTGATTACGATAGGACAAGTGCGGGGCCGCCTTATCCTCCAGTGATCTTAGAATCCTACAGTTTAGGGAAAAAGAATTTCTGCCGCTGAGAACACTTGATAAACCAATTTTTTCCAGAAAACTGTTGAATTGAGTTACCCAATTATATTCACTTATCGTTGTCGTTTGCCGATGGAGATGGATTAGTCTGAGGAGGGTAATTTAACGCAATCGCCAATGCTCCATTTAAAGAATTTTAACTATATAGTTCCAGGCAGCCTTAAAAATCCTGGAGACAATTTTATAAATTCTCAACTCTAACCCTAGATGCGCATTTGATGTGGATTTCGGTAAGGCCAAAAGCTTTTTATAATGGGAGGTTTGGACAATCTGTAGTTGATCGAAGTACCTCAAACCCAAAACTTGAGAAGCATAAAATAGTTGAGGAAACTACACTTTCGAAAACTTGAACTTTCCCTTCGGCTTTGCATCTACTTAATATCGTTAGACGCACCTAGCGCAACCTTGCCTTTTTTGATCGCCAATTCCGAAGCACTTTTCTCTAGTGCAGACTAGAAAAGGTTACACCTAAATAGGTGTAGTTTTTAACAATCTATATCTTTTGATTCTTCATTAACGGCATGGTTGCATCCTTAATAAAGGAAAAATCAAGAGCTTAAGAAAGAATTAGAAACGCTTTCACTCGAAGTAACGAAGGATTGTAAGCGCATATGTTTTTTAGGGGACCAACTACGAGGGAGGACCTGTGGTGGGGAGGGAGAGTGGGGGAACCTTTGTTTGACCACATGTCCGTTAGTGTCACGCCATCTGCGTCAGTGTGCAAAGTTGTGTCGCTGTGAGTGCATCGGTTCGCCTGTGAGATTTTTTTTAGTAGAACAACTTTTTACATTTCGGCGAAAACGTAATGGCAGATTGTCGAGAACAACGCGCGGCTGTGTTTCCTGTTGGGGAAATCGGCCGCGGAAACTATTGTAATGCTTAAGACTGCTTATGGAGATGCCGAAGTAAAACCAGAGTTTACGATTGGTTTTCACGTTTAAAAATGGAGAAATGTCTATTGAAGACCAACTTCGTTCAAGACTCCCCTCAACGTCAAGAACTGATGAAAACGTCGACAAAATCAATGCCCTCGTTCGTGAAGACCGTCGCCGAACCATTGATCAACTCTGTGATATGTCGGGAATGTCATGAAGTTCAATTCAGAGAATTTTATCCGAAGATTTGCACATGAGAAGAGTTGCAGCCAAATTCCGATGAGTTTTTTTATAAACTGTTTTGAACAATGGAAGAATTGTTTGGAGAAGTACGTTGTGGTCAATGGCGAATACTTTCAAGGTGATCAAAATTTGGTGTTAAAATATTAAGAAATAAAGAAGTTATGACGAAATTCACCTTTTTTTTTTTTGGTCCCCCCTCGTAAAGCAGAAAAACCTCATCTTCAAAGGCCTAGAAGCGAAAAAATTACCCATTTTAAAGTAAAGCGTGTGGTCAATGATGTTCTATGTTTAATGGCACCCACTTCTATCAAAACAACTATGAAACTTTTGATAGCTAATGGCAAACTGGCTGCAGTAGCTGAACTGGGTCCCTCAGAATCGATAGGCCAAATATTTAAAAACACGAAGAAGCTAAGAGGCACAAACATTTTTATCGAACGTGACCTAATTCAGCAAAACGATAAAATAATGCTCCTTCTAAAAAAAAGAAATCGAATCCGTAAGGTTTTGTGCATAAAGTAATAGTAAGAGATGATCGCATCAAAATAACAAACAATTGGTTAAGCTGGAATAAAGATAATAAATTAGTTTCTGGTCGTGATGATGCAAAGATTGTGATTCGTCAACTTTTTGATACCAGCTCCCAATGGTTCGACTATGAACTATTAAACAGCAAAAAGAATGTAAACAATGCTCTAAAGCAGCGCTAATTTTCACTTCAAACTCCGATCCTACTGATAATGCTTCATTTCACCTCGCAAAGCAACGTTATAAAAACCTAATTCACCACAATAAAGAAAAATACTTTGCAAATATCAAAACCAAATTTGCAAATGTGAATAATGCATCTGACTGTTGGAGTGTAATCCGGTCTTGCAAAATATACCATTCTACTTCCAACTCAATATCGGAATGGGAAAAATTCTATTCAAATATCTACCCACCTGATTCAGATGTAGCAAATTCAGTCTGTGCCCCTTAAATTATAGAGGGATCGCACTTTGTAATTCCGTTGCCAAAATTTTCACCTCAATATTATTCCAGACTTACTGCATGGGCAAATACTAACAAGGCATTATCCAAAATACAAAATGGTTTTCGAAACAAAAGAAGCTGTATCGATAATATTTTTGTGCTGCAATCTGCGATTCATCTCCACCTTAGACATCAATAGGCTTCTGCTTTCGCTCTTTTCATCGACTTCAGTAGAACATTTGATTCTGTTAAGTATAATCTATTATGGTAAAAATTCAACGCAATAGGTGGCAGCGCGAGATTTTAAAATCCTTATACGATCGCACATCGTAATTAATATTAATGGGTGTACCTCTAAAAGTATTCCGGATACGGAAGGTGTGCTTCAGGGTGAAATCCTTAGTGCCCTTCTTTTAATCTTTTTTATCTTTTCAGGAAACACTACGAAATGAAAATATTGAAGGTTTAAATATCGACGGCGTAAATGACCTGCTTTTATTGCTTTTTGCGGATGATGCCGTTGCGTTAGCACGCATCCCAGCTATATTACGCAAACTACGAATTGCTTTAGAAAAGTATTGTGAAAGAAATCAATTCCAGATTAACACAAAAAAAACCCAAATTTTTAATATCATTTTTTTCTTAGGAACATTAAGTATTGTTATGATTAAGGATTGTTGTTTGTTTACTTTTTATACTCTTCACGTTAGTAAATAGTATTATAAGTTTGTGATGAAGTTTGTAACACACAGAAGGAGACATCGCATACCACATATAGTATATATATTTGTGATCAGCTCGATGAGACGATTTGATTTAGCCATGTCCGTCTGTTCGCACTCCTAGTCCTTCAGCTAGGAAGCTGAAATTTTGTACATATGTTTCTTTTTACCAAACGCCGGTCAAATTCGTGAATCAGCCGAATCGGGCCACTAGGGGGGTACCTCCCATACAAACCCCCTTTTAATTAATGATCTTATTAGACAAACTTTTTGTTTTTTGCCTTATTGAGCTGAAATTTGGTGACTATAAGTCTCTGACCCATATCCACAAACCATAAAAATTTCAAGACCCTCGGACTACCATACAAACCGGGATCGAAATGAAAGTTCTTATTAGAAAAACTTTTTTGTTTTTTGTCTATTGTACTATGTACTACTGAAATTTGGACACTATAAGTGTCTAACCCATAGCCACCAACCTTATAAATTTCAAGACTTTCGGACCACCCACTGGGGCGTGAAGAGTATTACAACTTCGGCCAAAGTTATTCTTTTTTATATTTTTTTTTTTTTGAAATTTTCGTATTTAAAAACATTAATATAACATCATCGTTTCCTGCTATGGAATTCCTTTTTTACCAGATGAGATTACTCGCTTGTGAGAAAACTCTTTCTAAAGAGGCAGACGACACTGGTATTGCAAATATGCAAATATTTTGCTACTAAGTTTATGTGTGTACTTTCATAAAGACGCTTTCAACTCCTAACAACTCATGGTGAGTCATTCCAACTCATAACAAATCATGGTGAGTCCTTTCAACTCAAGCCGGTTGCTGCAACTCAAACAGTCCAAGCAACTCGTGCCAACGAAGAACTCGTTGTCTTCATACTGCCGAGATGAATCGAAGCATAAAGCACGAGTTGCTCGGCTTGATGAATTCCAGTAAATGAATCATCAAAGCAATTGAAAGACACGAGTTGAAAGGTTTTTTTCAAAAGGGCATGACTCATTTTCATTGTGTGTCATTGCCGACTGTTATCACTACTTAGTGCGCGCTTGTGCAGTGTTCTAATAAGTACATACAGAAATGGGAAATGTGATTATAATCATGCACATGTCTAATACACATGCCATTAATAGGCAATTTACATTGAGCAGAACATGTTGAGTTCTGGTTTAGTGTTTACATTGTCGTTTTGTGTTCTGAACACCTGTTTTTTGTTTCGGTTATATATACAAATAGAACGTTGTGGCTAATTATGAGAAATTAAAGTGGGAATTATGTGAAAAATACATGATTGAGAATAATTTGCATTGTATGGAAATAATTCTTGCAGCTTCCTTTTCATTCCTGCTACTTATTTTATTATATATATTTCTTCAAATTGTTATAACATAGAGTTCTTAATTCTACAACAAAAATAAATTTCATTTATTTTCCCTGTTGTTGTTGTCATCAGAACACAGTGTTCTGTAGAGTTCTCGAGAACAACGTGTTCTGTTCAGTGTAAATTGCCTATAAACTGACTAAATTTTAAAAATTTAAATTTGCTAAAAATTAATATTTTTTTTTTATCTAATCTAATCTAGCCTGCTTTCAAATGTTTTTATAACAATAAAAATAAAAAAATTGTTAATAAGCCACAAGAAAGCGTTACAAAAAGTTAATAAAAAAAATGAATAAAAGTGTTTGTATACAATATATAAAAAGCAATCTTTATTTATTGTTATTTTAAAGCACAGCTTAACTACAAAGTATTGTAGAATTATTTAATCTTAAAAATGAAAATATAAAAATATCACAAAAATTAATTTGTACACAAATAAAACAAAGAAATTGGCAAAATAACTTGATACATTAAATTTAAATCGATTGCCTAAACAAATAATTCATTAAGTTGCGGTATTGATTTTTATACTCTTCACGTGTTATAAGTTTTTCATGCACAGAGCTTTCTTTTGAAAATACGCAGTACATTTGTCGGAATCAGCCGAATCGGATCATTAATTATCACTGTTCATCATAGACATTAAAATAATGTCTCATGTGGTAGTTAATGGAATTTCCGGTGCTCTACCGACATCACGACAAATTCATCATTTAACAGCAAAAATCAATTTAAAAGAAAAAAAAATAAAAATTACGAAAATACGCATATTTGAATAATGCGCAATGTGAATCACTTATAGATTTACGTAGAATCTTGTATTTAGATGGTTAATCTGCAACCAAGGATCATTGTGTCTGCCTGTCTGTCTGAGTGTCGACGTAAATCCCAAATGAAGGTGTGAAACTCATTAAGCAGGTGTCTTTAAGGAGGTGCAGGTAGTTAAAAAAAAAGAAAAAATGCATACACTCAGATAGTCAAACAGAGCAGATGGTAAAATTTAGTGGATTGTAGACGACAGGTATTTAGTTAAATAAACAGCAAACAAACCGGGATCCAAATAAAAGTTCTTATTACAAAAAAAAACTTTTTTGTTTTTTGTACTATCGAGTTGAAATTTAAGCACTATAAGATAGATTCTGACGCATATCCAACCATATAAATTTCAAGACCCTCGGACCACTGGTGGGACGTGAGGAGTATTACAACTTCGGCATAGCCAAAGTTAGTCTTTTTTATATTTTTCTTTTAATCTTATTATATGTGTATAGGCCCCTGAGGGTTCTATAGCCTCTGCCACAAAATTCGTTTGTGAATTGATATATTTAAGTTTATTTTTCCATTAAGGTGTTGAAAGAAAAAAAAAAGGCAGAAAACGTGAAAAGACAGACAGCATTGAAATTATTGTGATATTTTTTTTTTTATAGAAAACTGACCGACCGAGTATTAAATTTTTTCTTCATGTTTATACATTTTATTTTAATATAGTAAGGCAATAAAAAAATAAAAAATTAAGTTAATTATTATATAAAAATATATTGTAAAAATAACTTAAGAACTCGTATTATTAATATGTATATATACTTTTTTACTAGTGTGAAATTTAACGCATCGTGTTCATGAAACACTTGATTGACCATATAAACAAAATCGTAAAATGCGAATTAATCCCTCAGTTTTTGTTAGATTTCTTTTTGAATCACTTATACCATTTGTTGTAGCCTAGATAACCGAACCACCGAAAGACTAAACGTAGTAACTAAGCAGATCATTTAATATTTTTCAAATTTCTAAGGTAGGAACCTCCAAATTACTGTAGAAGTTCGAAAAATAGTCGAACCACCATTAAAGTATCCAGGAAGAAGGATTTAAAAAAAAAATATACTAGTTAATTACAATCACATAAAAAATAAAACTAGCATAAAGTGTACATAAGATTTGGTTATTGTTTTATTTTTTTATAAGATGCTTTCATGTAGATATTTTCATAGATGTAGTAGGCAGTACACACGAGATATAATAAAACTTGGCAAAAGCAAACAAATAAAAATTCGTATTTTTTTTTCAAATAATAATAATAATAATAAATATATATAGATATATTTATAATTTCGAAATTATAAATACATATAGATATACATATTTATAATTTCAAAATTATAAAGTTTTTTTTATTATTTTGAAATTATAAATTTAATTATAACGTTAAGTGGACAACTTATTGAAATGGTTGTTTGTTATGTTCTTATGAAACACTTTTCTCCACTGAACGTTTAACTGTAATTTTTTCATCGATTATACATCCCTGATCGGCCATTTTCTGTAATTTTAATGCTTTCTGTTCGCGTTTCTCACGTTTTCTTATCTTTCTGATTTGTTTAAATAACTTTGCCTGTCTTTTTACTTTATTAGGATTCTCATCACAATAATCCAGTAATGTTTCACAAAACGCACGTCCCATATGTTCATAGTCCTGCAAAAATGTTTTTAAAATGAAGAAAAGAAAATAATATTATATTTTTGCAATGCCATTAAATTTAATATATTGTTTTTGTACATGTTTTTGCACACATAAAGAGTTTAGTCTCTCCTTATAAGTAGAATTAAATAAAAAAAAAATTGGGGCAGTTAGTATCGCTACACTACCGTAATTGTTTTTGCGTGAACACGGTTTTTATGAATCATATTTATTAAAATATTAAATATTTATTAAAAAATAAAAAAAACCGAACTCTGGGACTGGCGTTGAACTCACAATCCCTGCTTATTTGTATCATGAGCCGACTCTTAACACACTTGCCTATCAAGGTATTACTATTTTCAGCAGCGTACGCAAAAGTCAGAATTTCCAACTTTTCCGGCGGATTTTCAAAAAAAAAAAAAAATTTATGTTCTTCTAATTGACCTATAAGCAACACAACAAATCAGGCAAATAGTACAAGCCGTTCTCAAGCAATACGTTTAAAAAGAAAAAGGGTAGTATCTGATGTGCCCACCTCTTGGCATCTATAACATATTGAAGTCAACTTTGCGTTGATTGTAGGCTGTATTTCTGGGGTCTTTTCTGATATTCCGCATGTATAATTCTAATCAAGTCAGCTTTCTCTTTTGGTGCCCGTTTTTTCTACCTTTTTTCGAATGAGCCCATAAATTTCCAATAGAGTTTGTATCTGGGCTTTGTGGAGGTGTTAATATCTCTAAAGCTTTTCAAGCTGTAGGAAGTTTTCGGATGTCTAAAGGACGTTTGCAAATCAAAAAGGATCGACTGATGAGTCAGACAGTTAAAATATTAAAAGGTTTACGTGGACAGCAGCAACCAAACTGCGAATAGTTATTGTAATCTTTAGAAACAGAATATTTGATCGTCAAAGTAATGTTCTGCCAGCATGTGTTTCTGTCATCATGAAAAGGTTGTGTACTTTTGATATTGTAACAGCAGAGGATCACAATATAATAATTTATTGCTTGAAATTAATAAAGATGATTTAACGGGCATTTGTATGCAAAGAAAGTAGAATTACGGGAAATTAAATTATGAAAGTGTGTCACGTTATAATGAAATATATAGAAAGATAGCAGAGCACACAGAGAAAGCCTAAAAACTGAAGCCACATGTACAGGACGAAATTACATGTCAAAGGGGTCGGTTGGGTCGGATAAATAGAACAATTGGAAGAGAACAGTATTATGTGAAGGTATATTATGGAGACAGTAATTGTTAGGGAACAGTTCTATAAGTTATCTATCACTAGAAGATAGTCTGCATAGTCTCATAATTACTACCATGAAACCGGGTGGAAAAGAGAGATATTTTTGCTATATATTTATAAGTAAAAAAAAAATTGTGTTAATAACCACGAATTTGGGAGTGACGCAAATGACCCATTAAATAGGTAACATAGCCTGCATTTTTGGTTCTCAATGGTTTAGGGGGAATGATTGCGACTCTTCGCAAATACGCTTGTTGGTGTGGAAATCCAACGGCAGGCGTGTGTAGTAATTCTCAATGATGACCTTAGCGGCCTTGTTGAATGTCTTGCTTCTTGGCTAGCGATTTTCACTCCACAATGTCGACACTTTGTTATTCTAAACTTTCTCTAAATGTTCCCAAACCACACTTTTTGGGAGGCAATTCAGTTAGAACTAGCTAATCAAGGAAACCGAGTCACAAAATCAGAAATGATTTTTGTTGAAATCACACTGGACAACAGCTTTTATTTTGCATGGAATATTTTACATCATTCTGCTGCTCATTTACTTATGTTTTTGCAAATCTTGCACATTGTAATAAAATAAAAAAATATCAACATATTCATAACCATTTAGCTTAATAATAAAAAAGTGTTTTGTATTTGCCAGCGAAACACCGAGACCACAATCGTAATTCAATATTTCAGCACGACTGCAATAAAAGTATTTGCTGTGAAGGAGCAATACTGCTCTGACCAATCTGCTGAGAATTTGAACTCAAACAAATCTTAAGGTGACACCTAGGGATGATCCAATACCTTAAAAGAATTACTACATACTCATATAAGTATACTCAAATGGAAAAATCGGTGCTACTCATTTGATTACCAATAAAGTATTAGTACTATCAGGTATTGAATGAGTATTTTTTTAAATCTGGTTATAAAGTTCTTCATGTGAACTTTAAAAGAAAGGCAGTTATTTGATTGATAAATTATATATATATATATTTTGGGGACAATCTTTTGAGAAGATACTCTTGCATGGTAACAGAAGTCGTTGCTATTACAATCAAATACTTTTTTTTTTGGGTACCTAAAGTACTCTTTTAATACTAACTACTTCTTAGTATTGTATAAGAATAAGTATTGCAAAAAAATAACGAGTACTTGGAATTGAATGAAAGGTAACTAGTGCCATCAAGTAGTTACTTAAATCGCAACATCCCTAGCGACACCATGCGCTACTGCTTGAGTATTGGACAGATGCAGAGATTGCTCCAACTTTCAACTTCCTTTCTATGCAGCTGCAAAAGCGTCTCTTCGGCGACAATACAACGGATATGCCCCAATGTATGTGGAACAGTGAGAATGTAGTAGGAACTACTCTAATTGATGACGGTCTGATTCAATTTAAGCTTCCTGTTGGAGTTGACCGTAATGGGATAATTGGAAGCAACGAAAAGTCGTTCTGACGGCATTGCTTTGAATTGCTGGGTGGTTGTATCTTTATCTCCTTAGTCCTTAAAGCTGTTACAAAAGGTTACTTGCACACTAAATTGAATAAGAAAAGGAGGAGAATTCTTTAAGCTACTCATCGATCTGAAACCATGCTAATAGTTTGAGAAAATGCTATGTTCCGTCCTTGTCGCAAAAGTCAATGACTAGTACTTCAGCGGCTGGAGAATGAAAAGAAATTGGTCTGTAAGAAATTCTCAAATCCGAAACATTATTTACATCACTGACTATCAATATTGCGCGTAATCCATATTCCAAAAATTAAAATTTATTTTTATACTAGCTCAACCATACTTGTCTTAATATAATTGAACATTGTGTGTGTATACATATATTCAATATTCAAATGTATAGAATAGTTCTTTCCATTTTTCATTAGTTATTTCTCTTTAAAACTGTACTCAACTTTAAAACTTTTTTTTACCTTATATCTATTACAATATTACCTGTATATTGAAATGTGTACCCTTGCGACCACCCAATGATGAGCCACCAAAGGATGCTTCAATTGTATAACTATTTGTTATACCCAACATCCATACAACAATGCGACCGGTTCCTTCTTTACTGCGTTGTATCTTAAATTTGCAGCTTTCAAAAGAGAACTATATAAAGATTTTGAAATAAATATAAAATGTACGAAAAAAGAATATTTATTAAGACATCATTGTATGTAGAGAACAAATTTTTTCTATGTGATTTTTTTCTTTATTACTCACCCTATCAGCGACGTTTTTATGCAACATCAATGGGAAAACTTGTTCAGTTAATTTTTTTTCTGGATTACGTTTATTCTCACAACCATATATGAATATATTGTGTCTTCGTGAATGCGCGTGCATATCACAGTACATAGCAACACCACATTCCTCAATCAGTCTGTAAAAAAAACTTTTCAGAATTAAATGGGAGAAGTGATATAGAAAAATACACTAGTGGTATTCATGCAAAGTGTTAAGCGTCGTATCCATGACAATGGTTCATGTGTTAACTAAGTGTAAACAAAAAAAAAAAAAAGCATACATGTTAAGTCGTCGAGTCAATTTCGTATATTAAAGTGTTAAATTGCATGTTAAAGTCTTCTAATTTATTGTGAATGGCCACTCTGTGCAATCATATGGTGAAATTGAAAAAAAGAAATAACAGAGGTATATGATTGATTTACGAATTTTACTTAATAGCCTTTTCACACTGCACTGAATCACGATGATTTATCTTGTCGTTCAGATTGTCAATTTTAAATCATGAACAGCTGTTCATCAGAGATGTGCAGTAAACATCATAATGACGTTCATTAAGTGTTCTAAAAAAAATGAGCCTAATAGTGGCTTTACAGTGGCTCGTATCACGAAGATTCGGTTTTGTGGCGCGCAAAAAAAACGAAGAAGAAGACACATGACAATCACAAAAAACGACGAAATTATGAAAATACTGCCAACCTACATGGAAGAATTGCCCAGCCCTGTTAAGACTGACCATTCAAAAAAACCGAATCTTAGCGTATCTATTTGAGATTAGCATCTATCAACCGAATTACTCTTCAACAACAACCCCTCAATTTTGTCATTTTCCCTGTTGTTGTCAAATAAAACTCGAATCATTGTCGCATCTTCATAGATTCGAATCTTAGCTCACTGTAAAGCCACTATAAGCAAGTCGAGAAGAACGCAGAGCAATAAAGAATCAATGTGTGTCTCTCACGAAGCAAACAAGACGATTGACAATACGAACGAAACCGAAGCATGTGAACCAGTGAAACATTGTGGTGTTCACTTCGGTTAGGCACAAGCTAAACGAAACACATCAACAACATGCAAAAATGTAACTGTAGTACAATATAAATAAAAACAAACACATAGCTTTTGATGTTTTGCTTGTTTATATGTCAACAAAGGTTTTTTTGTTTTTCATAAACATGTGTATGAAAAGTACAATGTTTAGGAGATATGTATGTAAAAAAGTAAAGTATTCTTAATACAATATTATATTCTATATACTTATGGTACTATTTGAGTATTATTAAATTTACTTAAATAATGAATTTAAAAATAAAATATAAATGGTTTTGGGAGCGAGCCGATTTCTTTTTTCGTTGATTAAATTACCTGCCAACGGAAAAACGCGCTGCAACGCAGCACTGCTAGCGGGCATAGATAGCATTTTAAATGCAAATTTTGACAAGCGTGGGTGTGTAGTGTACTGTCCTTTCCACCACGACATCATTTCATTTAAAATAACAGCGAAATACACAATAGATTACAAACAAATTGTCTGCATTTTATTGTTTTATATGCATACATGAAAGTGAGAGCAAAGAAGAATATGCACAGAAGAAAAAAATGAAAAAAAAAAAATCAAAATGATAGTTTTGGTCCGCTAGGTAGGTACTGAAACAATCAGCTATGAATCATGTCACTGCTTCTGCTTCGCACACTATACACATTGCTTCTTTCACGTTCTCTATTTATCAAGCAATCATAGTGACAGCGAGAGTATTTATTTTTTATGAGAGCGCGAGCACATTTCGCTTCGCAAATGTTTCAATACATTTGCGAGAGCTTTTGAAGCCGAACGCTTCACTGCACATCTCTGTTACACTTAGTGAGTCATGACTCATGTTTCAATTTGGAAAATACATGATTAAAAACAATTTGCAGTGTATGCAAATAATTCTTGCAGCTTCGTTTTTCATTCCTGCTACTTATTTAATTGAATTTAAAAAAAATACAATTTAAATTGTTTTGTGCAAAGATCAGTTGTTTTATGTTAGAGCGCAACAAAAAAGGAGAAAGGTAGTCGAAAATGACCTAAATAATGGTTTATGCCATTATGCCCAACACTAACGCGACCATCTTCAATTCTGCATCAAAATTGAGATTTGATCCGATTTTGATTTGCATTACATTCTACAACAACAACCACTGAATGACGTCACTTTTCCTTGTGGTTGTTGTCGATTTTGATACGGATCAGCGCTGCATCGCCATTGATTTGAATCATGCCCCAGTGTAAATGTTCCCAAAATTATTTCGACCACCGCCAACTTTGAGCTTTATAAAAATTCTAGTGTCCGCCAAAATTATTACTTTAATTTTTTATACTCTTTACGCAGTGAATAATGTTATAAGTTTTTCATGAAGTTTGTAACACACAGAAGGTGACATCGGATATATATATATTCATGATCAGCGAGACTAGACGAGGTGACTGGCCATGTCCGTTTTTCTGTCTGTCTGTCCGTATGTATGCAAACTAGTCCCTCAGTTTTTGAGTTAGAGAGCTGAACGGAGCTTTCTTACCATACGCAGTACATTTCTGGAATCAGCCGATTGGGACCACTAGGGGTACCCCTCATACAAAACGGGATCCAAATTAAAGTTCTTATTAAAAAAAACTTTTTTGTTTGATATACTCTTCACGCATTAAATAGTATTATAAGTTTGTCATGAAAGTTGTAACATACAGAAGGAGCCATCGGAGACCCCATAAAGTATATATATATATTCTTGGTCAGCGCAACAAGACGAGTTTAGCCATGTTCGTGGGTCTATCTGTTTGTATGCAGTTTTTGAGCTAGAGAGCTGCATGGAGTTTTCATTTTACCATACGCAGTACATTTGTCGGAATGAGCCGAATCCAAATTCATGTTCTTATTAGAAAAACTTTTATGTTTTTTGTACCATCGACTTGAAATTGGACACTATAAGTGTCTGTCCCATATCCACCAACCTTATTAATTTCAAGACCCTTGGGCTATTAGCAGGGGCGTGAAGAGTATAATATCGTCGGCATGCCAAACTTCAGTTTTTTTTACGCGAAGAGTATAATAACGTCGGCATAGCCAAAGTTAGTCTTTTTTTACGACCATCGGACCACTAAGCCATAAAGTAAAAAAGTGTGCTGCGACAGAGAGTATCAATTTTGTTTGGTAAAAAAATTATTTGATTTCTTATTTTGGTGAATCTGATTCAAATTTGAAGTGAAATGCCTCGTTCAAAACGGCTGACAGATGATGATAAAGGAAAGATTATCGCCTATAACAACTGTGGTCATAATGTTAGCCAAATTTCCAGGTTCATTGGTCGAACACGGTGCGTTATCACCAGTTTTTAAAAGATACTGTTAAAAAGCTGTCAGATGGATAGGCCGGCGAATTTTGAATAAAGCAAGAAATTCAACTGTGTCTTATAGCCAACTTGCTGCACTAAGCAGTACCCCATATCACCATGTGGCGTACCTTAAAAGGGTCTGAGCACATAGTCAGAGGTGTGGTGAAGAAAGCACAAACTTTGCTACCTCGTCATAAATCAGCGCGACTACAATTTGCTTTGAATAACTTTTACATTTCATGGGACTCCGTAAGCATGTTTTGGCAGTTCAGTTTGAATGCGTAATATGCATGTTTTTGCAAACAGGTGATCTTTTCTGATGAAATTCTGATGAAAAGAAATTCAATTGAAATTCCAAGAGAAATTTTGGTGGAGACTCCGTAATTGTTTAGGGTGCTTTTTCGAAAAGTAATAGTCTGGAACTAAGCTTCGTAAGCTCAAGAATGAATAGTTCTGAGTATGTGGAGGGCAAAGTCTCCTTCCATTCCTAAATGATTGTCTCCACATTTTCATGCAAGATAACGCACGAATCCATACAAGCCGCCAGACGAGATAATTTTTAGAAGCATGCTCCGTTGATGTTATGGATTGGCCAGCCTGCTCACCTGACTTAAATCCATTTGAAAACCGCTGGGCATTCTTGCCAGGCGTATTTATGCCGACAATATAAAATTTGACAGCGTGGGAGAGTTTAAACTGGCTATATTGCACGAATGGCACAAGTTAAGAAAGAACTCTTAGCATGTTTAGTAAACTCAATGAGAAATAAATTCGTTGAATTAGGAAAAGCACACCGTGGTCTCATTTAATGTAAAAAATACCTTCAAATTCAGTCTAAACAACGATATAGCCTTATATAGTTTAAGTGTCTTATAAATATGTTAACCTTAAAAATTTCACTTTTTTGTTTTTATGCTACTTATAATTTGAAAAAAAGTTCAAAACACAATCTCCAAAGACTATAAAACAATGTTGCTTCAAATGTACAAACTAAAAAAAAAAATCAGCCGAGTGTGAGTCGGACTCGCACACGGAGGGTTCCGATTTTTTGCTTAAAATATTAAATTATGTGCATATTTAACAGCACAAAAGTATACCATACTACTATACTATATGTATATTACGTTTGTAATTAAGTAGAATGCATTTTACGAGTTTGTTAACAACAGGCTTGACTTAAGTTAAAAAGTGGCGTAAATCAGTAACTTGTAGCCTATTTCTCTTATTGGTTTGGAATGTTGCTACAGCACTACATCCACGTTCACACAAATATGACAATGGATATGCTATCAAAAATCGTTGAACAACCGACCATAACTCAGGATACAGTAGGGATATTGGCTTATGCAACCAAAATTCTTGGTAGCCATTCTTGAATTTAATTTCTAATTCTTCGTTTGTTATTTCTATGAATTTTTCTTCGATCTGTGGTGATCCTGCTGTGTTGACATTTGAGAAAGTGTCTGGTATGGCCATGTTAAAAGTGTCCTGGAATCGTTCCTTAGAATCATCATGTATGTTCTCCAAGTGTTGGCAGTAAACAAGCAAGTCATCTTTACCGAATGCTGCTGATAAATTGGGAAAGTTCTTAAATTCATATCTACTGATATTCCTTTTGCTACGAAAGCAGCAACGATATTTTTTGATTGATTTAAGTTGAAGTTGTCGCCTTGAAGCTGGAGATTCACATCATTAAACAATTTATACAGGTCTGACATGTATACAATATCATTCTTTGCTGTGATGAGGTTGTCTTGCAAGAGCAAAAATAACATGAAACTAGTCATTATTCATTAGAGCTGCATACAATACCTTTCAGCAATTTTTCAGCTTTAAATTTTTGCAAATTTACTTGCATTAAGTAACAAAGATTTGCTTGAAAACATAAGCAACTATTACCTAATAGCATGAACAGATTCTTTTAAATTATGGTCATGTCATAGTCTTGCTTGAAACATATGCAAAGTGACCAGTTTTTCCAGTTCCGTTTCATCGATTTGGAATGCAACGACAAGTTTCATGTTGTTTATGCTCTTGCAAGTCTTCCTTTACTGTTATTATCATACTTTGTTCCTTAAAGTACCGTTCATTAAGCTATTTTCAGAGAAAAAAGTGAGACAAAACAGATTACCGTTATATTTTATTTTTAATTTCTTATCAACTTCAATGAAATGGTGTTTTTTGTTTTTAAACTGAAATATTATGAATATTAAACACTTTTTGGTTATTAAACTAAATTACTATGAATTTGTTGATATTTCTTTATCTTTATCTCATATAAATGTTTAAGATTTTCAATAACATAAACAACACTAGTAGTAGTGCAATTATGTATACAAACTCTATGTGAAGGTAAAAAAGAAAAAAGTAGCTGTATCTCAAAAACTAGTCCTGATACAAAAAAAACTACAGATTCGAAATCAGCGACCTCGAATTAGTATATAAGCACTAATATGATGCTTGTTACAAAATTTTGTCGACTAGTGTAATCTCTCATTTACTGAGCTCATTCTGATTTTATTAACTGTTCTGTTAACGTATTTGAGTGATGTATGCAAGCGTTCACTTAGATTTCTCACAACCAAATGCTGGCGACGAATGACGCAATGTACAGCAAGCACGCCTGAAAATTTATTTTTTAAGTACGCTTTGAAACCTTTGTAAATAAATAAAAAAACTCTACTCTACACTACCTGGTATGAATATGTACCCATGGTGTAAGAAAACAAGGTGACGCCAATTTGGCTTGTTACGCTCTCAAAATGCGCTCAATCTCATTTTTTTTAGTAAATAAGTATCATCAGTGTATTAAAACGCCGAAAAACATGCATTTAGTGTTGAACACAACATGAAAATGCATTGAAAATTTAAAAATTAGTGTTATGAAATCAATTTTTTGCGCTTTGATCAGCTGTGTTCGGAGAAATTGTGTTCAAAATAAAATTATTAAAAGGAAATTTAAATTGAAAATGCGGTGTACATTAAATAAAATACTGAATTAAACAATAAAACAGTAAATTTTGTATTTTTCATATACTTTGCAAGCAGTTTAAATATGCACATATGTTAATATGTAAACAATGAACATGTGATAGTGTTGTGCAGCGTAAAAATCACGAAATAAGGACCATTTGCTGAGAACGACACATAACGGTAAAAAATTAGCGGCACCTTGTTTTCTTACACCATGATATGCACCCATACTAGTGATTCACAAAAATTTTTCCGTCGCGGTACACTAAATGTGAATAACTGGCACCACACCAGAATGCTACGGAGCGTACGTTGCGTATTACTTTTGCATTTTTTGTTATCTTTTTGATTTTTGTTTTAATTCAGCCGTTAATGTCCGATTCACACTGCTTAAAAATTGTTGCTTTTTCAGCGAACGTTCACACACAGGTTTCGCTTAATCAACAGCTGTTTGTTGTTTTGGGTATACATACAAATGGAACGTTGTGTCTAATTGTGATAATTAAAATAGACATTTAGTGAAAAATACATGGTTAAGAACAATTTGCAGTATATTCAAATAATTCTTGCAGCTTCCTTTTTCATTCCTGCTACTTATTTTATTAATGATTAAAAAAAGGTGGACATGACCAAAAGCTTGGCCACTGAAATTTCCGCTTTTACTTTCGCAGCTGAAATTATTGCTTTCACTTTTGCAGCAGAAAAAATTTCGTTTAAAAATACAAAGCCACCCTGAAATTCGGTATGTTGTTGTTGTATAAAATTAGCAAAATTTAGATACAAACAAATTTTACTCATGCTTAGTCTGAATCGGGCATTAAACTCGCAGGTTTTGTTGAGTGTTTTTGACTGGGGATTTTTTCTATTAGTTCGAGTAATACACTGGCAGCATGTTGTACGTGTGAAATATTCTTTAGTAGTGGAACATTCAACTTTATTTAATTTAAGTTTTAAATACACGGATTTCGTGACAGGGCGAACCAAAGTCGGTTTTTTATAGTTAGATTTTGTCTGCCGTTGCCCCTCTATATTGCCTTAATGCCCACTAAATTTCTCTGAGCCCTCTACCATCCCCTTAAAAGCTTCCAGCGCCCACAAGGTGGTGTTAACGCCCACTTTGGGAACCTATGCCCCACTGTGGTGGTGTTTATGTGGAACACCACATCGCGAAGCCAAAGCAAGCGCTATTGTTGGCAAAGCAACGTCTAAGAGATCTCCTTCCAATTTAGTTGTGTCTTCTGCAAATTGATAATTGATTTCAATGGAGATATGTATATAGATTTTTATATTAAATCTTACCATCGATCTCGCCAAAAATTTGCAAGAATAATATTGTATATTACTTATTGCATTTTAACAACTTAATTCAATTAATTTGTATTTCATTTATTATCGGCATTGTCAATCCTTTGTTTATTTCATTATATTAGCCAGTGCTCCCCCTTAAGTTGAGTTAAGTTTTTTTTTTTTTATTTTATCATAATTAAATCTAATATATAATACTAAACTTAATACTAATTTTAACAAGTGACTAGCTACTGGGGCCTACGACTCGCGATTTAATTATAATTTATTAAAGATTTAATGTTCAGTAATTAAATTGTAAGGTTGGATTTTTTGCAGAAACTATATATGTTGGAAATATTTAATGATGAGGGTGTATTTAAAAGATGGGATGGGGGTAAGGAACCGAAAAGGGAGACCCTTAAGTTCTCCAAATGTTGGCAAGAGTCCAGTAGATGATTTGCGGTGAGATCGGCCCCGCAAAGAGGGCATGACGAACTGAAGCTTTGAGGAGATGTTGGTGCGTGATTTGGGTGTGTCAGACGAAGGAAAACTGCGCATGCCCGTCTGGATGAGTTGGTAGGAAGACCGATTTTGTCGCAAATTGGGTTCATAGAAGAGTACCGGTGGAGGAACTGTCCCCATCCCGTCAACTTCTTCGTATGCAGATGACGAGTAACCAGATTTTTTTGGCGCTGGTTGGGGTCATCAACCGAAACAAATGGTAGTCGGAAGGAACAATGTTTGGTGAATACAGCGGGTGGGATGGGACATCCATTGAAATGCCTGCAAAGTTTTCTTGATGACTTTTGCATCTGAGAATCCACTTTTCGTCCCCCGTCACGATTCGATACAAAAACCTTCCGATTTTGCCTTTGCACTAGTTGTTCATTTCATATGAAACCCAATTTTCTTGTTTGTGCCATGAGATGCTTTGAAATCGCTGTTAAGTCACTCCCAACGTGTCAGCGAGCTCTTCTTATGTTTGGTTTGAATATTGGTCCAATAACGTCTTCAGACTTATTGGTCCTCCTTTACGTTATTTGTCGCTGGTATCAAAAAAGCTACTGTTAAATTAAAGAAGGAAATCGCTAATACTTCAATGTTATGGTGTAGTCAGATATCCAGCCATACCATATGACGTTTTATATCTAAAACTATAAACCATAACCTACTGCTGAGGCCATCTTTCGTCAAACGGCGGAAACTTATTTGCACACCCAATCTAGATGGGGTTTGTCCAAAATATGTTATCTTCAGATATAGAATCGGAAAAAGTCGCAGACTTACCAATTGATATCAGCAATGAGTATGTACATTGACAGCAGCGACTCAGGTAGTGGTGCAGATGACTGTCATATCGTGAGTACAAAAGTCGAAAGAGTCCCATCGACAAAAAGAAGCATTTTGCGCTCTTTACACTTTGGAAGCGTAAGCCACAGCGCTGCTTTAATTTATTTTTAAAAATAAGAAATAGTCAAAAATTACTGACTATTTAAATGCATAATTTTAAAATGTAACCAAACATTTACTCATTATATTCGGGTTTCAAAATCTCTTCCCTTAGCTGCACGTTTCACTTAGGTGCATAAATTTGGTTGCTGTTAAGCGAATTCGACTGTATATACTTTATGGGATCTCCGATGTCTCCTTCTGACAAAACTTTTAATACTATTCACAGCGTGAAGAGTATAAAAAGACCCTTTGGTCTATCTCTCACCAAATAAGTGTTTCGGAACACCAATACGAAAAAAGTGGAAAGAAAAAAGTCTTTTTAGGGTTCTGTTCCCAAAAGGTGCCAACAGGACCCTATTACCAGAGGTCCCAAATAAAAATCATCGTTTTCTTAAAAAGACAGATTGTTTAAAGAGAAAATGCGTAAAAGTTGCAAGCGACTTACTCATGATTTTTGTTTCGTCATCGCTGAAAAAATCATCATGATTTTAATTTTTTTGTCTTCCACCGACTGATTCGATCATGAGAATTATAAACAAAGTCATGTGTGTATGTATGTGTTTGTGTGTGCGTCTGCTTGTGCGCTGCAGTTGACTATTCTATGCTACATGTATTGTTTTGCACCCTCCCCCTCTCTCTCTCTCCCTTCCACTCATCGACTCACTCAACTCAAGTCACACAACAATAAAAACAGACCTTTTCTTTAGTATCTGCATTGTTTTCCGATGGAGAGGTTGTTTTATTAATTTTTTCAGTCATTCTCCGAGCAGACCACATTGAAAATAAAAGTTGATTGTTATTTGCGACCTCTGCATATTACTAAGTTTCCGTCCGTCCGCGGCGAGATATGCAACAAAAAAGTTAAATTAAAGTAAAGTTAAAATCTTAAAGGGGTCCCCATACAAAAACTTGTAACATATTTCGTTGCGGTTGAGTGAAGTTTTACATTATCGTCATCGTCATTGCTGTTTAAAGTCAAGCTGTTTAAGCGAACAAAATTCTGTGATCTTAATGGTGTAGTGCAAGAGTCAGACGCCTGAGTGCGCAGTTTGAATCATGCGCTCGGCGGTTTTTTTGTTTTTAAATCTTTTTTTTATTTTACAATATTTTATTTATATACTTATAGCAGAGATAATTAACACTAAAACCTAGCTTAATGTTTCATTTTTGCGCATTTTCAATTGTTTGTTCACATCAACTGACGGTTGTATATACAAGAACAGCTGATTTGCGCATGGCAAACGAAACACGGCTTTTAAGGAATTGTACGTATAAGTTTACGAAAATTTAAGTTGTGTATCTTTATACGCTTTCGGGTTACCCCTAATGTAACTTACCTTCTAATCATGGCTTTTGTATACCAAATAGATGGATACGTTTCACGTATAACTGTGCGATATTGACGATTTAGATCTTTGCCAGTTAATGAGTTGCGAGTATTGCCAACAATGACACCATCCGGGTTTAGCATTGGTATCAATTTAAAAATAAATTTGTGACGCAAACGCTTTGCTACAGTTGTTTCGCCTGTTATAAAGTCCATTAGACCCTTCATCATCCATGATGCTGGCGTTTCCGATGGATGAACACGTGCTGATACAACAATTGATTTTTTCCGCTTTTTATTGAAAAATAAATAAACAGCGAGAGAAACTATTAAAAATATTTGCAATATATTTTAAAACAATTTTTTTATACTCTTCCCCATAAAGTATATATATTCTTGATCAGCGCAACGAGACGAGTTGATCTAGCCATGTCCGTTTTTCTGTCTGTTTGTCTCTATGTATGCAAACTAGTCCCCCAGTTTTTGAGCTAGAGAGCTAAAATATTGCACGGAAATATTTCACAATACGCAGTACATTTGTCGGAATCACCATACAAACCGGAATCCAAATTAAAGTTCTTAATTAGAAAAACTTTCTTGTTTTTTGTACTATCGACTTGAAATTAGGACACTATAAGTGTCTCATATCCACCAATGATACAAATTTCAAAATCTTCGGACCACTAGGAGGGACGTGAAGAGTATTACAACTTCGGCATAGCCAAAGTTAGTCTTTTTTCGGTTTTTTTTTTTTAAATAAAGATTCAATTAAAATGAAGTGAGGGTGTTTAAGCAAGATAGTCTAGACAGCTGGATAAGATTGGGAAATAATGTGTACCAAGTAACCAAAATCTCAAAAAATTACTTAATACTTTAAACTACATGTATTTTGCTTGAACTAAGAGTTGAAATAAAGTCATAAAATTTAAATCAATTATTTAGTTTTTACATTTTGGTGAAAGATTTTTAAGTGTACTGCCATTAATTTAATTATTTAAATAATTTCGGCTTCTTCTTCTACGAGGAATAGGCAAACTCATTTGAAAAGGAGACTCCAACAAATTAACACTTTATCTTCAGAAAGTATGTTGTTAATTCCGTGTACATTAGGTTGAAAACTGAATTCAGCTGACTAGCAAAAGCTTCAACATTTTCAATCTCAGATCGACTTCGCTCACCATAGTTGCTTAAGATTACAGCACTTCTCTGTGTGGGGCATTTAAGGTACTTTATAGCTTTTTAGAGGGTATATTGATTCTTGTTGAACAATATCTTCTCTACTTCTTTTAGTCATATGGTTAATCTGTGATCTCAAGAGATAGAAATGGATGGCGTTCCCACTATTTGGTTCTCCAGTCACTCTTTGAATTCACTCTCAATGGCATATACTGCAGTACTATATGTTACGATATATGGAGTTTAATCAGAATTTAAATCATATCTTTCATCAATAAGTAAGTGTTGTTGGTTTAATCCTGAAGATCTATTGTACTTGCATAATTTGTAAACATGATCATAGTAAGAATGTTTTTAATATAATTACAACGAACTGTTTTTTTAGTAGCTTTTAAATTCTATCTAATGCACTGTTGTCTTTTGGTTGTGAGCTATCTTGGAGTATTTGGGCAGATAATGGCTGGTTCTCAGTGTATATTGTATTACTGTGTCTTTTTGGTGGAGCAAATTTTGGTCTGTCGTTATTGCTGTTTTGTAGAATAGGTAGTAGAAGATGTTTTTCTTGCAATTATTTCTTTGCAAACTCAACAACCAGCTAGCTGCATGATTTTCTCAACAGTTTGCACATGTATTTTAAATTTCCGAGTTTCTCTTGTGCTCTTTATTAATCCGGCTTTTTATATTATTTACACTTCTAACCTTTAGCCAAGAGTTCGTATTCCTTCGCATGGGATAGAAAAACCAAAATTTTTAACTACAGTTCTAAATGCCCTCTTAGGGGATAAGTATGGAACTTAATTTCTCTAAGAATTTTTACGGGTGCCTGTAGTTATCACGATAATTTTGAATTGATCATCTCTTTGGGACTTATAACTGAAAACTTCCTTACTTATCTTAGAATCCTATTGATGTCATTATTATTAGACAAGTATTTTGTTGATTTTGCTTTGCATTTTCACCAAGTCATGTCTAGCGTCATTCAGTGGTTCATAAAAGTATATAGTATATGTCGTCAAATAGCTACCAAAATAATTCTACCACATTTCATTTCCACAATTTTTTGGTAATATTCGCTAAGCTTTCTCAAGGTTGACTTGAGCCTGTTTGGTGGCCAATTCAAGTCTGTTCTACGAGAAATTACTCGATTATTAAACTTCATTATTAAGTTTTTAATAATGAAAACACGTTGTTCTCTCATGTATCGATCCATTTTAACTAACCGGAAGGTAACGGATGAAAAGCCAAACCAAACTAAACAAAAAGAAACTATTAGCTGTTAAATCGGTTGTCAAATAAAGCAGTGTTGCGAACTCAAAGTTGTGAACCTCTAAAAAAAAACACCCTTTAGTACATAAAAATAAAGCATAATTAGGTTCTTTTCATTACATTTTTTTAGATATAATACAATGTACTTGGGGTAGTTTAATTTTGGTCAATGCTGTACATGTATAGGTTCAACAATGATAATATAATTTAAACAGACCTTCAGGGAACTGTTGAAGTGAGCAGACACGTTTTGTAAAGTGCTCGCGACATAAGAAAACTTCAAACAAAACAATAACAGCAACGAAGATGTCACCGAAAGTAATAGCAGCAGCAATGTACTATAAGTGCACCAATAACAGTAACAGCTTAGGGGGCGTTAAAGTATTACGTAAGCAAATTTTCAACGATTGTGCAACCGGTTATTCTAGTACCCAAAACTAAGAAAATTGAATGGATGCTATGCCTCGCACAACATAGTATGAAACTCTATTTTGTTGTGATAATGGCTTGTGCACTTTGAAAACAAAATATGTGTGCGATGAACTCCGACAGCGTTTAACCGATGACCATGACAATTTGCAAATATATGCATTTTTTCATGAAGAAAGTTGCCCTGCGGACCATATTTTAGCTATTGCGGGACCACTGGTTGGAAACCACTGATTTACAATGAGAATGAACTTGAAAAGTGGAGCACCGCTTAAAAAACTTTTTTTGGAAACAATCGTGCGAGACTAACATGAGGGTGAGCGAGACAGCGTATATTTTCTCCTAATAGCATTCATTTAAACCAGCCTTTTTTCGACCAGGGACCACTTTGATTTCATCATTATACTACTTTTCTGACGAGTGATGAGCAAAAAAAAAAAAGAGCTCCATTTCTTGCAGGTTCCCCTGCGGACACATTTTAGCACATTTCAATCATCAATTGAAGATCTTAAAAAAAAAGTTAAACATTAAAAATCACGATTGGCTTAGCGAGCGTAATTCATTGAAAGTTTCTGGTAAAGTTATAGAGTACAAATCCATTGATACAGTTACAGAAGAAGATAAAGATCTTAATTATCCAGTCGAATTTTTCAATTCATTCGACACATCTGGAATGCCGTTGCACAAATTGACATTGAAAATTCGCTCAGCAATAATGCTTCTTCGGAATCTGAACACTTCAAAGTTGTGCAACGGAACAAGCCTTTTCGTGAAAAAACTGGTGCCGAATGTGATAGAAGCAACAATAATTAACGACCAATATAAAGGAGAAGAAGTGCTGATTCCTTGAATTTCAATGATTCCCATTGAATTTCCTTTCACATTCAAGCTACTACACTTTCATGTGCGTCTTGCTTTCGCGGTGAGAATCAACAAAACTCAAGGGTAGTCGCTACGCGTTACTGGATTAAATTTTGAAAACCATGCTTTTTTTTATCTTCGCAGCACATTTGGTGTTGATTCTTCGAATGTGATGGGCGCAAGTTAGCTTGGAGTCCAAATGTACTCCCACGTAACAGTGCATGTTTGATTCTGGTATGGTGCTGTTGTCGAAGGTAACGTCTCGGCGTCATATTGCGTCCTTCAAAATAAGTGTTTCCAACAACATTTTTCCTACTGTTTGTGATGCGAAATTTTGGCCTGATCATACCGTTGTTCATGAATTTAACCCTCGACGAAAAAATCTTCGACCATCTGTTAGGGTGCTTTTTACTAGTGATACAGACCTTTGAACACAAACTCAAAAAAACTAATTTCGCCTTCTGGAAATATTTCTCACAAAATCTTAGAGGTCTCCTTATCAAACTTAAAATTTTGTATAGGGATAGTGTCTCCTTCGCAGCAGATTTTATAGCGTTTTCCCAGACAAGGCTTCACTCTGGTGTTCTTAGTAATGAAATTTTCTGTTCAAATTTCGTCACATATTTGTTTGCCTCATATCTGCAGCAACAAATTACAAATTTTACGATAATGCCCGTCAGTTTAGAAGAGCTTGTAGATTAAATCATAATTTGCCGGATGCGACGGAATTCATTCCACGACAGTTAAAGCGCTTCCTGAAAATTGTTTACAACTACTAGATAGTGCATATCTTCAACGTCTGTTTCTGGCTTGGCCATTTCCCTAACCAATGGAAATTCGTCATATCAGCCTACTGGAAAGTGAGATCGTTCCCTTATACATACGTAATGATAACATTCACAAAGATCTCCAGATGCCAAAAGTCTCGGAAGAGATAAGTAGACAACATAAAACCCAACGAAAGGCGCAATTTGCATACCAATAACTTAGCCATAAGTCTTCTTGACAACTCTTGAACAACGAGACGGCTCAAGAGACTGCACTCGTCAGATCTCTCTTACCGAAGAACATAGCCAATTTAACGTCATAGCTTAAGATTAGGATTATAAGATCAGTAATAATATAAAAAAACTAAAAACTAAGGTGATATGTAAAGATTAGTTGGCAAATTTGAACTAGTTCTGGTTCTTTTGTGTCAAGATGCCAACATTTATCTCTTCCTGAGGATACTTACCATCAAATATTGAAAATATCTCTTTCAGTAGCCCGTCTTGTTTCAGACTCATCATCTACATGTAAGCTTAGTTTTTGTTTTTGCAAAGTCAAATTTGCTTAACTAAATGCAGTCTTTCTCGGAATAATGGTTTTTTAATTAATTTTTTCTATGAAGTGATGTACAATATATTTCATGCCTATGTCTCCTACAACGATGTTCCTAAAGTATCATATAAAGCACCTTGGTTTACAAGAAGACTTTCTAATCTGAAGAACATTAAGTCGAGACTATATAAAAAATTCACGAGTTATGGCTCTTCTATTGCTTCTGCTAATTTTTGTGTGACCCAAGCTAATTTTTATTCGTGGAATACCCTTTGTTATAACGAGTATCTCTCACGTTGTAGACTGCAATTTTCACGTGACCCTAAGCAGTTTTATAACTTTGTGAAAGCGCAAGTCTTCTTTATTTATCTCATCATTGTATCTAGTCAACGAACAAGCCCACAGGGAATTGGATATTGCAGACCTGTTTGTAAGATTCTTTCAATCCACCTATTCCTCTCAATCCTATACTCAAAACCGTTATCCTTAGGAGTGTTTTATAAATTTAAAATTGCTGTAATCCACTTACGCACCCGGTCCATACAAAATAATTAGTTGTCTGCTTAAGCATTGTGCTGAGTAGCCCGCTTTTGTAACTTTTCATTTTATCACTTCAGAGCGCATCTTTCTCTCCTATCTGGAATGAATCCTTATTGTTCCCCTACACAAAAAAGGGAACAAATCCAATACAGAGGTATTGCTTTACTTTCTGCAGTCCCAAAATTGTTTGAAAAAATGCTCACTTCAACCCTATATCACTTTTGTAAAACTATTATTTCTCCGTGTCAACACGGTTTTATGAAAAAGCGATCTTCAACTACAAACTTGCTTGAGTTTACATCTTTTGTAAATCTTGGTTTTAGCAAAAAACGTCAAACCGATGTTATTTACACTGACTTCAGTAAAGCGTTTGATTAAGCTGGATGTACAGTGGTAGGTGATCAGAGTTTGACTCATGATAGCTTTTTTTAAGAAGTGCTCTTATAGTTAAAGCTGGGCTGGTATGAAATTTCTCTTAAGTCGTGTTTGTGATCTTTGTCATGTAAGTGTTTTTGATAATTGATTCAAATGATTGTTTAATTTCTGGACATATTTGGGCTTTATATTGATTATTTCTTTTTTTATTGTTGGTAAATTAAGATCTATATGTAGGCACTCGTTTTTAATATACCAGAGAGCTTCAGTAATGATCTTCAATATTTTTGATTGCACTCTTTGAACAATGTCTACATTAAAGGCACTTGCCCATAGCTATGACTCGTAGG
The DNA here is from genome assembly GCA_035041805.1 of Amiota mariae. NCBI lineage: Eukaryota > Metazoa > Arthropoda > Insecta > Diptera > Drosophilidae > Amiota > Amiota mariae. The sequence continues at coordinate 406,106 of JAWNKV010000993.1, read as the reverse complement.
TGCAATTTGGCTTTATAACGCTGTTGTATAGGAGGACTTTATATTCAATGTTCAGGGGAGAGGATTGATAAGCCAGTGAAAACTGTTGGCTTTTAGTTTCAATCAGAGGTCGCAAATAACAGTCAACATTTATTTTCAATGCGGTCTGCTCGGAGAACAACCGAAAAAATTGAAACAGAATCGGTTTCTCACTAAGCAGAACACTTTATTTTGTTGTTAAAGGTTATTGGTCGGCTATTTCCCGTTAAGCAAATAGACTGTCGGTCTTAAGGTTACTGTTTAAAAAAAGATCTCTCACCAAATAAGTGTTATTGAAAGCCCAAAACGCAAATAAGTTACAAAAAGTGGAAGTCACAGATGGTTGCTGTAACACTTGGTTCCTCAGTATCCGCAGTTGCTTTCTTCACATCGTATCGCCCAGTTCGCTTTATCTTTATAATCACATATGGACCTAAGTATCCACTTGCCAACTTTCGACCTGCTACAAATTGGGTCCGCTTTAAGGCAACCAAATCGCCAACCTTATAACTGTTTTCTATTAACTGCTGCACAAACTCACGGTACTGCGATGGAGCTGTGAAAGAGTCCACCTCACAAATGTTGTAAGCCAAATCAAACTCGCCTATTGGTTTCAGCTCTGCTTCCAATTTACAAAACGTATAAACTTGGGTGTCGGCGACCAAGCGAAACTTCCGAATAAAGTCGTGTCCCAGTAAGGCGTCGTATTTCAATTTTACACTGGGGGCAACTAAAAGGTTTGATCCATTTCCAGCTCGTCGACTATTATTTGCGTATTAAAACACCCAATCGGATGTGTTGTAGCATTGCCTAGTCCACGTAAAACAGAAGCACTTTGCCGAAGATTTATTTTTCCCATGCCCTTAATGATACTTTATTTTATTAAGGTCACATCCGACCCTGTATCTACTAGGCAATCTACACTTTTCCCGTTTATTTTCATCGCTTTAATGCGACTACGGTCAAAGATTACACCGACTTTTTCGACCTTGTTTGGGTAATTTCTTAAGATATATGTTTTCTTACCGCCTTGAAAATTTTGTATCCCACTTGCTTCGGACTTTTGTTGGACGTTCTTCTTTTCATTGATATTCAGCCGTTCATAGATGTCAAACTCCACTTTGAATTTTCTGTATGTCTTACAGCGAAGCACTACTACATTCACTACATGATTAATAACTGCTGCATCCTCTACGTCACCGATCTTCGCGATTTTCTTCATATGCAGTAAGTACTCATAAAGCGACTCATCTATCTTCTTTATTGCAGTCGCTTACTCGTATGAATGTCTGCACTATTAGTACTACATGTGAACTCTTCTATTAATACGTGCTTCAGCTCATCATATTCACAGACACTCTGATTCCAAGAACAATTTTGCAGGGCCAGACATCTTGCCTCGCGCTTGCACATATTTTTGCTTTATTGTTAATTCATGCGTCGGCATTTTTTTTCGAATATTTCAAACCACTTTTTTATGGGCATTGATTTGCCATCGCACTCACACACTACTTTTTCAAAATTGTCAGCTGCGATCTTTACTTGCCCACTCTTTCTATCTTCCAATTCCATTTTCAACGTCAACAGCTGCAACATTTTCTCAATTTTTCTATTGACTATACTACCAACCGCACCTTCATTCTCAGCAAAGTCGCTCATCTCTGCTAACATTTCTTCTTGACACTTCTGGCGCCAGCACTTCTTTGTTCTTTTTTTTTTGCGCCGGTGTGCGCTTCATTGTTGCTTTGTACAGACGATTTTGTTTTGTGTTGTTATTTTTCTTCTCGTTCTTTAGTAGACTGTACTTCACAAATCTCAATTTACACGTTCGAAACCGGCTTGAGCCCCCATATGTAAAGGTGTATTTATTAAAATGTTAAAATAATAAGTATAAATTGATTAAAATAATAAGTAACAGAAATATGGTTAAACAACAACAGCAACTTAAGCGACCAACTTTTCACTTCGACAAATATACGACCGACTTCGATGTCTGCTCTTCCGCGACTACCTTCTGTCTTCTCTTTATCCCTTTCACAGCTGTTCTCTCTCACTGCTGCTTGCTGTGTACACATATGTCCTCTTTTGTGTTCGTGCACGCAAAGGTCATCAGTGTGGAGACGTTTAAGCCGCCACCTGGAGGTGTTTATGTCAAGAGCGGACGCAAATTTGTTGAAGTGAGTTCTTATCCGCTCAGTACCGGCTTGTGTGAAGGTTGATTTGCTCACGGACTGAGAGAATTCTCAGGTCCCTGGATATGACATCATTCCGCACGTACCAAGGAGCGTTTACTATCTGAAGGAGGACAGAGTTCTGCATCTTCTGGATCAGATATACGTTTGTATCAGCAGCGGTGCCCCATAAGGGGGTTCCCAGGACGGGACAACTTTGTCGGTGTTGTGGCAATAAGGTTTTTGACCAAGCGTAGAGTATTCGACAGCAGCATGTATTTTACGAACAAATAACTCTGCTGCGTCGTCGATATCAGTTGGGAAATATAGATCCATGTTCTGGTTGATGAGCTGATCCAACCTCTGCTGAAATCGAGAAGTATTAGGCTTTGTGACAATGAGCGGACACTCGAAGCTTTATGGTCAAGGGATGTGATCAGAACTCAGCTCAATCCTCTCTGAGATAGCAAGCTTATCTGAACGGATCCCTGAGAATACTGCAAAGTCAATACATGTAGTCAGGTTCCTTCTAAAGAGGTAGCGCGTGGGACCACCAGGTAGCAAGGACCTGTATGTTAGAGCGAGCCAGCTTTCCACTACGGGCCACATCAGTAAACGATTTATTGTATTTGGAGCAACCAATGTTGTTGGCACAAATTGGAGAAGTCTGCGAATACCAGCTCTTGGGGGTGCTGGCTAACAATGTGTTGGTACACAGCACAACCATTCCAGTTAGAGGTATGAGCCTCATAGCAGAGGGCACATTATCTGGCTTGGAGCAGTTCGTCGAAGCATCCTCCTTGCCGCATTTCACCCAACGGAATCACTTCTCACAGAAGCGTTTAGTATGTCCATACTCTTCGATGACATTGTTGTACGTCGTCATGTCTACGAGGAGCCTCTATGTTTCCCTTCTGCTGACAGAGTGCCTTTGATTGAGTAGATCTCATTATTCAGCACCATCTGTGCGGCTGTTAATATTGTGACCGTTGCGAACCGTGTGTCCCAGTTTGGCGAGTTTCTGTTCTATATAACTCGTCGGAGTGGAATTGATGGGAGTAAAACCGGATTTTCTTGAGCATCAACATGGCTAACACTGCTCGATACGCGATAGAATTTATGGTCATGAATGGTTGATCCAGAGCCCATCTTTACTGTGTAACTGGCAGTGAGATGACTGCATTACTGTCTTTCAACAGTCCATTGATGTTGGTTACGCCTTCAATAATGATTGGCGGTGGTTTTGACTCCCTTGGCGGGAAAGGGGGACTATTAGCCGAAACTATGGCAACCAGGGGTTGCATCGCGGTCTGGTCAGATGTATTAACAGGGTTCTGAGTAGGCTGATTACCAGAAGGCTGAGGATTATCAACGCGCTCCTCAATCGGCTCATTAGTCTCCCCTTCTGCTGTACCTTTATCACTATCGTAGGTGTCCATTTCTGTCCCTAGGATAGCGAAGGGGTTGTGAATGTCCCCATAGCTGTATACAGAACTACTTCTGGATCGCAGCCCAGGTAGACTACCCTGACAGGATGCAGAGCACCATGTGACATAGTCCTTCTGCTGTTTCATAACTGGATTTGGTGAGGTAGTAGGGACTAGCTTACGCTTTAGCTTGGCAGCAGCCTGGGTTGGTTTTTGAGTGGGAGGTTGCTCAGAAGTGACTGAAGCACCCGTTGGGTGCAAAATGCGGGACAAAAGCCTCTTGTTCGTCTTGTTAGCTTCGGCTATGGACCACCAACGGTCCAATTCTACAGTCATCATCCATGCCAGAAAAGTTTATAATTTATTAACTCAAGCATAAATAATGCACCAATTTGCAAATTTCAAAAGTAAAAAAAATAAAAAATACAATATAATACAGTAAACTACAGATAAGGTGTCTATAAATAGACACAATCCCATTACTTTTTATTGGCACAAACAGAATTGAAAAAAGGCAAAAAAAAAAAATTGACGAAAGCTCATAGAATCAGATGCGACACTCTATAAATTCAGTTAACGGCAAACCACCAATCTGTGAGATCACCATTCTTTCTTTTTTCTTTTTTTTTTTTCAAAAATTGTTTAAAATAAGTTAATTTTACAAGCTGTAGGCCTTGTAGTCAAAGCTTCAATTTAGGCTTATTTCCTATTTTTAAATAGTATATAAACTGTTAATACTGTAAAATAATAAAAATACAAAAAAAATTATTTGTACCTATGTATGTACGAGTATTAGAGGGCTGCATTGAGTGAAAAAATTGCGTTTCGAGTTGCTCATGTCAAAAACGAATGAATAAATTTTTTACTGGTTCAAAAATAACTCATACAATAATAACCAAAACCACAAGAGTGAACAAATTTTGTAACCAGTCGAAAAATATCTCATACAATAATAACCAAAACCAGACGCTTTGATGAAGAGAAATATTTTTTCCTGTATACACATTTTTATGTGTGGGTATTATTATAGATTATCCGCTCACGAAATTTTGTTCGCTCTCTCAATCTCAAAATTACAAGAACAATTTCGTTGCATTTTGTTGTTGGAAAAAAACAGGATAATTTAATTTTTTGAGTACTTTTTTTTTTCTATAACAACTCAATTCATCGAACAGTTTTAGGTTGAATGCAGGCGCAACTCGTAAAATTTTCCCTCGAACCCAAACAACTCAGTTTGGTTATATGTGCGTTTGAGTATCACTCACTACTACTCTGAGTGCCGGTTCGTTTAGGTGCGACCACGCAGCTATCTACAATAAATAGTATGTACACACGAAAGAATGAATAAGAAGAATACTACTAGCAGTTCAAAGTTTACATACGAGAAAAAAGTTTATTTAAAACGAAAAAGAAAATGTTTCTATCACATCGAGGTAATCAAATGTCGAGATCAAGAGCTGTTTCTTGATCTGTGAATGTAGGTAATAAAAGAAATGAAAACAATAATTTGATTTTAGCACAACGCACAATGATTTAATATACGCACGGTGTAATCAGTTATATGCACTACTGAACAATATGTTATTAGAAACTCTTATACTCTATTACATATCGCACATGTTTAACTAAAGTGTCATCAGTCAAAATTTTCGAATTTTGATTTTTTGTTAAAACCCAACATATCATCCTCAACCCCTCTAAATTGGGAAACAATGTAGAGCAGAGAAAGTCAAACTGCGAACTTTTTTAAACAAAATCTTATTTAAATTCACACACTGTTATGTGGATTCTTAAAGCGAGAAGTGATGTGTAAACTTGAAACAGAAATATGGATTTCACACTGTAATCACAATAAAGTTGAAAATTTTGTCCACTTTCTAAGAAAAATTCAGTACTACAAACAAAAAAAAGAGGTTTGTTCAAAAAGTATCGTGACTTTTGAATTTCCGCGGGTTACGTATATTCGATTTTCTTGTGGCGTTATGTTGGTACTAATGTTCCTCACTTATGCTGACAAGGTCGCCCATTTTGAATGTTTAGTTAATTTTTAGGGCTCCGTGCCCATAGGGAGCTAACGGGATCCTATTACTAAGGGATGACTGAGCTTTTATTTCTACATCATAACCATAAACCCATTCGTCACCAGTTATGACCCTCTGGAGCAACTGTGGGTCGTCGCGGACAGAGTCCAACAGCTCGTTAGCAATGTTAATGCGATGCTGTTTTTGGTGGAAATTGAGCAATTTTGGTACGAATTTCGCGGCGACCCGTCTCATACCCAAATCAATAGTAAAAATCGAATGGCAGGAGCCAATCGATATGTTTAGGCCTCACCAACTTCTCTAACGGTGATTCGACCAATACTATTTTCTTCACTTCATCAATGTTTTCGTCTCTTGTTGACGTGCTCGGGCGTCCGGCACATCTTCTCGGCCCTCTGAGAATATTTTGTACCACCGATAAACGTTGCTTTGGTCCAAGGTAGCTTCACCTATACCACAGTCAACATTCGGAATGCGTCCGCGCACCTAATTTTGTTTTTTTACACAAAATTTGATACAGATTCTTTGATCCATTTTTTGGAATAGGCAAAAATCAAAGACGAGCCAAAACACGTGCAAGCAGAACAGCTGTCAAAAATTAACTAAACATTCAAAACAACCAACCATATGAAAAAATTATGTGATGCTAAAACAAAATCGCTAATACTTCAAGGCTATGCTGTAGTCAGATATCCAGCCCTACCATATGACGTTTTACATCTGAAAATATAAACCATAACATACTGGTGGGGGAATCTTTTTTCAAACGGTAGAAACTTACGCAGTGAATAGTATTATAAGTTTGTCATGAAGTTTGTAAAACATAGAAGGAGACATCGGAGACCCCATAAAGTGTATATATTCTTGATCAACGCGACGAGACGAGTTGATCTATTTATGTCCGTGTCTCCTTCTGTCTGTCCGTATTTATGCAAACTAGTCCCTCAGTTTTTGAGCTGAAATTTTGCACGAAGCTTTATTTTCCCCATACGCAGTACATTTGTTGGAATCATCCGAACCGGAGCACTAGGGTGGTACCCAAATACAAATTCATGTTCTTAATAGAAAAACTTTTTAGTTTTTTGTACTATCAATTTGAAATTTGGACACTATAAGTATCCACCAACCACGTAAAGTCCCTCGGACCATCAGGAGGGGCGTGAAGGGTATGACAACTTGGGCATATCCTAAGTTAGTCTTCTTTTTTACTGGTTTTATATTATTTTTGGAGTTATGAAGTATTTAATATAAGTATGTATTCTTCGACTGACAACCAAAGAGTCAATGTCGTATATGTTCCTTTTTATAAAAAATCAAAAAATATTATATTATTATTGTTAACTGACCTTCATAGCTTCCTCATTGGGTGATGGTGCCGTTACTGTCAAGTAGTAAACATTATTTCCAGCCAATGTACGGCATAAAAGTCTTAATTTGCAAAATTTCGACTTGATTGGATTCCTTTGTATCTCCATCAAGTAATCCTTTTGCAGAAAATGTTAGAATAGTAGTAATAGTCGAGAGTATAATAAAATATGAAGAGACATACGATACTTTCGTTATTAAATTGTTTTTTGTTAATATCTTACCTGCAAATCACTGTATGTGTATGGATAGCTATGAGCAAAAAAAATTGTATCATCATCATGGGAAAATTGTATAGTAAATGTCAGTGTATATGATGAGCTATTATCTTCATCTTCATTACTTGTAGTTGCCCTTAATAAATAAAATTATTTCAGTATCATGATTGCCAATCAAAAAATACTTTATCCACATACTCTTCATCATTTCGATAATATGCAATATTATCACCACATCGTCGCCATCCTTCCTGTTTATCTTTGGCATTTTTCGTTGAGTACATAACTGGACGCATACCATCATTATACAGACTATCCGACTTTACCAAATTAACAATGGAGAATCTAAAAAAAAAACAACAATAATTTCGTTTCACCGAATATATATATTATGTTATTTTCTTAAGTGTTTATTAAATTTCCCCTATATTAGAAACTAATTTTTCAAACCCAAGTAGCATAGGAAACGTAGCGTGACCTTTTAAATATTTAATTAATGTTAAAACACAAACATGTACATTATTGTGTCCTATGTAATAATTTTAACTCATTCTATGACCGGGAACCTTTACCGACTTGCATTTTAAACATGTTCATACAAGTTGGGCAGCACTTGAGAACGACACGGCGGATTTGGTTCTTTTTTTGTTGTGTTGGTCAAAGTCCAAAGAATCTATATATTTGTGGCAACAAGTGAGAGTAGATTATGTCAAAAAACTATGTTTTAAGATATTCCCATTTTGTGTAAAATGATTTCTATTTGGTTTTAGTTAAATGTTCTTAATCTATATATAATTATGTTTCTATGTCGTATATATAAAAAATTCGAATAGTCGAAATAAGTACGTATTTCAAACTAAATTTACACAATTTTCTAATCTCACTGTTGCCACATATACATTAAAATGGCACTTATCTTGTATGTCTGTGGATCTGTTCTTTATGGACTCTGAAACAGCTTTACCGATTTTAATGATATTTTCAGGAAACATAGACTGAAGAGTGTTTGAGCAAAGTTTGGTGCTGATCGGACCAAAAATTTAAATCACTTCCATCATTTTCCAGCAGTGAATTGTATTAATTACATGACTAAATGTTAACCACATAACCAAAGTGAACTACATGATAAAATAAGTGATGCACGAATCCAATTTTTTTTAATCCTGATCTTTTGAATTCTAATCCAAAAATGATTCGAATATTTAACGTCGAATCCGAATCCTAACAAAAAAAAAAAAAAACAATTTTCAATTGGCGAATATGCCAGTATCATATAAACGTCCAAGTTTATTGAAAAACTTGTATATTTCTACTCTATAAAAAGTTGATCTCATAAAAATTATTGGAATATGATTTATAATTTTTTTAAAGTTAATGATAAATAAATATTCAAATATGGGCATTTCCACGGTGTTGAACGTGACCATTGCACAGTGGTCGCTGCCAAAAATAAAAAATCAAAGTCAATAGTGTGGTACCAAATAAGTCATTACTAAGTCTAAGCTTTTCAAAAGTAAATTTGTGTTTGTTTTATTTTTATCGTACTCTTAAAGAATTGCTTATAAAAAAGAGAAAATGTAATTAGTTTGATCTTGCAATGTGAGCTGCTTGAAAGTAAAGTGCAACTTTGAAAATTTAAAATAAATAGAAAACAATTCTGAAATTGCAATTATTCAAAATGAATATTGAAAATAATCGTATTAGCTTCATTTGTAAATAATTCAAATGTTCTTAACTTGTTGTGCATGTTTTTTAAAATTAATGTTTTACCAGTACCTTTGTCAATAAGTCCATATAATATGTTACAAATATGTTCCCCCCTTTCATCATTCTGATGAAATTAATTTCAATATATCAATCAATGTTTTAAGCTTCTAGACTGTTAATTTCAGCTGCCACACGTTGTGTTATCACCCACAGACTAAAGCGGTCTCGTTGATTTTCGTACCGTTTTATGTGGATTTTTTTTGCGGTGTTGTTGTTTTGTTTATTAGTACTTCTTGTTTTATATACTTTTAATATTTTTACTTGCCTAATTTAATTTATAAAAATATTTGTTTAAAAAAAACTATTTTTTACAATCGTCTGAGGATCGTGGACGTCCTCTAATAAATTAATGTGGGAAAATTTCGGAATTATGCTCTGGGGAACAGCTAAGAAGCTGACAAAGAAATATCCATGGAACTACCTGCCACCCTCAGTTCATAAAATCGTAAGTCACGCTGCAGACGTTATTAAGCATGCGCGATTAGAGAGCTCTCTGAGGAGGCTGCTGAGTCCAGGAACAAAGATATAAAAAAAGTTTCGACTTCAGCATACGCATAACAAGTCTCGCCATTGCAACGAATACGGATTTGTTTAATCGGTTACTTTAATGTTCTGACCATTTTATAACACGCCAGCGATAATTATCATATAAAGAAAAGTCACACTTCTTAAAATTCGTTCTTGATTTTCTGTATTGGTTAAGATAACATTTTCATAATAATCAATATTTTTGCTCATTAAATATACAATAAATAAATAAAAAATTTGAAGAACAAATTCGGTTTAAAATTTTTTAAAAAAAATTTTCTTATTGAAAGTGGGTGTAGTGGTGTCGAACCACCACCATTTTTTCATTGAATAGTTCTCTTATTCATACAAAGACGTAACCATAGTTTCAGGTTGATATCTCCACTAGAAGTATTTTTGGCCGCTGCCTCCATACAAGTCCGACCACTGTGCATTGGAACACATTCAAAGTGATAAAAAAAAGTCAGAATAAAACATTTTACATAATCTTATAGATCATTAATAGTGCTATCATTGGTGTTTCAGGCGAAATATTGGTTACGAAATAAGGATAAGAAAAGGAGCCATTCGAACGTGACAAAAATAGAAGGTGCTTTTGTGATCATCGTTAATATCAAATTCAGCGAAACCAAACACAATATTTTAAACTTACCAATTTTAAACTGTTAAGAAATAAGAAAGCTTAAAAAACCTTTTAGTTTGATAAACATATCATGGGTACTTGAACGGTTCGTTATCTCTTTGGCTAGCTGACATCCCAGAGTCGCGGGTTCGATTCACGCCAAAGTCTGGTCCTGCACTTTTCTAATTTCCTCCCCCTGAGCTGAAGGCCTTTTTCGCTATTGCTTATATTAAAAATTATATTTTATTTTGTAATTATAATCTTATTTCTATATACATCCATGCATATATACTCATCATACATCATGGGTACTTTTTATACTCTTCACGCAGTGAATAGTATTATAAGTTTTTCATGAATTTTGTAACACACGGAAGGATACATCGCAGACCACATAAAGTATATATATTCTTGATCAGCGCGGCGATCTAGTCATGTCCGTCTGTATGTATGCAAAATAGTCCCTCAGCTGAAATTTCGCACAGAGTTCTTTTCACCATACGCAGTACATTTTTCGTACCCCCATACAAACCAGCATCCACATTAAAGTTCTTATTAGAAAAACTTTTTTGTATTTTGTGCCATCGACTTGAAATTTGGACACTATGAGATTCCGACCCATATCCTCCAACCCCCATACAAACCAGGATCCAAATTCATGTTCTTAATAGAAAAACATTTTCGGTTTTTTGTACTATCGACTTAATATTTGACTTTGGCTATGCCGAAGTTGTAATACTCTTCACGCCCCAGCGAGTGGTCTGAGGGTCTTGATTTATAAGGTTGGTGGCTATGGGTTAGACACTTATAGTGTCCAAATTTCAGTTCGATACATCAACAAACAAAAAACTTTTTCTAATAAGAACATTAATATAAAAGGGGGTTTGTATGGGAGGTACCCCCTTAGTTGTCCGATTCGGCTGATTCACGAATTTGACCGGCGTTTGGTAAAAACAAACCGATTTACAAAATTTAAGCTCTCTAGCTCAAAAATTGAAGGACTAGGAGTGCGAAGAGACGGACCGACGCACATTGCTAAATCAACTCGTCTCATCGAGCTGATCACAAATATATATACTTTATTTGGTCTGCAATGTCTCCTTCTGTGTGTTACAAACTTATAATACTATTCACTAACATGAAGAGTATAAAAATTACTGCAACTATGGTACGCACACGAGTTATCAGTGTAACACGAGTAACTCGAATTATCTGCTTAACCAAAAATTATTTGGTGTTTCTTTCGCATAACTGGTAATATTTTCAATTAAATCCAAAAAAACTGTGTTTTGCTGTATGTCGCACACGATTTTTTGAGTATCACTCAGTGTTACTCAGTGTGTCTGTTAGTTTGAGTGCGCTGAGGCAACCCTCTATTGCCCATATGCAATTATTAAAATAAACTTAATTACGTTTCAAAGCCACTAACATGCTTTATTCACTGAGCTCTCTTTAAGAGAGATTTATACAGTGAATATAATTTCAAAGTCTTTGCTTTATTAATTTCATAACAAGTGAGAGCGAGGTAGAATGCTTAAGATATGTACACACTATGCGAACGAATCCGAGTGTACGAAAGTGAACGCATACGTTCAGTCAATGTGTATGACGAAAAGTAGACAAGCGAACGAACATATTTGGACACATTCTTTTCGTAATGCCCATACAGTTACTGACACATAGTCCTTATGTTTGCATTAACTATTTCATCCTTCTTTTTTCCTCGACTTGCACGCCTTAACATAATAACATCTGCACAGTCATTCATTCACCTTATTTTATTTTTTTGATCGGCCACACCTCACACCTCTGCACCATAACTTTTTTCTGCTTTACCAGCTCTTTAAACTACTTCATTCTCCTTTCTGCATACCCATACACATTCAAACATACACCTTAACTTTATTCTACTTTACCAGCTCGTTAACTACTTTATTTTCTTTTCTTGTTGTATTCTTTTTAGGCCCTACACATGGTTAAGCTTGATTAAATCAGCTAAGAGCGATATCGATAAATTGAAGCATAATTGACCGTGTGTGGCGGTTGTCGAGTAATAGCGTAGTTAGACTGAAGAAAAAACTGTTTTTTTCTGAAAAAGTTTTTTTTATTACAACAACCACAAGGAAAAGTGACGTAATTGAGGGTTGTTGTTGTAGAAATCGAAGGAGTTTTTAAACTGTTGAAAAAAACATTTACATTTTAAACAACTGTCGACTGGTCGACCCGCAGCAGTGTTGGAAAATTTCTGCCGTTTTTAGTACATTTTTGTCTTTTTTCGTTGTGGGTAAACATAAAACATCTGATCATTGCACAAAACAATTAGAAGTAAATTTTGAATTGCAATTTTATTTTTACATTTTAATAAAATAAGTATCTGGAATGAATTAGGAAGTTGCAAGAATTATTTGCATACACTGCGAATTGTTCTTAATCATGTATTTTTCACACAATTTCCACTTTAATTTCTCACAATTAGCCACAACGTTCTATTTGTATGTATAACCAAAACAAAAAACATCTGACTGCATAAAAAAACAGTGTAAACACCTAATTTGAAGCAGTATAACCACGCTATAATTGAATCGTGGCTTGAACAAAGTCAAAATAATTTTCATATTATTTTTTCAAGCCAAATTTATCGATATCGTTCTTGATTGATTCAATCAGATTTGACCGTGTGTAGGGCCTATTTCTTTCGATTCTTGATCGTACACATACTTATTCATACAGTTTAACTTATTTCTGCTTTACCAGCTCTTCAACTATTTCTTTTCTCCTCCTCATCTTCCTCGCCATCACGTAATAAATTTTCGTAAAACAATTTTTCAAAACAGCACCTCTTAATCATTTTCAAAGACAAAAACGAACAAACGGAGCAGAGATTCGGTCACATCATTTAGGCTGCATGTGTTCGCGCTCGTTCGCCTGATGTGTTCATAGCTTTAGAGCTCAACAGCGAAGTTTAGAAATAATTTTTTCTTTGTTTCCATACGACTCAAAATTTTTCTACATATACTTCATGTGTTTGCTTGAGTGATAATTACTAATACTTAAAAAGGCTAGTGGTGAAACTTTTTCAGCTGAGTGCTCCACAATCCTTTTTTTCGGCCAATCAGGAAGTCCCCTGGGGTTAGTGCATTTAAGTCATTCGGGTCCGTAGATAGTGGATACAACGTCCTCGAATTCATCACATACTTACGGAATTTGTCGCATTGTTACCAAAAATTTCTTAATTGAACGCCTTTGCACTCAAATCAGAGACTACTTCTAAATGGCAGGCCTTGGTTACGAAACAGAAAAGTACACAAATACACCTTTACTGGACGCCGTCTTTTTGCATTAAAATACATCCATATGGGTCCTGCGAAGTCTATTCCCGTTCGCTCAAAGGGATAGATCCGTTTCCGTACTCTGTCTGGCGACAAGGATCCCATAAGTTGCGCTCCAGATTGTAAATTGCTTCGATGCACGCTCGCAAACCATGCCCTGATTGCTGTTCAACAACAATGGATGCTTTACCTTAAATTGTACGTTGGCTTTTGACAACTCGAATAGCTAACACTCCTTTTTATCTAAAAAAGGATTCAATTCTGGTATTTTGGCTGCGCCGTACCGTTTTCCTCTCGAAAAGGTTAATGAATTCAATAGAAAACATCAACTTCTGCAACTGATGAATAATATAGATGAAGCCCGCTAGCTGTTAAACGTTTCAACCTTAGCTGAATTAAGTTCCACGGTGCCAGTTGCGGCCCTAATGTGCCCTCATCTAATCTTTTTCTTGCCTTGATAGCTCTGCGCCAGTGACTTCTGTAACCGAAAACTATTTGCAGCTTGAGAAAATCATTTACAAATTTGCAACTTCCGATTATTTCGGACCCTTCTATGTCACTAACAGCTATCAGACTAAACTTGTTCTTTCCTTGTTCTGGTAGCGTCTCAGAACCACTGCTGGTTTGGCCATCTTTCCGAAGATTCTTTTAAGAACTCAGGCCCATGCCACCACAGTGTGGCTTGCCTTAATTCAGTCGGATGCATCTTGCGGAATACAATGCCGGAATTGACTTCGATTCTACCTTACACCAATCTTCTATTCTTGACAGCTCCTGAATCTGTGCCACTCTATTTGCCACGAAAGTCACATCTTTTTATTCTGGACAGCTGCGCCATAAGCAATGCCCCCTGCAACTCCAATCGTGACAATGAAACCGATCTGACCAATGCTATCTTTGACTTCGCAGCGTACATAAACATTTCCTTGGTAATCATGCGTCGGTGCATAAATGACTCCACCATAATCCCGACACGAGGCATCAGCGAATCCATAGAGTGCCCCCTCTTCTGCTACTGCTGGAAATCACTGATCGCGGTACCGAGCATAGACTAACTAACTTCAACTCCTCTCGATACTTCTGCCATTGACTTTTATACGTCGGTGGAAGCTCTTCATCCCAATCGTTTTTGAGTAGCCACAACTCTTGCATGAAGATTTATCATAGTATCACCACTGGGCTAAGGAATCCTAACGTGTCAAATAACAGCCAATTCTGACAACACACTTTGCTTTGTAATAGTATAGCGAAAACTTAGCCTCATACGAGAATTTGAACATATCTTCTCTAGCCCACCACAGAATACCTAAAGTTTTTGCCACTTCGTCGGAATTTACAACTAATGGTTTAAATTCAGCATTGTCATCCCACAATTGCATACAACTAGTGCGCCACTTATGCAACTCATATTTATATATTCTCAACAACTTCATTACTTCCTGTTTTAACCTAAAAATTTGTATAGCTGAATCCGCTCCCCTAACATATCATCCATATAAAAATTATTCTTCAATGCTTCGCTAGCCTCTGGATAATCTTCTTCATGTAGTTCCGCGAGTCGATACAAGCATCTAACTGCCAGATAAGGAGCTGAACTTGTTCCATACGTCACTGTCTTTAAACGCATCATCTCAATAGTTACATCCGCCATTACAACATGTTTATAAAATCGGAATCGGAATGTCAAACAGTTTAGGCTTCAAGGTTGGTCCCTTCAACAGAATATCATTCAGTGATATTCCGTTCCTTGTCTTACAAGACGAATCGAATACTAACCGTAATTTAGAAGTGATACTCTCTGGACAAATCACTGGATGATGTGGTAAGAAACACTGGATGTTCTTTTGTGTAGCCTGAGGAACTCGATCCAAATGCTGTAATCGCTCATATTCTTCAAGAAACTCCGCGTATTGATCATTTACTACGGGATTACGAGTCAATCTATTCTCAAGATTGAGAAACCTCTGTAATACTACGTTCACAGTGCGAGGTCGCGTTTAACCGTTCACATTGGCCTTTTGCGAGTTCTGAGAACAGCTGTTTTTTGTTTTGGTTATACATACAAATAGTACGTTGGGGCCAATTGTGAGAAATTAAAATGAAAATTGTGCGAGAAATACATGAGTGAGAGCATTTTGCATTGTATGCAAATAATTCTTGCAGCTTCCTTTTTTATTCCTGCTACTTATTTTATTAATATTTAAAAAAAAAAATTACAATTTAATATTTTTTTCAAATTGTTTTGTGCATAATCAGCTGTTTAATGTCGAGAATGTACAAAAAAAGGCGGATATGACCAAAAACTTGGCAGCACTGCCGCAGAGTGACCAATATCGTCGACGAACTCGCATGAACTCGAGTTCAGCTCAATGTGAATACACTATAATACTATCGGATAAGATTCACCTAAATATGGCTTTGCATTCTGGAAAGAAAGACTTTCCAAAAATCCACCCGAGTCCTCTTGATGCACCGTAGATAAGAAACTCTTCTCACATTCTTCCACTTCCATTGTATAATTTTTCATTGTCGGAATACCTCCTCGCCAAAATCTTGGAACCAGCTCATGTAACACATTAGATTCCATGAA
Organism: Amiota mariae; assembly: GCA_035041805.1. Taxonomy (NCBI): domain Eukaryota; kingdom Metazoa; phylum Arthropoda; class Insecta; order Diptera; family Drosophilidae; genus Amiota; species Amiota mariae. Next base: position 390,029 of record JAWNKV010000993.1, on the reverse strand, counting down.
CTTATCATCAGTCTCCTGGACAAAAGGCGAGCGTATTTGCCAATTACAATCCAAGCCAAGAGAGATTTCTGTAATCTCGGTTGATCTTTTTTTAGCTGAATTTGTCTGCTGTCATCAACTTGAAAAACAAAGACACCCCCAATTGCATATCTATTGGTTCACCAGAACTGAACGTAGCATCGGCTAGCTTGACCTTCGTAGGTAAGTTCAGGTTGACATTCGCACTGTTCGGATGATAGTGCGTTATTTCAGGCAACACACAGAAGTTACTTGTCATAGCGACTCTGGATCTAAAGATAGCTTCTACTTCTCTTTGAATTTCAGACGTCGAATTTCCGATGCCACTGAACCAAAGATTAAGCTGTCGGACTACTAATCCTAATTTTCCGACCATCCTACTAGTGATGCAATTCACTTGATTACCTGAATCCAATACATATCTACATTCCTTAAAATGACCAGTACTACAGTAGTAGCTAAGAAACTGCAACCTTTAGCCTTGCAATCCTTGGTGAAATGGTGCCAGCTGAAACAACCAAAACAAAGTTTATTCCCTCTCTCCCTGATGCGCACTTGAACAATGGTAATTTTGTGCAATCCCAATCATTTTCCCATTTTTCCAGTTTCAGCATCCAATTTGGTTTTCTAGCACACCTATGGTTTTTGGGCGATATTTAAAACAAACGACCTCACAACCATCCGAGATTTCTAGCATACAACGCATAACTACGTCTTTGAAGTTTCACTTTTAAGTTGGTTCCATAGGATTTCAATAGGATTGAGGTCTGGGGATTGTCTCGGCATCATAATGTCACTCACATTATGCTCTTGGAGCCATGCTTTCATTAAACGCTATGAATGTTTTGTATCATTCTCCTGATGAAATATCCACAAAAGCGGAGACCACTGATGAAGATTTTTTGGATGCCCCACGCGTTTCAACGGTTTTTTTCGGTTTGAGGGCATTTGTAACGAAATTTTCTGCCCGTCCGATTAATGTGGCAATGAATTTGCATATTTTTCCTTCATCTCGTCGAAACACATCTCAAATTATAACAACATCATAGCTAAACCATCTTTAAGTTTAATTTTCTCAAAATGTACCAAACCAAAATAACACTTTAAATTTGTTCACTTTAAATTCCTACCAAAATACACATATTTTATTGTGCAGCTAATTTTGAAGGATCAACAAATAAACAAGCCGCAATATTTACCAAGAAGCAATTTTATTGCGAGTATTCGCCCATTTAATTGCAAAATAGTGCTGCCGCACTTGGTATACAATATTCAAATGTGAATAAAAAATATCATGTGTATTCTCGTACACATGATAATAGTGAAACGTCTTAAAAACTAATAAAAATAGACTAACTGTGGCTATGCCGAAGTTGTAATACTCTGCACGCCCCTTCTAGTGGTTCGAGAGTCTTGAAATTTACATGGTTAGTGGATATGTCGCAGATACTTATAGTGTCCATATTTCAAGTCGATAGTAAAAATAACAAAAAGTTTTTCTAATGAGAACTTTAATTTGGATCTGTGTTTGTATGGAGGTACCCCCCTAGTGGTCCGATTCTGCTGATTCCAACAAATCAAATACTGCGTATAGTGAAAAGAAAGCTCCGTGCGAAATTTCAGTTCTCTAGCCAAAAACTGAGGGACTAGTTTGCATTCATACATACAGACGGACATGGCTAGATCAACTCGTCTCGTCGCGCTGATCAAGAATATATATACTTTATGAGGTCTCCAATGTTTCCTTCTGTATGTTACAAACTTCATGACAAAATTATAATACTATTCACTGCATGAAGAGTAAAATAACATTGTGCGACAAAAAAAATTATAATTGTGAGAAATCGAAATAGAAATTGTGTGAAAAATACATGACTAAGAACAATTCCCAGGGTGTGCAAATAATTCTTGCAGTTTCTTTTATAATTCCTGCTACATTTTTTTTAAATTAAAAAAAAATTACAATTATAATTTACTTCAAATTGTTTTGTGCAATGATCAGCTGTTTTATGTTGGAGCGCAACAACAACAGATGAATTATGTCATCAAATATGTTCATATTGAAGGCGATCAAGTTGTAGTGAAGGAATCATGGCTAGGTTTTATCCCTTCAGCTGAAAAGGCTGCTGCCGAACTTTCTGAAAGTATCCTTACGCAGCTGGAGAGTGATAACTGGGACATACATACGTTTGTTGGGCTCAAGGATATGATAACGCTGCAACCATGGCAGGATTTCATGGTGGTGTACAAGCAAAAAATCAAAGAACACAATCCAATCAAACATTTTTCTTGAAAACTACGTATCGAAATGTGAGGACTTGAATATTTCTAGAAAAAAAAGAAGGAGATTCCGGAAACGAATGCCGGGAGAAATGACCCAAAATGCTGGACTAACATTGCCAGAAGAGTGGCAGAGAGCTAATTTAGGATATCCTGACAGATTTTACGGAGAACTAGACCATCGTTACAGGGCAATGGATGAAATTCTGAAAACATTTCGTGTTGTTCAGCGTAAAGCTCTGCTTACATCAACAGAAGAAGAATTACGAGGTATAGTTCCAAATCTGATAAAAATCTATGATAAATTGTCTGCAGAGGATATTATTTTGGAGATTTTTCGACTGCGGTGCAACTTGAAAGCCGCTAGCATTTCTTTTCTAGAAGCGGTCCAGTGGAGTAGCTTGGAGCTTCTGAAAATCATAACATAATGGGACTATTCTGAATCTAGCACTATGCAAAACGTTTTTTTAAGTATTTGTGTTGTGAAAGAAGTTTCTCAAAATTAAAATTGATAAAGTCTGTCTTAAGTTCCAAAATGGCTCATTGTGCGCCTTACCAATCTTTCTATGTTGTTCATTAAATAGGTCAGGAAAGTTGAATATTAGCAAAATACTTTAGTTTAGTAATTGATTTGTTGTTTTATGTTTGGAGTGCTAAATGGAAAACCGCCCCGAGTGCTAACTTCTGTCCGATTGACACTGCTTAAAAATTGTTGCTTTTTCAGAGAACGTTCACACCGAGGTTTCGCTTGAAAACACAGCTGTTTTTTGTTTTGGTGATACATACAAATGGAACATTGTGGCTAATTGTGATAATTAAAACGGACATTTTGTGGAAAAAAAAATATTGAGAACAATTCGCAGTGTATGCAAATAATTCTTGCAGCTACCTTTTTCATTCCAGCTACTTATTAATATTTGAAAAGAAAATTACAATTTAAAATTTTCTTCAAATTGTTTTTTGCAATGATCAGCTGTTTAATAACCAAAAAAGGCGGTCATGACCACAAATTTGGCTGTACTACACAAAGTTTGCCAGCCCTGGCTGCTGAAATTTTGCTTTCACTTTTGCAGCAAAAAAAATTTTGCTTCACGGTACCAAAAGCAACCCTGAAATTCGGCCATTTGCATTTTGTTATTGTAAAAAGTTAGTACATTTTTAAGCTGTTTACAAAAAAATGTTGCTTTATGCTCAGCCTGAATCATTACACTATGTCACCATAGCCAGATAGCTCAATTTTTGCACTCGCACATTGATTTCTACCGAAAAAATCTATGCGACTATAGTATGAAAGAAGGTAAATAGTTCCATTAGGGTATAAAAGAGGTGGAAAGTCGTTGGGACGTCATGATAATATGACGGGAGGCCATTTTTCACCGATTTGTAAATGTCAAAAAAAAAATTCACAAGAAGAAAACGTAGTTTATTTGATCCCAAAAAACGAAGGTAAGAATTACATATTCCCTACAAGTTTTATTCTTACACAGAAGGAGACATCGGAGACCGCATAAATTGTATATATTCTTGATCAGCGCGACGAGACGAGTTGATCTAGCCATGTACGTCCATGACCCTCGAACCACCACGTGAAGACCTCGGGGCGTGAAAAGTATTACAACTTCTTCATAGCCAAAATTAGTCTTCTTTTTACTGATTTATCTTTATCATTGTTTATGAAAATATCGGTTTTAAGCAATATTTTACTTTGAAACTTGAAAAAAAAAATGGAGTTCCCTATATACATACATATAAATAAATTACGCAGTAATGTGCCATCTGTTCTGCTATCTTACCTATACATCATATTTTTCCTAGTACGACGTACTCTGAAGTAAAACCATTGTTTTGAACGACTTGTATATAGATCCGGACGTAGAAAGAGTTCATAATAAGTTGGTGTTATCTGCACAGCCTTTGCCAGATTCCCAGATTCGAAACGAGATTCGAATTCAAGACCCTCATAGTTTTCGTTAGTGCATGGATGGCAGTTGGTTATAAATTTAGCGCCCCCAACAGCAGAGCGACTGAACTGTGATCGAATAAATGATTTATCATAATCATCAATTTGATTATCGGCAATATCTTTTAAAATTTCTTGAATGTTGATTTTATTGCTGTTGTGTTTCGTATTAGATAAGTTAGTAGTGCGATTATCATCAATGAAATTTATAAAATCATGAACTGGACTAAAAACATGTTCAGACAGTATGTCAGTCAAGTTGGTCAAGTTAGTTGTCGTTGACGTTGTTAGTGCTGGTGTCGTCATTGAAGTTATATCACCAATTGGTGATAAAAATTGTGGGTTTCTAGGTCTACCCCTAGCAGCTTTAGCAGCTGCTACAGCAGCAACTTTAACCACTTCAGTAACATTTGCAATTGGTTGAATTTCAGTCATTGCTACATTGACACTATTATTCCCAACATCATATGTTTGCATTGATGTATTAAAATTTGGGTTTAATTGATTTTGTGGTTTTAAAAATGTTATAACACCGGTACCAATACCACCACCAGTTAAACGAGCTCGAATTGGCTTCTTTTCACTAGTTAGATCGTCATCACCATTGATGGTAATATCATCGTCAGAATCATCATCGTGATCACCGTTAATATCATTAAAACCATGTCGTCGATTAGTCTCTTTTTTGTCTGCTTTATTGATGTTTTACAAATTTTATTATTACTCATATTGTCGTTGGTGTTTTTATTGTTGTTAGTATATTTGGCGCGCGTTTTATTTGTTACGTCATATTGAAAACCAGTTTTTAAGCGGTGAATTTTGTTTTTAGTAGATTTTATAGGTATCACTGTATATTTGGATGATGATATTGATTTTTCTGTTACCCTTTGCGATGCTGATGTGGTACCACTGCCGCTACCACCACCATTGGTCTTGCATTCAATTTTTTTATCTATAACTTTCGACAAATCTTTACCAAATTGACTGAGAATATAAGTTGGGGATAATGCATTATATTCAGGTGTCTTATTTGCCCAAATGTTTTCGATACCATCATCGTCGTCAACACCATTAACAGCCCGAATATTTTGTATTTTATCACTATTAGGATCATTTCCGGCTATTAATCTTTGTTGCCTTTTTTTTGTATTAATAATTTCTTTAATAATTGTTTTATCTTTGACATCTATATCATGACCAATGAAAATATCATCCTCATCATCATCGAAATCATCTTCTTCGTCTTCTTCTTCATCATCCTCGTTTGAGTTACTTGTCGATCGTGTATTCAGAGTTGTTAACATTTTTGTTACAGACGTTGTCTTTAATTTTCCATATTTTGATGGTGGAGGCGTAGTTCGACTTGGTGGTGTCGATTCACCGTGTGAATCAGACGAATCATCTGAATCACTTGATTCTCCGCGTTTACTATATTGTGATTTTTTGCTTTGTCCATCCTTTTAAGAAAAATAAGAAGAGATAGAATAATTGTTAAATATAAAAGTGAGACGAAGTTTCTAACCATGGTTTTCATTATTAAAGACGTTGTTTTTAGTTCTTTCCATTTCTTAAATTTGTTTGAATTATTAAATTTCATGTTAAGTTAAGTGAAAATAATCAAAGTTTTTCTTGTATTTGTTTTGTTATGAAGATATCTTGGTTATTTGGCTTAAAGTAATATCGTTATTATTGTTAATTATATAATATAATTTGTTAAGGTTTTTTTTATTTAGTAGACTTTGTTAGAATTGTTATCTTTCATTGGTGTCGCTTTTGTTATTATTAGAAAACATAGTCATGCGTTAAATATTTGTTGTTGATGTTATTCTTATTGTTAAGGAAATTTATTTTATGGTTTTTAATGGCTGAATGGTTATTCCATCTTACAATTTTTAATGTTAATTTAAAAAATGTAAGTCACACTAAACCATGAACTACTGTCATTGTTAAATTTCGATTGCAATACTTTTTCGTAATCTAAAAAAATTTCTTTGTATGGTACAATACGAAATAATGTCTTTCATGAGGCTTACAACACTCGTACGTAAAATTATAAGGTGCAATTGCTAAAAATAATAATAAAAAAAGTATTGATAATGCATATTCGTATTTTAGTTTCTTAGATAAAGCTCTAAAATTTGGGACACGATCTTTTTGACATCGAATTACAATAAATATGTGGCAAAATGGTACTTACCTTATATATATAAAATTATATTATTTTAACTCTGCTAATTATTATTATGTTCTTCATTGTGTTACAGATTCCTAATCTTTCGTCGGGTAATTGCTTTTGTATCTTTGTTATTTAGTGATTTAATTTTCAAAAATCTTTGTTTTCTTTTTCATTAAATACATTTAAAGTTTAGTATGTAGGAGGCAAACGACTAAATAGAAAATTCTGATAAAAATACACAGGTATTCCTTAGATCATTTGCTAAAGGTCCCCAAAGTCATTTTAACAAAAAATAGAATAGGCAAACTAATAAAAAATAAAACAGGGCTACTCGCATTTACTTAATTATGTACGCAACTTGTTTAACATAATCTTTTGAAGTGAGTATTTATGTGTGAATGACGAAATTATCTCGTTTTTGTGAATAGAGATGTGTGTAGAACGGGTAAAATAAAAAAACGGTATTTGGTGAAAAAAATTAAAACAACATCATTACAACAACAACAATTTGTGCAAATATGTGACTGGTTGATGGGCAACGCATCAAATTACAACAACAACTAAATGTGCAAATATTTATATCGTCGGTGGGCACCTTTACAGAGTGTAAACAAGCAATGCTGAGACAACGTAGAGATCTCAATTAATGCAAGATCTATTTTACTTGCGTTCTGTTACAAAACTTCTTGTACCTGAACGAATGAAATCATGGTGAAATTGTGTCGATTTATACAAACTCGTGAAGAATTCGAAACGAGTGGTACTGTAAATGGGCGTAGCCAGAACTTCCTCTTGGGGGTGGTGGGGTGTGCGGCAGAATATATTTAGTGTAATACTGTAATGAAAGATGTGAATAATTTAAGTGCCTTATCTTGGAGGAAAGTAGACGGATCGATGCTTGCTTGGAATTGCTCTGTTACTTTCATGGATACGATGTATGGAGTTTGTTGCTTGTTGAATGGAAGTGAAGCCATGGTGTGTACGGGGCGAAGAAAACAAAGAGAAGATGAGAAAGAAACCAAAAAGCTGGCACTGCAACACGGCGAGAAGATTTTTTGGAGATCCTGAAATAACATCAGACATAACAGTCGTATAAATATTGTATAAATCTCTTAAAAAGGTTTCATACTGTACTTTATTGCATAGAGGATGTTGAATGATTGTGTTGTTTCTGACTGGCAAGTCAGATGGGGTAATACCATGAATGGGAGGGTAACTTTCAGCTTCATACAGGATGTAAAATTTGTGGGTAGTCGACCAGGCTTTGGTTTTAACCTCTGGCTTGGATTCTTGTTGACTGGTCATGGTTCTCTTAATGCATTTCTGCATTTAAGGGGCCTAAATGACAGTCCTGAATGCCCTTGTGGTTCGACTGAGGAGACGTGGGTACATGTTCTTTGTGATTGTCCACTGTATGATGATTTGAGAGATTTGAATGAGTTCGGTATTTCTAGAGTTAATGGGGGTTATGTTTTTAGTCAGGCGCTCTCCACAAGTGATAGGGTTAGAAGATTGAATGAGTTCGTACGTGCAGTATTTGTTAGGCGTCGTCCATTATAACCTGGGAGTTCGTTTGTGTTTAGGAGGGGTTTAGGGGGTCTTTAGTGGGGGTTTAGTGTTGTCTGGGGGTCACCAGTCCCTGAGCTTCATGGAGCTCTACTGGTAGTAACTTGTTACGTAACCTGACCAGAGGTATTTCTGGTACCACGGGCGTTTGGAACAGTGGCGGTCTCTACCCACTCCATCATTCCAATCGCTTAAAGTCCTTGTGACAGTGGGGACATATGCTCGTTGATCTTTGATCATATGAATGCCGCCAACCTGGTGGAAGATGTAGGAATAGACCTCGCTCCTAACAGTGAGAAAGCTACATCCATGAATATAGTGTATACTGTGCCATCTGTGGGTTCTGACCTGCATTCTATTCCAAAGAGCTATGTTTAAATTTGGGGCGCCAACCCAAGAACTATTTGGAGTTTGAATTGGTAGTACCTCGGGTACGAAAGTCTGACCAGAGGCTCTTTTCTGGTACCACGGGCGGCCAGGAGCCCACGGAACTTGTTCCGTCCTGGCCATCGGGTAGGCCCCTATATGGGAGCATCGTGGTGGTTGTGGTTGTTACCCAAATGCGGGTAGAGTACTTACTCGACGTGGAATTGCGTTATACAACCGGGTGCTGTGACCCATAGATCAGCTGAGGTTTTAGATAGGCCTCAACTCCAGACCAAGGAGTGAATCATATGACCAAAATAAGTATGATTCAAATTTTGGTACCTGCGGATATATATCCAAGGGGACGTTGATTGACGTTTATCAATCCATGTGCTAGGCACCGTGATATTAAGTCTTCACGACAGGTGTTCACGTTAAACAAATCGACATTTTCTGTACTTTCTTGCATATGATTTGGGTATCAAATAAATTCTGTTACCTTTAACCACTATGTCACATAGATGAGAGAACTGTATTTATATATGCTTGGTACAATATTCTACCTACTTGTCAACTTTCTGAAGAAGCTCAAGAGTCCAGAAACACAGATGCAAGAAATTATCGTGAACTAGAAAGATATCAAGAATTGAAAGTAACACATATTTGTTGCACGATTGCTCATATCATTAGACCCCTTTATATGCAATTTACAGAAAGCGACTTAAACAAATCGGCAAGCATTAACTAATGAAGTTATTAAATGTGACGAATGTATTGACTTCGACAAATTTTTATTTATTTTCTCTTCATTTTTCTTACATTAATATGTATTTTAAAGTAATTAAGGTTATTTTCAAGTTGATTTCAACTTGATATCTAGATTGATATACCTATGCTTTAAATTATCCTAAAAATCACTAAGTACCATCTTGTTGACCACACTATTTTCCTCAACTTGATATCAAGGTTTAATTAAGTTTAATGGTTTGGAATAAATCTAATTCAAAAGAATTTAAAGTAAAGCCATTGGTATGTGTATAATTTAATGGCAAATGCTATTAAACTAGAAATTATGGTCTTTTAAAGTACACGTTATATGGGAGGCATGGTGAAAAGTGGGCGGATCACTCCCATTTTTTTGTCCAATACAATGTTGATCTCTACATTCCTGTTGCAAAATTTCATTGTTATTCCTACTTTTGTTTGGCTGTTATGACTAGACCCTGTACAAATTGTTAAATAAAATGGACAAAAATTGGTGCGAAATTGATAGAGAAAACACCAAAAAATTGTTATTAAAATTGTTAAATCAATTTACATATTTGAAAAGTGAGAAGACACACCAAGATGCAAAATATAAACATTAATTCTCATTATTTGTATCATTGTGTAAAATTGTTGTATTGAATGGTATTAGTCATGACGTCCTTTTAGTCACTTTTCAGAGCAAGTACAAAATTTGTCATAGATGAAGAGTTTTTTGCATAATAAAATGCAGCATTCAACAACGTATGCTAGCAAATTTCAATGACATCGGGCGGATACTTAACAACAAAATTACACAAAATTTGTTGTTGAGAACGCAAAAATTTAAAATAAAAATATAAAAAAAGGCTAACTTTGACTATGCCGAAGTTGTAATACTCTTCACGTCCAAGCTAGTGGGTCAGACACTTACAGTGTCAAGTGGATAGTACAAAAAACAAAATAGTTTTTCTAATAAGAATCTGAATTTGGATCTTGAAATGTTCATGGTTTGTGGATATGAATGTTATAACGCCCAATTTCAAGTCGATAATAAAAAAAAAAAAAAATAAAAAATTATAATAAGAACATTCATTTGGTAAAAAGAAAACTCCGTGCAAGATTTCAGTTCTCTAGCTCAAAAACTTATAGATTAGTTTGCATACATACAGACAGACAGACGGGCAGGCAGTCGGTCAGACAGACAGACGGACATGGCTAGATCAATTCGTCTCGTCGCGCTGATCAAGAATATATATACTTTATGGGGTCTCCGATGTCTCTTTCTGTGTGTTACAAACTTCATGACAAACTTATAACACTATGCACTGCGTGAAGAGTGTAAAGAAGAGCTTTTTCTTTGTGATCGCGTTATTTACCCAGTCTATATACAATAATTTCATAGCTTTTAACATAACGTAGATGAGCTCTTCAAACGTACATTTTTAAATACTGAAAAAAGAAAACATTTTCGGCTAAAATGATGAAAAATTGTTAAATATTTCATAAAGAATCATAAAAACTGGTAAAATTTTTTGTTTTTTTTTTCGAAAACTTGCAACAATTGTTGTTTTTTCAAAGATGACCCATAAATTGTTAAAACGATTTTATTAACAATAAAAACAGTAGTTTTTTTTGACATGTCGGCGAAAGTGTGTGTCATTAGGCAGATATCATCGGCATAATTGAGATCATCAAGTCTCGCATTCAATCCCCAGGTTATACCCTTTGTTTCAAGAGTCACCGTGTTTATGACAACGTCAAAGAAAATAAAGCAGCGGCGATAACACGCAGCACTCTCGAACGCCCGTCGTAACTTTTATACGTCCACTCAACTCTTTACTATGCTTGATACGACAGCCCGCGTTGCTGTATAGTGCTGCTATTAACTCGATAATTTTGGTAGTACACCTTTACAAGCCAGAGCACTCCAAATTGCATGGTGGTGAAGAGTGTCGAATGCTTTTTGGAAATCGATGAAATAAGATAGAGGAGGGAGCGCCATTCTACTGATTGTTCCACTATAACTCGGAGACTATTAACGTGATCGGCGCAGGAGCGCCCCGGTCGGAAGCCTGCTTGTTCTGTTCTGAGACTCGGCTGTAGGGGATTCGAGAGTCGTATCTTAATTATTTGTGCAATTATTTTGTTTATCATGCTCAGCAGCGTGATCCCTCGCCAGTTCTTCCACTCTGATAGGTCGCCTTTCTTAGGTAGGTTGATGATTACACCTTCCTTCAGCTCTTCAGTGAATTGACCTGTAGCCCAGAAGTCCTCAATTAACGGACTAATCGGACGTGCGCTTATTTCATAACCTTTAAGAGTTCAGGTGTAATGTTGTCGAGCCCGGCTGATTTGTTGTTTTTCAGAATTTTTATTGCGTCTATTATCTCCTGCGAGTTTGGCCAGCCACACGGTATTTCACCATTCACTACATGCGACGGGCAAACGCAGACCGTGACGAGCTCCCCGGAAGAGCTTTTGAGTGGTCTGTCAGCTAGGTGGTTATTTTTTGCATTAGTCAGTTTTTGTGCTGCATTATATAGGTCCCTGCTGCGGTTGGTTTCTGTAGCCGACTGAGCTTCTGAAGCCAGTGTATCTGTCATGGCACGTTTGTCCCGACGTACACTGTTTTTCACTTCTTTGTCTGCCGAGCTGTATGTAGCTAGTCGCTGCGCTTTTTTATTGCGGGTTCTGGCTGCATTTAATTCAGCTTTTAACTGCTTTCTTCGTTGTATTAGCTCCCATGTTACGTCAGATAGCCACTGTTTTCGGTTTCGTTCGGGGTAACCCATGTGCTGTATTGCAGATTCGCAGAAGATGTTTTTAATTGTTGACCAATCGTGACGCTGCTCGTTGTTTAGAGCGTTTGTGGCAAACTGTGCCCACCAGTAGGTGGTGGTCGCTGGCACAGCGGGCTCCACGCTTATTCCTGACGTCCAAAAGAGAACCCTTCCAAGTACAGCTGATCGCGATGTGGTCGATCTGGTTTTCGGTAATGTGGTCGGGTGATATCCATGTTACTTTGTGAAGGTGCTTGTGTGGAAATAGTGTGCCTCCAATGACCAGATTATTGCTGGCACAGAACTCAGTGAGCAGATCTCCATTTTCGGTCATTCTTCACAAACCATGTCTTCCCATTACAAATTCCATGCTGTTGTTATCTGAGCCAACTTGCGCATTGACATCTCCTAACAGCAGCATTATGTGCGTGTGATGCTTCCAACAGCGTCCGAATATTCCATGTTCCAAATCTAGTCCTGTTTTTCATGCTGAAGGTCGTCGACGTATAAATCGTTCGTTTTATCCGAGGCTTTTTTGCTGTGGTTTCGTTGATAAAATGAGTTTAAGATTAGCAGTTTATCAGCCCACCTTTCCGATTCTGGCGTCGGGTTGCCGACTTAGCTTCCAGACGAGCTGTCAACTTTTGGCTTTGTGCGACAACATTTCCTTAGTCGCAGATGACAAGGTTATATCAACATTATGTTCATTTCATATTTACATTATTAATTTTTATAGTGGCTTGGAACGTTGTGGCTAATTGTGATAAACATGCACATTTTGTGAAAAATGTATGATTAAGAACAATTCGCAGTGTATGCAAATAATTCTTGCAGCTACCTTTTTCATTCCAGCTACTTATTAATATTTGAAAAGAAAATTACAATTTAAAATTTTCTTCAAATTGTTTTTTGCAATGATCAGCTGTTTAATAACCAAAAAAGGCGGTCATGACCACAAATTTGGCTGCACTACACAAAGTTTGCCAGCCCTGGCTGCTGAAATTTTGCTTTCACTTTTGCAGCAGAAAAAATTTTGCTTCACGGTACCAAAAGCAACCCTGAAATTCGGCCATTTGCATTTTGTTATTGTAAAAAGTTAGTACATTTTTAAGCTGTTTACAAAAAAATGTTGCTTTATGCTCAGCCTGAATCATTACGCTATGTCACCATAGCCAGATAGCTCAATTTTTGCACTCGCACATTGATTTCTACCGAAAAAATCTATGCGACTATAGTATGAAAGAAGGTAAATAGTTCCATTAGGGTATAAAAGAGGTGGAAAGTCGTTGGGACGTCATGATAATATGACGGGAGGCCATTTTTCACCGATTTGTAAATGTCAAAAAAAAAATTCACAAGAAGAAAACGTAGTTTATTTGATCCCAAAAAACGAAGGTAAGAATTACATATTCCCTACAAGTTTTATTCTTACACAGAAGGAGACATCGGAGACCGCATAAATTGTATATATTCTTGATCAGCGCGACGAGACGAGTTGATCTAGCCATGTACGTCCATGACCCTCGAACCACCACGTGAAGACCTCGGGGCGTGAAAAGTATTACAACTTCTTCATAGCCAAAATTAGTCTTCTTTTTACTGATTTATCTTTATCATTGTTTATGAAAATATCGGTTTTAAGCAATATTTTACTTTGAAACTTGAAAAAAAAAATGGAGTTCCCTATATACATACATATAAATAAATTACGCAGTAATGTGCCATCTGTTCTGCTATCTTACCTATACATCATATTTTTCCTAGTACGACGTACTCTGAAGTAAAACCATTGTTTTGAACGACTTGTATATAAATCCGGACGTAGAAAGAGTTCATAATAAGTTGGTGTTATCTGCACAGCCTTTGCCAGATTCCCAGATTCGAAACGAGATTCGAATTCAAGACCCTCATAGTTTTCGTTAGTGCATGGATGGCAGTTGGTTATAAATTTAGCGCCCCCAACAGCAGAGCGACTGAACTGTGATCGAATAAATGATTTATCATAATCATCAATTTGATTATCGGCAATATCTTTTAAAATTTCTTGAATGTTGATTTTATTGCTGTTGTGTTTCGTATTAGATAAGTTAGTAGTGCGATTATCATCAATGAAATTTATAAAATCATGAACTGGACTAAAAACATGTTCAGACAGTATGTCAGTCAAGTTGGTCAAGTTAGTTGTCGTTGACGTTGTTAGTGCTGGTGTCGTCATTGAAGTTATATCACCAATTGGTGATAAAAATTGTGGGTTTCTGGGTCTAACCACTTCAGTAACATTTGCAATTGGTTGAATTTCAGTCATTGCTACATTGACACTATTATTCCCAACATCATATGTTTGCATTGATGTATTAAAATTTGGGTTTAATTGATTTTGTGGTTTTAAAAATGTTATAACACCGGTACCAATACCACCACCAGTTAAACGAGCTCGAATTGGCTTCTTTTCACTAGTTAGATCGTCATCGCCATTGATGGTAATATCATCGTCAGAGTCATCATCGTGATAACCGTTAATATCATTAAAACCATGTCGTCGATTCGTCTCTTTTTTTGTCTGCTTTATTGATGTTTTACAAATTTTATTATTACTCATATTGTTGTATATGCAAATAATTCTTGCAGCTTCCTTTTTCATTACTGCTACTTATTTTTATCACTGTAATGCCACTATAAAAATCCTTAGATTATTAAAGAGGTTTTAATATAGACTTATGGTAACTGAAGTAAGAAACAAAAATGTTTGACTGGAATTTATCGATAATCGACGTTTTATATTTTTGTAGTACCGAATTTTCGATCATTAGTCAAACATAATGTTTCATTTAAAAATTCAATAAACGGTATATGTATATTATACTATACACCAGTGATGTGCACCGAGTATTTCGTTTTCATGAAGAGCTCTCAAAAGTAACGATCTCTTTGCGAAACGAAACATGCTCGCTCTCTCAAAAAAAAAAAAAAAAAAAAAAAAAGTGAAAGAGAACAAAATGATGCTTCTGTATTCTTTTCTTTAGCATTCGCTCTTCTCACAGTCTGTGAAACGGAAGCAGTTTCAGTATTGAACCTGGACTCTTTCGCTACCTTCAAGAAAGCTTTGAGAGATTATTATTACATTTATGTTTCTATCACTTAACGTTGTTTTTTTTTTTGTTTGTCATATCTATACAAATTCATATTGAATGTTGTATGTGTGTATGTGTATATTTGTACGTGCGTCTGCTTGTGCGCTGCAGTCGACTATTGCTTGCTTTACATCTCCCTAAGACCCCATGAAGTACATATATTCTTGATCAGCGCGAAGAAACGAGTTGATCTTGCCATATCCGTCTGTCTGTCTGTATTATGCAAACTAGTCCCTCAGTTTTTGAGCTAGGCAGTTGAAATTTTGCACGAAGCTTTCTTTACATTTGTCGGAATCTGCCAATTAGACCATACACACCGGTATCCAAGAAAAGAAAAACTTATAAGAAAAACTTTTTTGTTTTTTGTACTATCAAATTGATATTTGAACTTTATAAGATTCTGACCCATATTCACAAATCATACAAATTTCAAGACCCTCGGACCACTAGGATGGGTACCCCCCATACAAAACTGGATCCAAATTCAGTTTCTTATTAGAAACACTTTTTTGTTTTTTGTACTATCCACTTGAATATTTGATAATTTAAGTGTCTGACTCATGGTCACCAACCTTAATTTCAAGATCCTCGGACCACCAGCTGGGGCGTGAAAAGTATTTCAACTTCGGCAAAGCCAAAGTTAGTCTTTTTTAGGGTTCCGTACCTAACGGGACCCTATTACTAAGCTTCCGCCGTCCGTACGTCCGACTCCGGCTCTATCTCATGAACGATATTGGTAGAGAATTGAAATTTTTACAGAGTGTGTAATTCAATTGTGTGTAGAGCGGCAAATACTAAAAATAAAATAAAGTTATAAAAATAGATATAAAAATATCAAGAAACGTGTGCTTCAATATGCACTGCGCACAGTTTTAGAAGCTTTGTTATTTAATCTTTTGTTTAAAATTTTGGTTAATTTTTTGGGTATTATTCTTTTATGCTGTTGAATATTTCACTTTTGCGACAAAAACAAAAGCAAATTAACTTTACATAACTTCAGACAGAGGTACAAATTTGCATACATTGTGTTAAATCTTGTGCGATGGTACGGAACCCTCCGTGTGCGAGTCCGACTCACACTTGGCTGAATATTTATATTTTTTTCATAATTTTCTATTGAGCCGTTTGCCTCCTACAAACCATAATGTGTAAAAGTATAGAACATTTACATATTTTTGATAATCACTGTACATTTACATAGCATAAATACCCTTTTGCCAGATTCAGACTTACATACATCAAAAAATTTAGCATTCATATGTGTGTGTGTTGTTGCTATAAATTTATGGTAATATGTATTTACATAAGTGTAATATTTTTCAGTATATGTAATTATAAGTGCATTGTGATTATTATTCCATAATTGTTTTAGCGATACTTACATAATTAACGGCACTTATGGGATTGTAATTAAAGACAATAATGCCATTTTCTTCCCCAACGGGACGTGGTTTAAGCTCATTGCCTGTTGGATGATTAAGAGGTTCTGGTTGAGGTGGCACATACGGAATGTGCGTGATGCGTTCTTCAATGACCTAAAATTATTTATTATGTGTAATTATAGAATAATATTTTAATAAAATAAATATATACATAAATCATATGTCTAAATCTTGTATTTGCAATGTAAATCGAATAAAGATTAAATACACATTTTATTCCGTAAAGACGAAACTTTACAGACTGATTGGTAGAACTATGTCGTATTTTGATAAAGACGAAACTTTACAGGCTGATTAGTAGAACTATGTCGTATTTTGATATTTAAAAAAGGAATATGTAACAATTTTTTGAATCTCTCTTTTTTCCTTGAGCCAAACAAAAGGACACTATGTACAATTTTACAGTTTTAGAAATATTGGCTTTTAGTACTGTTTTTTGACCGCTTTTCAAATTTGCAAATATTAATTGGGTACAACGCCCACAATCACCAACAAAAAATGTACGAAATGGGTAAAATTTTTCAAAATTTTGCTAAAAATATATAAGCTATTAGGTTTGTGCAAAAATAATGGCCGTTTTCAAACAGCTACTTTAAATGTACGTCACTCAGCTCAGAATAAACTTTATTAATCGAAATAAAAACCATTACAATCAATACATTTTTGCCAAGTTTATTTATGCCGGTCGCATAAAAGTCCGGAGTTCTTCCCTATTTGCTTCAGATGGCGTACGACTGTTGAGTGATCGACGTTGAGTTCCTGTGCGACTTCTCGTGTGGTTTTGCGAGGATCGGCTTCGATTAAGTCTTTCAATTCGTCATTGTCAACCTCAGATGGTGGCCAAGTTTGAACTCGTGAAGCAAAATAATGCGAATTTCTTGTTTTGATAGCATCACAAAAAGTGGTCGGAAATCAGAAACGTATGACGATAATAAAAAGATAATTAGTCTCAAAGATAGAGCGAAAAACGCGCTTTAAAACGACATATAGCATGACCACATTCATTAAAAATTTATTCCGAATTCATGCATAAAAATAAACAATATGGAAACGGCCATTATTTTTGTACCAACCTAATAGAAATACTAAGCTCTGTTGGTGTTTTGGCAAATTAAGATTGTATCCAAGTTTATTTACTCACCCCAAACTTACGCCTAACTTATGGAAATCCTCTTTTTAACCTGGCGTCATGGGGGATGGGTCAAATTGACCCGGCATTTTTTGAAATGATTGTACTTTTATAACTATATGTGTGATGTTGCTGTTCTTTTCAGTCAGCCATTGAGTTATTCTAAATGTTTTTTAATTTAAAATCATCCGTTCGGCGATCGCGCTGCGAGTTACACGTGCCGAAAGTTGAAAAAGCTATGTGACCCATCCCTGTAATCAATGCTCCATATGAATTTTTCTTACCTTTTTTAGTATTTTATGCATTTTTGTGTATCTAATACTATGTTTCGTTGCCACTACTAGTTCGAAAAAAGATTGAGCAAGAATAAAGATAAAAAATAAGTGTTTGTTCTGATTAAGGAAGAGGGAGATAATTTTGTTAACTTTTAAAAAGTGATACTGGTTAAATAAAATAAATAATAAATATATTTTTGTTAATTTACCGACCTATTCTCAAAATTATCACACAATTGGACAAAAAAGCTCGTTGAAAGCTTCGCTGTTAAAGAAAACTGTTTTTAATATCAGTCTGTAAAGTGTATGTTACCAGTCTTTAAACTTTAGTTTATGCAGGTTTGCCAACTTAGAAGAAAATGAAAATATGTTGAAAATATAAAATATTTTATAAAAAAAAAAATCTTATACAAAACTGAAAGCAAGTGTTTTTTAGGGGTTCTCCGAGTAATTCTGACTATTTAAATTTTTTTTTCTAAATTTGATTTCTTCCCCAAGTTGACAAGCCTAATTTTATCTTATTTGTATTTGCAAATTTCAATTGATGGCACAATATTTTTTAAAATCGATAATTTTACAATTTACAAAACTATTGTCCGACATTGAAAATGGATCACTATGATCACGCAATGATTTTAACACATTTCTTTGTCCGTAATTTTCTTCATCTTCCAAAATTTCCGCGAGCAAATAACAAAACACAAGATTATCTATTTTACAGAGCGATAACAGTGCACACAAATATTTAACATTTTTGTCTTATTATCGTAAGACATGCTCTACCGACTATTTTGGCTGAATGATAGTCGATTTCAAAAGCTTTGATGATAAGAGTTTTTTTTTCATTTGGAAAAATGGCTTAACAGCGACTGCAAGGTAATGTTAGGCGTTAACAGTATGATTTCTGTTTTGTGATATTTTTGAGAATAGGTGGGTAAATGAAAAAACTTCTCTTCTCAACAAAAAAAATCGACCCCACTGTAAAATATGCAGATATGCCAAATTTCAACAATGAGATTATTAAAATTTCTTATCACTTTCTACGCATTTAAAAGAAAATTAAAACATTAAAGCTTCATTACCAACAAATAATGTTTATTTTAACATATTAATTAATTGAATTAAAGACAAATTTAAAACTTCGAAAATGTTAAAATTTGTATGAAAGATATGCATATTCAGCATTGGTTTGTTTTGATTATTTCGCTTATTTTACTTTAAAGGAAAACAGATTTATGTAAAATGCAAATTTATG
This sequence comes from Amiota mariae, assembly GCA_035041805.1. Taxonomy (NCBI): domain Eukaryota; kingdom Metazoa; phylum Arthropoda; class Insecta; order Diptera; family Drosophilidae; genus Amiota; species Amiota mariae. The sequence continues at coordinate 370,904 of JAWNKV010000993.1, read as the reverse complement.
CTTAAAAACAACTGAAATGTTGATTTCTTTAAATGCAGATTAGCGAGGAAACCAATAAGCTATACTTTTTTTAATAATTAAATCGCCTGTAAAAAAATAGTTGATTTCAAAATCGTCAAAAGAGGTTTCTGCCACACGGAGAAATGGAATTGGGTTGGAATTGAGGAGAAAGCGGTTTCTAGCACTCACTGGTATTAGGTTTTTTTTTCATTTTTTGTGGTATGGAACCGAAATTTTAATAATATATGTATCTGACCCATATTCACCAACTATCTAAATTTCATGTTTTACCTATTATACAAAACAGGAATTTAGAACAATAATCAGAAGATATAAAAGATGCGTGAAGAGTATTACAACTTCGGCATAGCCAAGTCAAACTTCTTTTTACTGGTTTCAAAGTTACTAAACAAAACTCTCAAAACTTATCTGTACACCCCAATAAGTGATACCAACACTAAAGAAAGGTTATCCTTCTCTTTTCACATTATACACATATAAGTTTTATGTTATTTGTTATAACCGTGCTATTGTAAATACCCATTCAGACGTTGTCTTGCCTTTCCTTCCCATAAAAGTAGTGGATACTGCTTGGTTGACCCGATGAACTATTGTGAAAATAAAATTTTAAAGGGGGTATTTGACAAAGATGACTCAATGGGAAGTTGTTTTGAAACATGTGAAGAGCTTAACTTTAAAAAGGTGTAAAACAAGATGGGAAAGTAGGGTCAACAGTTTGCAAGCGGTGCGGTATCAGTACGCTGAAGAAAATAGTGCCTTGGAAGAAGCGTATCGACAACCAAATGACCCCATGGCGTGTTCGGAAGCTAAATCATTTGCAGCCAATTTGGAGAAGTTAGAGTTCTTTCTGTCGTTAGTCATTTGGTTCCACGTTAATCTTATCTGCAAATCCATACAATCAGAGTTCGTAGACTATTAGATGCTACAAAAATAATGCACAAATGTTAAAAATTTTTGAAAGAATATATAGACGAAGGATTAATAAAGGTTCTCATTGCAGCTAAAGATACAGCTCAAGAAGCTGAAATCAGCCCGGATTTTGAAACAATCCGCGCAGATGACGAGCCAATTGATCCCTTTTTGGCAGTTCTCGAAAAAACAATATTTTGCAGTTTTATGATTCTTTATGAAAAATTTAATAATTTTTCGTTATTTAAAAATGTATGAAGAGCTATCTACATAATGCCGATGAAATTACATAGTAGTAGACTGGGGAAAACGCTCGATCACAAAGAAGTAGCTCTTATTATTTTAAATTTTTGCATACCCAACAACAAATTTTGTGTAATTTTGTTATTATGTATCCGCTTGATGTCATCGAAATTTGCTGGAATACGTGGTTAAATGCTGCATTTTATTATGTTAAAAACTTTGCATCTATGAAAATTTTTGTGCTTGCACTGGAAAGTGCAGTGGGAGAATACGTTGAATAAAATTAATGAAAACCAGAAAAAAGACTTAACTTTGGATATGCCGAAGTTGTAATACTCTTCACGCTCCTCCTAGTGGTCCGAGGGCTTATATAGTTGGTGGATATCGGTCAGCCACTTATAAGTGTCCACATTTCACCAGTGTATGTTCGTGATCGAATACGATCGACACGTTTGCTTTATTCAGGAACTAATGCTGATTGTATGAGAATGATCAAAGTCATGTTTCGAACGAGACTCTCGACCTGAACAGAGCATGAAAATTTTGATTTCGAACTTGATCGAAACCTGGTTGGGACAAGAAGTCCGAGTCAGCTCGAGTCAAACCAAGTGAAATGTTTTTATTTTATGTAAATTAGTGCTGGAGAATCATTGATGCTTATCCACATCGATGTTTCGATGTTTTTGGGGAATGAACATCGATCTATCGATGTATCGAACTTTTCTAATGGCAAATTTTATTTTAAGGCTTATAATGTATGTCAAACATTTCAATTTGTCAATTTATTCATAACACTTATTAAATATAAATAAAACAAAAGATATTAAAATATATCAAAATAATAAAAGAAACAATAGTATAACAACAACAAAATTATGTTCCAGCTAGAAATGACATTACTTAATTATTTGAGATTCATTTATTTTAAATAAGAAAAAGAAACATGTCTGCATGCTTAAGCTATATTTACACTGCCTGACAATTTTGTCACTCATCGGTGCAAACCTATCTTATTATGACCAACATATGTTTTTGTCGTGCTGCATATACTTGGAAACAGATATTCTAAATGGGTATTTCTATACGCTAGATCTATTCCTGACATATGTATATAAAACCTTATTTGAATACACGACGATAGGTTACCACATAAGTTATCTAGAAAAGTGATAGAACGACAGGTATTGTGGTTTGATAAAGTATAATACAAAATCTGTTTAGCAATATAAATGTCAGGACGGAAACGACGATATTTAATAGAAATTCATGGATAATGAATACTGGGTTGGTTATAGAACACGAAAAAAAAGCTAATTAGGGAAAAAATGTGGAACAGAGCAAGTCAAAGTGAACGTATATATAAAAATCTAAATATAGTTACTGGGAGAAGTTATTTAAGTAGCAATTTAAATGCGCACACTATTATGTGGACTTTTAAAGCGAGAAGTGATATTATATACTTGAATGGACACAAAAATATGAATTGCACACTCTGCAATCTCAATGGAGTTGAAAATATATCCCACTTCCTAGGAAAATGACCAGTACTTAAAAGAATTCGTTACAGATATTTTGAAAAATACAACCTGAATGAAGAAGAAATCGTTGATATATTAAACCGACACGGTTATGGTGGATGAAAAAATCTAACTTTTTTTTATCACTGGTGCTTTATGATATAGGAAATTAATTTTAAATGAATTTTATTAATATATATTTATGTAATTTTATCATTTTGTATTATTTTTGTAGTTCTTTTTATTTTTTTTTTTTTTAATGTAAGTTAGTATGTATTCCCCGACTGACGGCCATAGGGTCAAAGTCGTATATGTTCTTTATTTTTTTATATATGTTTAGTATAGTATTGTGTGAAAACATTTATATATTTAAACCAAATAAAGAATTATTATTTTTATTATTATTATAGTATTGCCTTCCAATAATCTTGTTTGGTGCGATTTCTCACAATTTATGAACTTAGCAGACTTATTAACAAAGTTAAAGACTGATGTTTCGTCCAGCACTAATATAAATGTGTAGATTATAAATATGTATTTGGCGCTCATGAAAACAATTGTACTTACCAAAGGGTGGACCAACTATTGGTCCGATTTTGGCTTGATCATTAAATGGACAAAAATTAATTTTTTTTCAACGAATTTCGCTTTATTTGATAGATTGATTCTTCCGATTAAGTATGAAAAATGATTTCATTTAAATGTTGGCCGCGGCTGGCTCTGCAGTAGGCCATCCTGGAACACCAATTTTCGAGCAATTTCGCATCGAATGTTCCGTTTCAAGTGATTAATTGTTTAGGAATTGTCGGCATAAATGCGTCCTACAAAAAGAAGTCCATCGACGTCAAATAGCAGCTGCGAGCAGGCCAATGAACTTTGCCAAAATTTAATAATTTCCAAATATTTTACACAATTTTTATGGCTATCCACATTCAAAATAAGTTTTCAGAATTTTAAATTGTTGTTGCAAAGAAAAGCGATCTATATTCGTTGAGCGGAAGGTTAAAACTAAACTACTGTCAACAATTTATGGTACTCAAATTGACAGCGTCATTAATAATAGGGAGTTCAAAATCGGACCAATAAATGGCCCACCCTATATTTATTTTATTTAAAACGAATGTAGATTGAGAGGCACAGAATTAACAAACTTATTTATTCATTTATTATTATTTAAGGATTTGAAAAAAAAAGGAACTAAAGTTTCAAACATTTCTTTGACTAAATTTTTATTGACTTAATTCTAAGAATAAAACTAAATAAAAAAGTATTTATTTTATAATTCTTAATTATTAAAATTTTTATAGAATGAGTTTAGGAACAGCAAGCTATTAAATGCTCCTGGCCCAAGTCTACTGCGTTTTTCTGTTATTATATTGTCAGTTAAAGAAAATGATCTCTCAGCTGCTGCACTGCTCGCTGGTATAGAGTGAATTTGCCATCTTCCACCACTTCAATAAATTAATGTTTTAGACATACATGTATACTATTTCTGTGCAATATCTTTCCACTTCATTTTCAGACTTTTCTGTAGTTTTTGAGGCAGATTGTTCCATTAAATTTGAGAAAAAGAATTCTTCGCTATTTTTAAAATAATATGAATCTTGGTAAAGTTACTTTAATCTTAGTTAAAATCAAAAGAAAAATACGGTGTTGAACTAGATGAAGGAAATTATTTTGCATGCGAGAAATACAGAAATTTTTTATATCATTTAAGTCATATGCTTACATTTTTATAGCTGGTGGATACAAAAAAAAATGCAACTTTATGCCACAAAATTAAATAGCCAACCCATATGACGATAATGTTTTTTAATACATTTTTCTTTAATATTGCAATTGCAGGTATATCTTCACTTATCGGCTTACAAATGTTTTTAATTTTTAAAATTGAAGGAAAAACGTAGCACATCGATGGTGAGTTAAAATGTTGCAATTTCTTAAAAACAATTTCAAAATTCTCGCTAATTTCTATGAGGGCTTTAACAATGGTTATATTTATATGTAACATTCGTAGGCTTTCTTCATTCATTGGCAAAACATTGTTAATTTCACCCCAATTATCAATTATGGACTTCAGCATTCTATAATATGAGTTCCACCTTGCTGGACATGGACTTTTCAATGAAGTATTTTACTAATCTTTTGACCAACTCTTAAGATATCGGCGAACTCTGTGGTGGCAGCGAACGATTTCTGCAATACATTGGAAAATAAGTGGCTACTACAGCTTATGCGTATATTCTGTTGTAAAGCCTTAACAATATTTGCTCTCCTGTCGGTAATAAACTTAATTTCATCAATGTTTTCAACACCAAATTCACTAAATACACTCTTAAGCTTCTGCAGAATATTGTCACTTGTGGACTTTTCGAAGTCCATAGATTTTAATCCTAAAACAATATCAAAAAATTTTAAATTCTTTTGATAGTGGAACGCCTAAAAAGTTCCGTTTTACGTAGTTATTCGCCCACATGACTATTGTTGCTCATGCTCCTCTGCTGCTCACAATATTATTTATCCCGTCTTTAAGTTCTTTGTTTTTTTCATTTGCGCTCTTTTGCACTTTACGTGAAATTGTCGTTGGATCCGGCAGCAAATCTTCCACGTCGACGTGTTCACCATAAGCTGCCCCGAACTTGACAAAAAATGTCACAAGTTCTATGAAGCCAGTCCCACGCACAGCTTCTGTTTTTAAAATTGTTGATTGCTTTATTGCTGCAGCTATGCCTATTCAAATGTGAAGTTTGGAAGCTGTTGTATTTTAGCACCGTAGTGCAAGTGGGACAGTATACAAATCTATTCACGATTGAATTGTCTTGACTTAAAATTTCGGCCAATACCCTACACTTCAAAGAACAAACACATATTGAAATATTAAAATATTTTTCCCTCTTAAAGTAAAGAATACAACATTAATAAAAGAAAAGTGGAAACGTTATTGTTCAAAATTATTGAAGCGTATGTATGCCTCATACCCTTCATGAGTGACAGTGAGTTAGAACAGTTGTCCAAATAGGAAACATAAAGGTAGAAAGAATAGCGGGTGACAAATTGGTGGACAAACACACGGCAAGAAACAGAAATGGCGTTAGACCGGGCACAGGTAAAGGCAATGGTGGATGAAGCCCTTACCTTACAAAGGAAGGTTTCGAAAAGGAGATGACAGTACTAAACTAAAAATAAACAATCATGTCCTCTAATAGAATTCTAGCAGCATCCATAAATGAAAAATATAGAATGGACTCATTACGCATTTTTGTGTCAGGTACAAAAAAGGCCCTCAGTCACGTGCAGCAAGACCAAGTGATTTGTCCTCTACCTTAGCTTAGCCCAAGAAGTAGAATCTGACCACCAGAAACGATATTAAAACTAGTCCCGATAAGGTGAATACTATCCAAAATTATACAAAACCAACCACTTTGTTGAATGTCAGGTCCTTTTTGGGTCTGGCAAGCTATCCCTTAACGGGATATATTGAAGGGAAATAATGGGAGGATTAGCGCGACTAAATCTAAAACAATCGCGGTCGAGTTCATCCCAGAGCAACTTCACGCTTTTAACAAGCTCAGGGAAACCCTTGCATCCGAGGATGTACTATTGCTCTATCCAAATTATAAAAAGCCGTTCAGTCTAACGACCGATGCTTCGTCTATTGGCATTGCGGCAGTCTTGTCCTAAGATGGGAAACCCATTACGATGATCTCAAGGGTATTGAAAGACAGAGTTAAATTTTGCAACAAATGAACGGGAATTGCTAGTAATAGTGTGGGCTTTAAAGAACCTTAGAAACTACCTTTTTGGGGTTAGAAATTTAAACATTTACACGGACCACCAACCACTTACGTTTGCGGTTTCAGACCGAAATCCAAATGCTAAGATAAAGCGTTGGAAGGCCTTTATCGACGAACACAACGCTAAACTATTTAATAAACCTGACAGGGAAAATTTTGTTGCTGATGTACTGTCACGACAGAACATCCACACTATCGAAGTGGAGACTTGTAGTAATGAGACCACGGTAAATAGTGAAGTGTCAACAACTTAAACCATTGAATCAACTGACAAACCTGTCAATTACTATAAAAACCAAATCATTTTGGAACCGGACCGGTGTCCACTGAAGCAGAATTTCATATTTTTTGGTCAAAAGACACGACATTTACTATCTTTTGTAAACCTTAATGATCTTCTCGATGAGGTGAATGCAGCTGTGAATCTCAATGTAGTAAACGCTATAAATTGCGAATTGTCAGTATTAGCCAAAATTCAACATGAGTTAGCGATCTTTTGGCACTGTAAAAAATGTAAACTAGACGTCGTCAACAAAGAGGAACCAGGAAAATATAAAACAGATACTCTGCGACTATTATTTTCCCAAGATGGGTAAACTGGCGTGTGAGGTAGTAGCAAACTATGAAACTTGGACTAAAGCTAAAGGCAAGAACTTGGGGTGACACGTAACCATCCTATGCTGGGGAGGTTCTTCACATCGATATATTCTCTACGGCCCAAAAATATTTTCTTACCTGCATCAACAAATTTTCTAAATTTGCCGTTGTCCAACCGATACAGTCTCGAACGATACTTGACGTGAAAATCCCCATTGTTGAGTTAATGAACTTCTTCAGTAGAGCCAAGACTGTATATTGCAAAAACGAGTCGTCTTTTAATTCGGAAACCATAACATCTTTGCTAAAGAACCACTTTAATTTCGATGTGGTAAATGCGCCCCCTCTGCACAGTACGTCGAATGGACAACTCAAGCGGTTTCACAGTACACTTATAGAAATAGCTAGGTGCCTCAAGTTAGAGAAAAAGATAAAAAACACAGTCGAACTAGTTATGTTGGCTTCGGTAGAATATAATAAAACGATTCATTCAGTAACCAGTAGGGAGACAATAAAAGGTTTTCTTATGAAGGCACAACAGACCCAGTTAGAGCGGAATAATCCCTCCAGAGAGAATAGGGAATTCGACGTAGGAGAACGGGTAATGGTAAAGCGTAATACACGACTTGGCGACAAACTCACCCCCCTGTGTGAAGAATAAAAGATTCAAGCAGATCTGGGACCCACGGTCCTCATAAAATGGAGAGTGGTCCACAAGGACAACTTGAGATAGATTAGAGATATAACATGCAATTCAAGATTCGGTCTTATTACCTGGTTTGGACAACGATAGTTCATCGATTCTCATAACGAGCGGATAATAGTAACCTGATTTTTGAAAGAATCAAACACAAAAATTAAGTGTGTCGTTTAACTTTTTAAAATATTATTTGCTCGATAATCTGAAGTACGTTCTTATGACTTAGAAAATTAGCACCTGTCATGCGCCTTCGAATTTAAATAATGGACCAAAAATCAAAGTGAGTTTTATATTTAGCGTGAGTCAAGAGTTAGTTATCGGTTATTGAAAAAAAATCATTCTGCGCCAGGCTTGCCAACTGAGGGGTATTTTCAAAAGACAGAATCAGAAGAAAACGAAATATTAAATAATTTTAATAATTTTTTGCTGGAATTTACTTTAAATCAGTATTGATTTTTTTATTAGAATTTTTTCAAATACAGATATTTATTATATTTTACCAATTATCAAAAATTATTTACTTCTTCAATTTAATAAAAGCTATTTATTCATGAGAAAAACGGTTTTATTTACTAAAATTATGTAACTGTACGATAGATGCCTTAATGAAATAACCATTATGCTATGTTAATTGAAACTGTAATAAGGGATGATTATGGTTTGTTGTTTTAAAAATTATTAATTACTTATCTACTCCCCGGCAAAATTTCATCAAAATCGGCTGCGGTAATGATAGAATGATATTTATTTCATTTTGTTGTGACTCACAATTCGAAAAAACATTTTTAATAATTTGATTGATTCTCTAGACTATGCTATAATTTCCATGAGAATTTCATCAGCGGTTTTAAAGTCCCTAAGTCCCATAGACACACACATACATTCAATTATATATAGTGTATATAGAATAGCACACCCAGCGTGCGTTGCTACGCAAAAAAAAAAAAGAAAATACACATCTACTTAACCCATCTATTCTCAAATCGATAACAAAAAAATTGTTTGTATGTTAACGCCTAACATAAAAAGGTTTTTTGCGGTGACAAGAAAAACTCTTATGAAAACAATTTGACATCTTTTGCTGAGGAGGTATTAATTTGTTTGTGAAAAATGTTAATTTGTGTGCACTGTTATCGCTCTGTAAAATGGGTAATCTTTCGATTTGTTGATTTCTCGCGGAAATTTTGTAATATAATGAAAACTATGCAAAAAGGAAATGTGTTAAAATCATTGCGTGATCATAGTGATCCATTTTCAATGTCGGACAATAGTTATGTAAAAAATTATCGATTTTCATTCATTTGCAAATACAAATAAGATAAAATTAGGCTTGTCAACTTGGGGGTTAAAATCAAATTCAGAAAAAAAATTAAAAATAGTCAGAATTACTCGGAAAACTCCTAAAAAACACCTGCTTTCATTCTTGCATAAGATTTTTTTTTATAAAATAATTCATATTTCCAACATATTTTCATTTTCTTCTAAGTTGGCAAACCTGCATAAACTAAAGTTTAAAGACTGGTAACATACACTTTAGAGGCTTATGTTAAAAACAGCTTTTTTTAACAGCGCAGCTTTCAACTTGTGCGAGAAAGATGACAAAAGCTTTCCCTGTATGAAGTGTCAACGCAAAAACAACAAGAATAGGTCAGTAAAGCTCTGAAACTTATTTTTTTTTTTTTGTTATCTTAAGTCAATTGATGCGTTGTTCTGCCGTTTCATGTGCTCTATTTTAATTTTTTTGCTTAGCCTTGGATGTCTTTCTTTTGAAGGATGCTTTATTTTTTTATTAATTGGACTTCTAATATGTTCTTTGAATTTAAAAACTAAACAATTAAAATTCATCAAAATGATGGAAAAGAGAAAAAAGTAATCGGCGTATACAATTTAAAAAATAACGAACTGCTTGAGTTACAGCGGTTTCAGAGTCCATAAGCCCCATAAATACATACATACATTCACTTTTATACATAGATTGAATCATATTGTTTTGCCAAGAAACTTGACAAATACGAACAAAATCACTCGTGTATACGCTAGATGTACACAGACGTACACAGTCAATTCATAAACCATAATTCGCAGTGTGTATACCCTATTAGAATAAATAATAATAATAATAAAAAATGGTATCGATAGTAAAATAATTAACGATTACATATTTTTTTAAACTACAATAGGTAGTTACAAGGATTGTCAAATTTTTTTTTTCTCCTGTAAGGGAATACTGCTCAATTTGGTTTAAAAATCTGTACATCAAAATTTTTCCCCGGGACAAATGAAAAACATTTATTTTACGTTATAATTATACTCTTCTTACACAGAAGGAGACATCGGAGTATATATATTCTTGATCAGCTCGACGAGACGAGTTGATCTGGCCATGTTCTTCTATCTGTCTGTATGTATGCAAACTAGTCCCTCAGTTTTTGAGTTAGAGAGCTTTCTTTTTTCCATACGCAGTACATTTTGTTGGAATCAGCCGAATCGGAAAACTAGGGGTTTTTTTTCTTTCTTTACTATCGTTCTGAAATTTGGACACTATAAAAAGGATTCTGATCCATATCCATCAACCATTAAAATTTTAAGACTCTCGGAGTCTAGGGAGATAACGGGACCCTATTCACTTGTGTGTAGAACGACAAATACTAAAAATACACATTTTTAGAAGCATTGTTCTTTAATTTAACCTTTTGTTTAACAATTTTTTTTTTTTTTTTTTTTAGTATACTTTTACGCTGTTAATTGTAGTATACTTTTAGGCTGTTAAATATGCACATAATTTAATATTTTGAGCAAAAAATCTTGTACGATGGTACGGAACCTTCCGTGTGCGAGTCCGACTCACACTTGGCTGATTTTATATATTTTATTTATTTATTTATTCCTATATTTTGAAGATCGTGTAAGTATCAACATACTTAAAATTGTTATTAATTCACTTGTCATCAGAGCAGGGGTACATTAGTTCAATTTAATACCATCTGCTGTAAAATCTTTTCCACAAGCAGTGGCAACTAGGGATACTGAAGAGAAATATAAAATATTCTTGATTTCGTTGTTGATATGCTTAGCGAATTTGACTCAATCTAACACAAAGTGACATTTTTGTCAAAGCTGCGTTAAAAAGTGTTAAGCGTTTGTCATGCTCTTGCCATAAATTAAACTTGGTTATCCAAGAGGTATTTGAAAAAAGATAAAATAACGTAGCTTGTCATTTTATTAGAATCAGCAAAATCGTTAGTTGCCCATTTCAAACATACTGAACTTAATAGTAAGCTAATATTTGATTCTTCTTTAAAAATTAGTGCGTCGAACTCTTTTTTGTTCCACAATCGTCAACGATGAGTGAACGAGTGTTTTTGACTTCATGTCGTATAATAGAGGAACGGAGAACTTATTTTCTTTGGTATTAATTTAGATGAAATATATTTAAATAAAAATATGTCAATATAAATGAACATTATTAGGAAAATCGTTTTAAGTATTAAGGTCCTGACACACGTTCATATAAAGATATGGTATATAAAATGATTCTTGAATCACATTATATGATACGACAGTTGACACACGTGTTAAAAACTGTGACGAAAAATATGATTTGAGTTATATGTGATATAGAAATGTGACATAGGCATTTTTGCTGTCTTTGCGACGCCATTTTATATGACATTTCATGTGCTATTTTAGACAGTTGTCTCGTTGTGAAGTGCTCTTTTTAGGATTCCGTGCCCAAAGGGTAAGAACAGGACCCTATTACTAAGCCTACGCAGTCCGTCCGTCGGTCACAGAGCTCTATCTCATAAACCGTAATAGATAGACAGTTGAAATTTTCACAGAGTGTGTAATTCAATTGCAACTATAACGATAAATAATAAAAATAAAGTAAAGTTAAAAAAATAAAGGGGAGCGTCCGTCCGTCACAGAGCTCTATCTCATGAACCGTAATAGATGGAATGTTAAAATTTACAGAGTGTTTATATGGACGCTATAACGACAAATAATAAAAATATAAATCGACCGGAAAAGTCGGAAAATCTCAATATAGGACTAATTCCAATTATAATAGCTTATGCTTAAAGCAATGCTTTGTAACTTAAAGCAGTTTGTTATTATTTATGTGTATGATATTCACTATTATTTAAATACATATTTTATTTTACCCTTCGTGTGCGAGTCCGACTCATGTGGACAAAAGAACGTGGAAATATTAATTAATTTAATTTAATTGAAAATAATCGTTGCTTGTGGGATGCAACTGATGAAAACAGAAAGAAGAAATAAATAATGGTTTTTTCTATATATTCTATTGCTTAGTAGGCCAAACAGCTTCCCTAGCTGCACTTAATTCATGTTTTGATGTTTTAAATATTCGTTTTTTTCCTATCGATTAACAATACTCCAATAATCTTATTAAAGCAGTTTTAAAGGTTTTCCGATATATATAAATAAATAAATTCCCGTCTAGTTACTACTGTATTACAGAAAAATATAATGTTTGTGGTCCGTTGTATATATGAGATATTCAGCAAACTGTAGAAGAAGCAACCTTTAATAACCTTCTCTAATTAGAATACAATTGTCTTTCGTGGAAGGTAAAACTAAAAATGTTTACAAATATCCATGTTAGCTTCGAGTTTTTTTGTAAATGGTATGTCAAAATGTTCAAAATCAGTTGCTAATATTTGCTAGCCTTCATTTTGGGGAGAACGGACGCAACCTCACACAAAAGTTTTTGACAATGGAGAACTATAACAACATAAATACAAAAGAAGCAAAGGACAAGGAAGCGAGTGGGGCATTAGCTGAACCTGTGTCAGTTTCAGCTAGGCCATCTAAATCAAAGTCGCCTCAAACAAGAAGGTTGCCTGGGAACAGAACTCAAGTAGACGAAGATAGAGCAGTTAAGACACATACAGCAAGAGCTATGAATAAATTGGTGCAACTTGCTGTGATAATGAAGAACCAGCGTCGGCAATTAGGCTCCACAAAGAAGAGGCTATTGATAATAAAAGATCCACCCTTTCCGAATAGCAGTGACTGTCGCCACGGTCGGTGTAAGGACAGAGAGGAAAACGCAGGTGAAGCGCACGGCTAGCAGAGCAAGTCATTACTAAAGCATCTTACTTATCCTACGAGGTTTGTTTAAACAGAATCGCGAATTATGAATTTATGCGGGCTACGTATATTCGATTTTTTTGTGGCGTTTTGTTGGTATGGGACAAGGTCGGTCATTTTGTATGTTTAGTTAATTTTTGACAGCTGTTTTGCTTGCATGTGTTTTGGCTCGTCTTCGATTTTTGCCTATTCCAAAATATCGAAATATAGTCGCGTAAATTCAAAATTGGCGATACTTTTTGAACAAACCTCGTATGCTGGCATCCTAAAGAAAATAAAAAGGAAACCTGAGCTCCAGAAGGTTGGCGACAGCGTTAGCAGGATACGCAGAACGGCCAAAGGAGAAATTCTTCTCCAACTCTCCAAGAAGGGTAGCGCACTGATGGAAAACCTAAGAGATGACATGAAGGAAATCCTGCAGAGCTGTGCAATGGTAAAAGCTCTCTCCCAGCTATCAGTTATAGAATGCCGTGACCTGGATGTAGTTACAGAAGAACTGAAAGCAGTCATCATCAAGCAATTCCCTGCAATCAAGTTTTGCAGCATTGTCATTAAAGTAATGAGATGTGATGGATTGGACGAACACAACAATCATAAGCTTACCAGCCAGCCAAGCAATTTCTGCTTAAGGCAGGATCGTTGAAGGTGGGTTGGGTTCGTTGTCGCCTGAGACAACACATAAGTCCCACAAGGTGCTTGAAGTGCTTAGAGTATGGTAACATTGGAAGAGATGAAAGAATAGTGTGGACCGCTCAAAAGTATGCCTCAGATGCGTAGTTGAGGGACATATCGCAAAGATATGTCAGGAGAAGTCCATGTGTGTTCTTTGCTCGGAATGTAACAATGCGCATGTTTCTGGCAGTTACAAGTTCGAAGCTTTTAAGAATGCCCTACGGGAACTAAAAGCTAAGCATGACTAGGTGTCTCCAGCTTAACCTGAATCTGTATAGTGTGGCGCAGAACTTACTCTCCCTGATGAGTGAGTTCCATAGACCGAAGGTAGACGAGGTGGACACAAGATGCTAGTGGCAAAGCGGCTATCTGGCTACAAGGCAATGCTGCATTTGAACATAGAGACTCCTGCTCGTATGATGGTTTCGCCGAAATACGGGGTATCCATTGCAGCTGTTATTTATCGCCAAACGTCACTCAGGATTCATTTAATGACTTCCTTGATAGACTGGTCAGTGCTGCGAGGGACAGACCCTGCTCATAATCGCCGGCGATTTGAACGCATGGGTGGTGAAATGAGATTGTACTAGCACCAATAGGTGCGGACGGGCTGTCGTGGAAGCATTTGCTTATGGGTTTACTAAACGAAAACGGGAGAAGTCGTTCGGCAATAGGCTTTACCTTTTGTAGCACATCAATCGCAAGTGCTATCAAATGGCAAGTTGCAGATGTCTTCATATACAGTGATCACCTTGCAATACAATTTTGTATATTCCCTCAGGCAAGAGTCACTATGTCAAGATTGAGATTGAGGAAACGGGCCCTGGACTTGTTTATCTCAGAGTTTGAAATAGTTTGATGTGCGATGGCTCTATGCCTAGAAAGACAAGAAGGAATGGCAGGAAACCTAACTTTTGGTGGACTGATGAAATTGCGGAACTTCGCTCGCAGTGCCATCAACTATGGAGAAGATTCCAGCGCAGCAGAAGGAGAAATCCCACCTATCACGACACTCTTCTCCTCGAAGAATTTTTTTTAAGTCTTAAGTCTTTTGTTTTATGTCTCACTAAAACGAATGAGTCCAAAAAGCTGCTGTCACCACACATAAACTCGATTCAACCCAGACAACATATACGGGTTCTTCTAGGTTCGGTGAGTAAATCCATACTGCTTTATGCGCCGCCGGGTAAAAGGACTGCTCACAGGGTTCCTGACCTGGGGATCTGTAGAGCGTATCGAACAGTCGCAGACGATGCGGCGGGTGTACTTACTGGCAAACTTCCAATAGATCTGGAAGCTCTAGCTGCTAAGGACAAATGCCACGCGACTTATGTTGTTGTAAAAAATATGAATTATGTTCTATTCTGTTTTAATGTTCTATTCTGTTTTAATGTTCTTGTTTTTATTTTATTTATTTCGCTTTATATTTATTCTTAATATTAAGTTTCTTATACATTTATGTTTATCTGTCGAGATGCAAGAAGCGAGTGATCGATTACTCAGGAAAAAATAAAAGGAAAGGAAGGCAGAATAATAAAATAATATGAAAAAGCAGAGAGCGACAGTAAAGAGAGAACAATGAGAGAGAATAAGTGAATGTAAGTGTATGAGTAAGCTACATGAACGTAACTTCCCCATCGCTAAAATGAAAGATACAGTATGTATCTGAAATTTTACAGAAATTAAAGAAATAAGTATAAGTACATTTTCTTAACAAATTATTAGTTTTCTTTTTTTTCTTAATATACAATATGATTAAAGAAATTTAATTTTATTTCATTTACATTTTTTAAAGGAATTTAAACTTAAAGTCTTATATTTTATTTCATTTACGTTTTTTAAATGAATTTAAACTTAAAGACTTATACTTATATCATTTCATTTACATTTTTTTTATTTATATATATATATTTTAACATGTAAATACAAAATATATTTTATTTCAATTATTCATTACGAAACCTGCGGTTCAATAATATTTTCATATATCAATTTTTTCTTTATGTTTGAGCTATGTACATTTCCTAAATCGCTCAACTTATATTTTGGTTGCTCTTTATGTCTGAGAGCTTTATGAGTTTTAATATAACCTTGGTCTCTTTCCTCCACATATTCTTCTCTATTTACGTTTCTTTTTTCCTTATAATTTTGTTTTGTTTTCAAGATATTGTCATGTACATTAGATTTTCTATAATGATTTTCTATAATTCCCAGACTCAACATTCATTGCCTTTTCCTTAGTAACAGAATGGTATGAATTGTTGTAAAATTCTATTGCTTTGCTAATTTTGTCCTTAATATTCAGATACTTCTGTTCAATTCTAAGTACTCTTATTTTCTCCCCTATTGTGTTATGAAGTCTCTCGTTGCCAGTATGGCTATTTGGTTTTACCAAGTGCAAATCGATATTCTCTGTTCGGAAGTATTCTTTAATATTTATTTATACTTTTAAATTCATGGTCACAGATAAGTTTATCAAAATGCCCTTTTTGTGATTTGTAGAGTCTCAGTTTTTCTATTATTGTTTGATTTTTTCTATCTTCAATGTAAAAGGCTGTGGCTTTTGAGTTAGTGTAAATGTCCATGTGGATTATTTGGTTAATATCCGTTGGGGTTTCAGTCAAGTGAAATTTTTCTTTGATGGTGTTTCTGTCGAATTTAGATTTTGTGCATGTAGAGCAGTTATTGAAAAATTTTTGAATATGGGTCTTCAAACCGGGTATGTAAATAAACCTTTTTAAGCCATTATAGTTTTCGTTAATGCCCATTTTCCCATGGTCGTTCAAAGTTCTATTTGCGAAGCAAATGGAGTGACCTTCCTGTTGCAGGATGGCACCGAGAGCGTCAGTGCTCGCATCTGTGAGAAGTTGGAATGGTTTATTGACGTTTGGGTACTTTAGTACTGGGGCTTCTTTTTAAGTTTCACAAATGAGAGTATGTAATTTGGATCATTTGCATTCAGTTTCACGCGTTTTTTAAGGTACTTTATCATAGGATAGGCTACATATTTAAGCCAAATGGCATGCGAACGAATTCGTAATGGCCGTACGGAGTCGAAAATGCTGTTTTCAACATTATTTAATCTTTTACTACTCTCCAATCTTTCTGCCCCAAGCAATTTTCTTGGGTACTATCCAAAGGGGACTATTGTAAGGAGAGTTGCTTTCTGTTATGATTCCTTGCTTAAGCATGTCATTTAACTTCTTCCAACCCATTTATTTCGCTATAAGAATAGGAGCAAGATTGAATGAATTTTATTTCTTTTTTATTCAATGATATTATTTGTCTCTGCATGTCATTGGGGTCAGAATATTTTGTCCAATAATCGCGTTAAATTGTTTATCTTTAAAGTCTGTTAGTTTCCATGACATTCTATTGTTTTCATTAAATTCTTCCGGGAGGTCAGTAAATATTTCATGTGTTACTTTTGTGGAATTGTTCGGAGAGGAAAATTGGCAGTTTCTTCTAGTGGTATTCTTTTATATTGCAATAGTTTAATAGTATCAAGTATGGGTGTAGTTGAACCCGTGATTAGTGTTACTATCCTGTAGCTATTGACTTGAGGCTAATGTAAAAAAATTTACATCAGCATTATTGTTGAAGTCATCTGGATTGGTTGGCCGTCCACCTGAAAGTGTTTCCATTGGTAAAATGTCATTGTTATTTTGATATGTGAGAGAGTTAATGTTTCTTGATTTATTGCGATTACTGCTGTTGAAAATCTTTGCGAATTTATATTTCTGTTTTGGCTTGAAAAGTCTTGATTTCTAGGTTGGGTTTGAATTGGACATATCGTGGGTTGGTTTGTTGGAGTATATGAACTTGCTGCTGACCTATTTTGGTTGAAATAGTTTTGCGTAACGTTTTGTCTGCTGAAACGTTGAATTTGGATTTTGCATAGTTGAATTTGCTACACGGTTATTGCTTTGTTTATTATAATTTTGATTTCTAATGTCATTGTGAATCAGACCATTCTCTTCGAGAAATCGAAAAGCGTCTCTAATTTTAGTAGATTTTGCATTTATAACTGCAGAAGCTAAATTTATATCGTATTTAAGAATGTACGCTCTGGTTTATACTCATCATGCTTATCGTGAGTAGTAGGGAAATGGGCATTCTAAACCAGTCTCAATGACCATTTTTTGGGCGCGAAGACGTAATCAAAGAAAAGTGGTGTCATGTGTTGAAAAAGTTAAGTGTTGTGTGTATGTGTGTTTTTTTTTTATTTTTTGGTTTTTTTTTCGGGACGAAAGCATCGAAAGCCTGCCCGGTCTACAACGGAATGCGGGACTTTAAACTCGCTAAAGACTCCCGCCCCATATCCGATTGTTCCCCCGGAAATGTCGTTAAATATTACGTCGGGAGGAAGGTTGGAGCATTTCTGCTCAAAAAACAAAAAAAAACCAGTCAGTCCTAATTTAATGAATCACCTATTGTATTGTTTTCGTACGTGGGTTGTGGCTATTCTTCAGTATTCTACCATCCCCCATCAGGTATGACAGCTAAACGAACATCTTGTGACACACCATTGCTCATCTACAACTTCTGCAGATATCGTCTAACCTTCTCTAGACAAGGCAACTCTAGCTGAGCAGCTGTCACACGGTCACAAATCCGGTCTCAGTTGGTCGGAGATGCTAACATGAACTGCAACGTGCTTTCTGGTTCATGTGGATAGCCTACTGGAACAGGAAACAGAGCACATTGGAAAATTACGTGCTCAGCGTCCGGAGCAGAAATCTATACGCTTCCTGCTTGTGATGAGGACCAACTCCGTCTTCTGCTCTGTCAGGGAGAGTTTCGATGACCTAAGCCATGATGTAGCGGGCCCAGTACCGAAACCTGAGAAGCCCCCGCTTTAACACTGTAAGTTTTCTTTCCTTCGTCGCAATCGTACTACAAGAACCTCTTCGACAAGTAGAACTTAATCATGTTTTGGAGGTACATTGGCGCTCCTGTTCTACGAACAGAACCTTTACTATGCAGCCAGTTAGCAGAATTAATTGCGTTTTTTACGTCCAGAGTCACGACTGCGCAGAGAGAGAGAGAGCAATGCCATAGTAAACGATCGCCACTCAAAACGATTAGAACAAGAAGATGTAAAAAAAGCAAAAGAAACAAAAGGAACAAGATAACAATTTTTACATTCAGTCGCATTCATTTGGTTATTGGTTTTGGTTGTTTGGTTGTTTAGTTTGTTTACGTAGAGGCGATTTTTTAATTTTAGTAATTAGCAAATGCAGTTATGTTCATATTTTAGGATTTAATTTTTCATTTACCTAAATTTTTCTAGTTTTATGTTTACTTTATTTAGAATTTAATTTTTCATTTACATCAATTTTCCTAGTTTTAAGTTTACTTACGAATAATATTGATAATAATACAAAATACACACACAGTTGAATTTTTATTCACTTTGTCACAAAGTTTGTAACATGTAGAAGGAGACATTGAAGACTCCATACAAAATATATAGTTTTGATCACCTCGACGAGGCGACTTCATTTAGATCTTATGATGTTTAGCATTAAATTTTTGTAACAGCAACGAATCTTTGAAAAAAAAAAAAAATCGCGAATATTAAAAGCGATAACTGTCCCCGGATTAAATGTTATGACTTCAGACACAACTTAATTTTCTCCGGTGTCTCACTTATTAATTTTTGTCCAGTACCGACTGCGCCACTTATGTTGTAAAAAATATGAATTATGTTTTATTCTGTTTTAATGTTCTTGTTTTTATTTTATTTATTTCGCTTTATATTTATTTTTAATATTAAGTTTCTTATACATTTATGTTTATCTGTCGAGATGCAAGAAGCGAGTGATCGATTACTCAGGAAAAAATAAAAGGAAAGGAAGGTAGAATAATAAAATAATATGAAAAAGCAGAGAGCGACAGTAAAGAGAGAACAATGAGAGAGAATAAGTGAATATAAGTGTATGAGTAAGCTACAAGAACGTAACTTGCGCGAGCATCTTCACAGGAAGCAGACGTGGACGAGATTAGGACCAGATACCTAAGTAGATGGCACACACTAAGTAGGGCTGAGTCACGGAGGATACACCAGCTCATCCCAGATATTATAGTTTGGCTTTAGCGACGTGGGTTTCGAATTCACCCAATTTGTAACTGGGAATGGTTGCTACAAGCAGTATCTGCACAGTTTTGTGGACCCATACTGTGATGTATGCAGAGATGTCGTGGAGGATCCGGAGCACCTTATATAAGAGTGCCCCCGTTTTGAAGCTGAGCGACGAAGAATGTATGTGCGCCTTGGATCTCCTTTCAGCTCACAAGATAACATCTTCAGAGGACCAGCATTATGCGGGGCTCTAGAATGTACGAGCGAATAATGGCTCCTGCTTTATTAAGCTTACGATCCCTCCCTACGAAGGAATGCTATGGCGGTGCCGTAGAGATTAAACGTGATTTGAGGCGATTGGGGTTTTTTAGTCGGTAGGCTAATGAATCCGACATAACTTGAAGTACGGGCTATAAGCATTCCTAGTATATCCTAGTTTCCATAACGAAAAAAAAACCTAACGTTGTTGTTTTCTTGTTTGTCATGTCTACATAAATTCATACTGATAAGTTATTTTCTGTGTATGTGGCCAGTATATGAGCGTCTGCTTGTGTGCTGCAGTCGACTATTACTCACTCAACTCACGTCATACAACAACAAAAAATACCTTTTCGCTTATAGTTTAATTAGTACAAGTTGTTGTTCATGAACGAACGTTTTTCGTTTGTATACAGAGATTTCCTTTTTTTCCTTAAGGTTCGGTTTTTGCATGATGCGTTTCGTTGTGCTTCTCACTGCAGAGAAGAGAGACCCGAATGTTTCACTGTTCGCATACGTCTCTTAAAATGCTGGCTTGGAGTGAGGCACATTTGGTTCGTTTCGCTCTGTATACAGGCTCAATTTGCTGAATCTCATATTACAAAATGTTCATATGCATATTTTTTTGCCTTCGCTGCGCATCTCTGATGTATACACAAGCAAAACAATTTTTTTTTGTCCATCCCGCACACACGTCTATTCGCAACGAAAACAACAAAAATGTAAAGAAAAATGTGATGAAGGAACCCATAGACGCTTCACATCGAATCTAGGCAGAAGAAACAATTCGACGAAAATTAAAAAATGTTTATTTTGTCCACACATTTGCCACACGTGTCGAATATCGAAATACACGAATACACATCGCCGATTCGACCACACAATTCCATGCGTATATTTGCGCATGAAGTGCAGTATTCGTTTACACGCCGAACCCACGAAATAAACGATATGTTAAAACGTATGTAATGAAGTGAGTATAGAAGCATGGTGTAAAAAATGAAGGTGCCGCCAATTTTTTATACTTGTGACGTCAAAATTGAGAGTGAGCAATTTTCGAGAGCGTAACAGGCCAAATTGGCGCTACATTGTATTATACTACCATGGTATAGGAGAATGCATATGTAAAGATACGAGAGTTTAGAACACATTGTTGTCCATTATTTTCGAAATAATTTTGTGTGATGTGCCTACTCAATACACATCGCTCTTTATAGGCTGGGTAAATATGTTCGTGAGAGCAACAACGTTTTCATTCACTCATTCATACACATTATTCATGGTACAACTATTTATTGTAGTTTCATTCATAATACGTATACATAGGATCGTCTGAATCAAAACACCATTCGCATTACAGAATCGAAATACAACTTGCACTCATATTACCTAAAACAAGCAACTCATTTTAGAGTAAATGATTCATTTGCTGTTTTGAATGGATACATGCAGATTTATAGTATTTACAACCACTCATAAAATGGTTGACCAGCGGTTAAATAAATGTATCATAATAAATATCCTTCTTTTTATAATTAATGAAGCGAAAATTTTTCATAAGTAGAATAAATTAAATACTAGTTGAAGAGTAATATTATATGTGTTCTATATACGTATGTATTTAAATTTGTCACTTACTTGACATTCAATTGGCCATCTGGGGGCCTGCTGTGAACAATCATGCTCCTTGTCTTTTGGCAGCGCGAAAAGATCACGTGGTTCTTTTAAACGGGCAATTGGACGTAGAGTTTTCTCATCCGTATTTACTACAAGTTGATTGGATTTCAAATTTTTTGATAGAAAACTACCAAGAAAACCTGGAGATTAATCAAAAAAATTAAGTATTAAAATATTGAATATTTCAGAGCGATTAACGACTATGTAATTCTTTTTTCAATGCATTTTTTTAAAGCAGATCGAAGGCATACTTATTAAAAATTTTGTCAAAATATCTATACAAATGAGTCATCAACGTTTATAAATAACTTTTTTAAGAAAAATGAACTGACTTACATACTTATACACATCTAACAGATAAGTATTACTTTTTTAGTAAATTCATTTTAATTGTTAAATTAATATAAATATGTATTCGTTTGTGATTTGTCTTTAGTGATTTGTGTTTGGGTATGAAGTACGTAAATGTAGGCGAAGGTGTTTCTTTTGTTGCATCAGCTATAGTTTATTAATATAAATTTCTTTTATTTTACGAGTAGTGAGTCGCAATTTTTTTTTTTTTGTTCACTTCGCTGCAGTCACATCTAGAATCTCATTTTCTACACACAAGCTTCTCTTCTCTGCTATTGCTTTGACCCGTATTACACTTATGTGAAAAACACCGAAAACACCGCGACTGATCGTCGATTCTTCTTTGGTGTCAGTTTCACACTAACAAGATCACACCGACTGAGTGATCCGCGCTCTTCCCTTCTCGACAAACGAAAATTGAGAGAGAGGGAGAGTATTGTTTTTGTTCAGACCGCTAGTGTAATAACCGACTTTGCATTCCTTTTTTTCCTCTTTCTGCAGCAGAAGCTCTCACAACAACCACATTGCGCCGCCACACTCTGTCAAGGTGACTCTCTCGCTTTCGTACCTCACTCTCAACAAATATGATGTACTCATCATAGTCGAACGGTAAAAGAGAAAATAATTGACAATTCTCGTGAAGTTATGCAAAATAATGATTTCTTAACGCCGCCTGTATCAGAAGTGGATATCACTGTCAACCTTACCAAAGTAGTACTGCATTAATGATGATAGCAAAGAATTTAATGTCTTGCAATGGTGGCGTAGAAATAAAGACCTAAATCCATATCTTCTCAAGACAAGTTGCAAAATGTTAGAAGCACCAGCTTAATCTGTGGAATTGCTGTAAAATTGCCTCAAATGAGGATATGATTAATAACATAATGTTACTCCACTCCAATATAAAAGATTTGAATAAGAATTTAATGAAGGATTAAATTTACTTTTAAAATTATCTTCCAATTTTCATTGTTATTATTAAAATAATGATATATTTATATATGTATATAAGTATAAGTATATGAATTTATGTTATTGGATATGATTAATAACATAATGTTACTCCACTCCAATATAAAAGATTTGAATAAGAATTTAATGAAGGATTAAATTTACTTTTAAAATTATTTTCCAATTTTCATTGTTATTATTAAAATAATGATATATTTATATATGTATATAAGTATACGTATATGAATTTATGTTATTGATACAAAAAAAAAAAAAAAAACCCGAACCCATTTAATCTAAATTTTTTATGTACTCTACACATACTTCACAGTACAACTACTCGCTCATACACATAATGCGTGTATGACCGGAAACAAAAACTAATACCATTCGTACTCATTTCTAGTAAATACACTACCTACTGATACAAACTGGAACAACATGCATTCATTTTCAGAGCGAATCCATTCATTACCACTTTTAAGGTACCCGTGTAGTTCTCTAATGAGTATGTTCACCTATTCCTATTCTTGTAGAACTCAACAAAATGAGACAAAAATTCCTTACAAAATATTTCGATATCTCGCTTAGTTTTCGAGATATGGACTTTCAAAGATATAAAAATTAGTATAGGTACCAGACTTCTGCAACGAATACAAATGGTTTCATTTTCAATGAAATTCAAATTGCATAATGTATTACATAAAATCACTGAGCAAAAACTAAACGATTTTTAGTGGGAGCGATGAACTTGATGGTCTGATAATAAATTTTCAATATATGGCATCAATTTAGTTAGTTTAACGATTTCAAGAGTGTTTCTTTTTTTGTTAGAAGATTGGTAGTCGCACTGAAACTCCTTTCCATTAGGTTTGAGGACGGAAAAGCAATTAAAAACTTTTTCTCTATCTATATCTATACTAATATTATAAAGAGGAAATGTTTGTATTCTTTTCTTTCTTTTTATGGTTCCGTACCCATAGGGAACTAACGGGACCCTATTACTAAGCTTACAATGTCCGTTCGTCCGTCCGTCTCCTGCTCTATCTCATGAACCGTAAAAGGTAGAGAGTTGAAATTTTCACAGAGTGTGTAATTCACTTGGGTGTAGAACAACAAATACTAAAACTATACATTTTCAGAAGCATTGTTCTTTAATTTAACCTTTTGTTTAACAATTTTTTGTTTTTTGTAGTATTCTTTGAGCAGTTAATTGTACTTTTAGGCTATTAAATATAAACATAATTTTATATTTTAAGCACAAAATCTTGTACGATGGTACGGAACCCTCCGTGTGCGAGTCCGACTCACCCTTGGCTGATTTTTTAATTTTGTTGTATTGTTGTTGTTCTTGTTCCTTATCATTTATTAACTACTGTGTGAGAGTATTGCGCTCTTCGTTCTCTTCTTTCTGAATATGATGTTCACTAAGAGCGGTGAGGTGGTTCCTATAAAAAATTTGTAGTGTAAGGAATTATTGTTTTTTTTTTGTCCAAATGAAGTACTAATTTAAAATACTAATTTATCTTTCTATCTATCTACCCGTGCGAAGCCGGGGCGGGTTGCTAGTATTTCATAAAATGGGATAAGTAACAGGAATATCTTTTTGAAGCCTGAATAGTGCTTACTCCGATGATTTCCTCTTGCAATATGACATACGTTTCATCAAAATATCCTCAAACCTAGTTTCAAAATCTGAATAGAGAGCATTTAAATGTTGAACGTAAGTTGAAACATCATCTTCCTGGAAGTTTGTCCGTAACAAATTTGGAAACTGGGAAAATTCGCCCCGTTCAACATTTTGTTACATAACTTTAATTTTGGCAAGAAACGCTGAAATTATGGACTTTGTTTTGATCAAATTTAGCTTCCACCTTGTAACTGCAAGTTAACCTTATTATATTTACTAAAGAAGTCTGTTAAATAGGCAATGTCTGGTTTCCACTTTATAATTTTTATCCTCTTCACACAGTGAAGAGTATTATAAGTTTGTAATGAAGTTTGTAACAAACCATGAACATTTCAAGACCCTCGGACTACTAGGAGGGGTACCCCCCATACAGACCGGGATCCAAATGAAAGTTCTTATTAGAAAATCTTTTTGTTTTTTGTGCTATTGTACTATGCACTACTGACATTTGGAAACTATAAGTGTCTAATCCATAGCCACCAACCTTATAAATTTCAAGACCCTCGGACCACTCGTTGGGTCGTGAAGAGTATTACAACTTCGGCATAGCCAAAGTTAGTCTTTTTTTTATATTTTTCCTTTAATAAGTTAATATAAGAAAGAATTTAACCAAATCGTCTGTAAAAAATTAGGCGATTTCAAAAATGTCAAACCGGTTTCTATCACACCGTGGAATGGAGTTGGGGCGCAATTGAGACAAAAGCGGTTTCCATCACACACCGGATTCTGAAAATTATAACAATGTTCAATTTAACAATTTATTTATGTTGTCACTTTGCTTTCATCGTGTATAAACTACCTAACATATTTTCTGTGTTTTTTTTCCAATTCAATTAATTGTGAAACAAAAAGTGAATTGTTATTTAAAAAATTTGTCATTATTCGAAAAGTATAAACAATTTTTAAGTTTTTATTTTAACATTTGTTCTGCGCAAAGCTTTCGTTGGTTTTTGTCGCCATGTGCGACAATAACTCCAATGGAAAAAAATGGGGATATTGACATCTCTTGGCAGATTCCTACCAAGAAGGTGGATATAACTCCAAAAAGAAAAACCGTCGCCTGACATGCGACGGAAAATTAAAATTCAAAAGATCACACACATAATCGACCATGATGGCCCAAGCACCTCAAGTAATATCAATCGGTTATAAATCCTTGGTGAGGCTATGAACGAAGGTGATGATGAAGTTTCTGTTGTGGAGGAGCAGAACAAGAACTCCCTTACAACCTCAACAGCTACACCCCCACCAATTTTCGTTCCATTCGTGGGCAATACACAAGAGATGTAGCAGACAGTTAAGTTTGTCATTGAAAAAAATAGCTTCACATATAAATCAGGACGTGATGATCAAGTGAGAATAATGGTTAAGGAGGTGGAAAGTTACAGAAATCTGATAAAATCTCTGGGAAGCTCTAAGCTTGAATACCACACTTATCAAATTAAGCAGGAGCGATCTTTCAGGGGTGTAATAAAAAACTTACACTACTCGACAAACACTGAACTGATCACTAATCAACTGACATCACTTGGGCACACAGTTAGACAAGTTGTTAACGCAAAAAATCGAATCTCGAAACTCCCCATGTCAATATTTTTTGTGGACCTTGCGCCAGCTAAAAATAAAAAGGAATTATTTGAAATTAAACGGTTATGCAACGCGATCGTGACAATAGAGCCACCAATCAAGTTCAATGATCTGGTTAAATGTCATCGTTGCCAAGAGTTTGGACATACTAAGCGATTTTGCAATAAAGCTTATAGATGTGTTAAGTGTGGTGATGGACATATGTCCACCGAGTGTACTAAGCCGAAAGACGACCCAGCAAAATGCGCTCATTGTGAAGAGAACCATACTGCATCCTACAAAGGATGTAGAATTTACAAAGCGACTGTTGAAAGTAGGACCTCAAGCAGTAACAATCCACATCAAGAAAAACCTCATCCACGGCTAGCTGGTCAATCAAACATGCGCACTGACGGTGTGAGCTATTCCAATGCAGCCAGGGGCAGTGCCTCTGCTAATCAAGCAAGCCCTACTGCAAGCGATCAACCCAACAACTTGGGACTCAACACAGAGGCATTAACTAAGTTCATTGAGAACTTTATGAATAAAATTATGATCACACTCACCAATCAACTCAGCCAGATGGTTACTAATTTGTTTGCAAACTTATGCATATAAATCTCCGAACCACCATTTGGAACGCTAACGGCCTATGCTCAAATAGACCTGCTGTTGAGCTCTATCTCAAAACTAACAATTTCGATGTCCTATTTGTGTCCGAAACCCACTTGTCAGATAGATCGTACTTTAAAATTAATGGCTACGATCTTATACACGATCTTCAATGGGTACAAGCTGCAGTGATAAAAATGCATAACCCACTTGGTGATTTAACTCTTGCAGCAGCTTACGTACCTCCTCGTAACACGGTGACGCAACAAATATTTGAACAACTTTTTGGTGGGTTCGGACCAAGATTCCTAGTAGGTGGTGATTTCAATGCTAAAAACACTTGGTGGGGCTCTCGGCTCTGCAATCCGAAAGGAATCAGTCTTTATAGGTGCTTGCTAGCCCTGCATTTATGCTCCTCAGGTGAGCCAACCTACTGGCCAACCGACAATCGCAAGCTGTTAGATATTGCTATATCTAAGGGGATTGAGCCGAGCAAAATCATAACTGCAAACTGTCTGGATCTATGCTCGGATCACGTTGCTGTATCAGTTCTCATCAATATACCAGTAGGTATAATTAAGAGATATCCTAAGATAGTAAGGGCAAATACAAACTTAAGTCGGTATCGTTCCTTCTTAGAACGTACTATCGACCCAAACATCTATCCAAATTCTTCCAATGATATCGCTGTTGAACTGTTTGCGCGAAACATTCACGAAGCAGATTGCTGATAAAATCCGCCTGAAAAGAAGACTTCGAAGAATTTACCATACATCCAGAAACCCACGAGATAAGACTGCTCTTAATCGAGCCACAAGAGAATTGAAGGAATTGCTCATGGATTCGAAAAACAAAGCTATCGGTAAATTTCTTGAGGAAGCTGAACCAGGAAGTGTGGAGCATAATCTTTGGAGTGCGACAAGTTACCTCAAAAGACCAATAAAGAGGAAGGCGTCCATTCAGAGTCCAAGCGGAACCTGGTGCAGGAACAGCGAAGAAAAAGCTCAGGAATTTGCAAATCATCTAGAGCTCACTTTCCCTCCATTCGACTATTGTCTGCCCACAGATAAATTAAAGACACTGTACTTTATCGATGCTCCTTGTCAGATGGACTTACCGATTCGACCCGTTAATGTTCTTGAGGTCATCGAAGAAGTGCAACGCCTTAAAAAGACTAAATCTCCCGGCTATGACAAAATAAACACATGCGATAAAAAATCACTGCGTAACGCTCTACTGCACCTTACGGCGATATACAATGGTATACGGGAGGCTCAACCATTTCCCCTCTCAGTGGAAATGTGCTGAGGTCATCATGATCGCCAAACCTGGGAAACCCGAACACAAATTGTGCTCTTACCGTCCGATCTGCCTGCTGGCTATATTCTCTAAAATATTCGAATGAATATTCGTGGCCCGACTATTGCCACTGCTGGACGAAAGGCGTATGATTCCGGATCACCAATTTGGGTTCAGGAGATCCCACGGGACCCCAGAGCAGTGTCAACGCGTTGTTCAACAAATCCTCCTTCGAAGACCGACAGTATTGCTCAACCACTTTTTTGGATGTACGACAAGCGTTTGACAGAGTGTGGCACCCCGGGATTTTGTTCAAACTCAAAACATTATTACCGGCACCTCATTACTTGGTATTGAAGTTCTTTCTTCATAGAAGAATTTTTTACGTAAGATGTGACGATAAAGAATCGGACATCAAGGCCATCCAAGCTGAAGTACCCCAGGGTAGTGTGCAGGCACCCATTCTCTATACGCTCTTTACTGCTGACCTACCTATTTCAAGTGATGGAAGAATCCTGGTTGCAACATATGCAGATGACACTGCTTTTTTGGCTACTGATAGCGATCCTGGGACAGCTTCAACCATTTTGCAGAATCAGATAAATATTCTGGAACCGTGGCTCAAAAGATGGAACATTGCCGTGAACACAGAGAAGTCAATTCATGTAACCTTTACCATGAATCGCAAGAGCTGCCCTCCTATAATTCTTAATGGAGACACGATTCCGGAAAGCACAACAGCAAAATACCTTGGACTAACTCTCGATAGGAGGCTAACTTGGCAAACACCTTGACCTAAAACTAATAAAAATGTCCTGGCTCTTAATATCAGGCTCGCAGCTAAACCTGAAAAACAAGCTGTTACTCTATAAATCCATACTTAAACCGGTGTGGACTTATGGAATACAGCTCCGGGGCACTGCCTCCAACTCAAACATTAAGATTCTTCAAAGGTTTCAGTCAAAACTACTGCGTAGACTTGTTGGAGCTCCATGGTACGTGAGAAACTGAACTTTACACAGAGATCTACAGACGCCCACGATCTATGAGGAGATTGCAAGAATCAGCAACAAAAATATCTCCAGGTTGGAAAGTCATGACAATCACCTTGCAGTCCACCTGCTTGACAACAGTCAGCACACCCGAAGATTGAATCGGCTGCACCCACTGGATTTGCCGTTCAGAGTTCCTATTTAATTTAAACTAGTACAAAAGTCACAAGGTTGTACAATCAATTTGCTTAATGTCGTTTACGATAGATCGCAAATAAAACAAATAAAAAAAAAATATTTAACAATTTGAAAGCTGCACTGTTAAAAAGATTTTTTTTACATCAGTCTGTAAAGTGTATGTTGCTAGTCTGCAAACTTCAGTTTATGCTGGTTTGCCAACTTAGAAAAATACGAAAATATATATTTTATTTATAATTTTTCTTCTGATTTTTTCACCCAAAGTGGCCCGAGTTTGCCATATCGTATCAATCAATCAATTGATGGCACAGCATTTTTGAGAAAAAATAAAAATATTGTCATATTCTTCTAAAATTAATGCGACCAAACAAGAAAAAACAATATCATTCATTTTACAGAGCGATAACAGTGTGCACAAATATGTACAATATTTAACATTTCAAATAGTTTCTAACAGTTTTTTGTCATAGCAGTACGTCGTTACGTCTGGAGACATACATAATCAACAATTTTGAGCGCGTACACAATTTCGTGAACATTTAAAAAATAAGAAACAAAGACCGCTTTCACACTTGCTTGTCTTGTTTCGTTGACGAGGGATTCACGGTGGTCGCGGTGTCTACCAGCGTGTTGTTCAGAGATGTGCAATGAAGGCAAAAAGCAGGCTCATGAACATTTCGTAAATAAATGAGCCAGAAGAATTCTAGTATTCATGCAGATTGAAAACGAACTAGCTCGCACTCATAAGAGAAATGGATAATGAAAATGAAGAAAGTGATGCTTCAGTTTCATTTTATTTCATATCTCAGTCTGGATTTCTTCGTTTGGGTAATTTTCTTCATTGTAGCTCGTTTGGTTCCTTTGTGTTTCTATTGCTAATTAGCATTGTTTTGTCTTGTTTGTCATGTCTAGACAAATTGATATTGAAAAGGTCTTTTGCATGCATTTGTATGTCCGTCTGCTTGTGTGCTGCAGTCGACTATTGCACCCACTCCATCGCTCTCTCTACCTATTCGTTTGCAATTTACTATAGTTTCATTTCTTGCTTTTTTTGTTAGATAAAGTATAATAATATAATATATATATATATATATTCATTAACACTTACCAGATATGACAAAAATAATGAATAATTGTTGCTGTTGTTGAGCTTGGGTTCAGTTGTGATTTATTGTTCTTAAAGCAACAAATGCTTTTTAAATCGATGCAAAGCGAAGTTTATTTAATTTACAACAGCAAGCAGAATAAACTATTAAATTCAATTTATTTGAGTTATCGATTTATTTGTTTATAATCTTTTATTTTATGTTTTAATATATGTATATATATACATATATTTATACATATATATGTTATTTATATTATTATATATTATTTTCTAATTATCACAAAACAATTTAAAAAAATAATAAAATTTTTCATATATTTATTTTTGCAACTTTTATAATACCTTGTGTTAGTTTTAAATTTAGATATATATGCATATAAATTGTTTTCCAATAAATGTTTACACACTAAAAAAATTTTCATAAATAAATAACAAGAAAAATTGCTTAGTTTGGTTTTACCATCGCTTCAATACACTACATACATTTAAGTCATAATTGAATATAAATTCCTCTTTCTATTTTTATAGCTTCCTAATTAAATCTTTTGTTTTTAAAACCAGGTTATGAGAAATGGAATGAAATGGAAGCTTTGATTAAACCAAACTAAGCGATTCTTCTTTAAGACAATCTAATAATTTTCTCTTGACAAATTGCACAGCCTATCTAAAAACAACCGGCGGACCTATGTTTGCCATTAAAGCCTTTGAGTTCTTATAAGTTTCTTACATAAAATCTTTTCCATTCCTTAAGATATTGTGATTTTAAGAAACTTGACAAATTGATTTAAAATTACATTGATTAAAACTGACACAAAATATGATTGAGGTTATCTTGTATTTGTAAAAAATCATTTAAAAAAAAAAATTAATTTTTAAATTGTAAAGAAAAAGGTTTTTATATACATTTGTAACCGACAATTTTTACTGACGAAGTCCAAAGAACATGGTAATTTTGTTTGTTCACGTTTACCATTTATTACTTTACTCTTGGTCGTTTTTTTGATAACTGAATTCGACTTGAATCGACTGAAAATCTGTGGAAACTTTTCTGCAGTGAAATTCACTTTTTCATATATTCATAGTTACACGCACACACGTGCAGATATATTTGTGAAAGCGAACAAAACAAGCAAATTTAATAGCAACAATAAGCTTTCTTTGATTTTTGCTTTGTTTTATTTTGCGTTATCCGTCTGGCATTCTTTTACTCTTTCTGAACTTGGTTGTTTTATTGTTGTTGCCTTTAAATTTTTTTTAATGTGAAAAGTGTGTTTTGTTATGATATTAGCGTACTATTTTATTAGTAATGAAAGAAAATAAGAGGGAGAAGAAATAGAAAACGAGCTTAGAGAGCAAAAAATGCTTTTATTAAGCTTTTTTTGTATTTAAAAGTCCTGCGTGGGTGTCTCTATAATATAATGAAATAAGAGAGCTTCATAGCAATAGATGCTCATAGTAGAATCTGTTAAGTTTGTCACTCATACAAAAGCTGGCGCAATCATACATCATATACAGTTAGGCACATAAATGTTTGCATAATAAAAACTAGTAATATGCAATCCTTGCTTAACAAAACGTAAAAGTGTGGTTTTAGTGGTATTTTTCATATTCCAGACTAAATAGAATAGGGAAAATGTTCAGCTATTTTTCTTGTTTTGTTTTATGGATCCAACAAATTCAATTCTTCTACATTGATTTTTCTTTTAATTCTCCATTTGCTTGTTCTCTCTTTGATCTGTCTTAGCAAGCGAATTGTATCACCCACCATCCATAATGGCAGACTCTTTTTAAATACCAAAAATTCAAAATGCAGTCCTCTTTGGCTGTGCCGAAGTTGTAAAATTATTAAATAATATAATATAATATAATATAATATAATATAATATAATATAATATAATATAATATAATATAATATAATATAATATAATATAATATAATATAATATAATATAATATAATATAATATAATATAATATAATATAATATAATATAATATAATATAATATAATATAATATAATATAATATAATATAATATAATATAATATAATATAATATAATATAATATAATATAATATAATATAATATAATATAATATAATATAATATAATATAATATAATATAATATAATATAATATAATATAATATAATATAATATAATATAATATAATATAATATAATATAATATAATATAATATAATATAATATAATATAATATAATATAATATAATATAATATAATATAATATAATATAATATAATATAATATAATATAATATAATATAATATAATATAATATAATATAATATAATATAATATAATATAATATAATATAATATAATATAATATAATATAATATAATATAATATAATATAATATAATATATATATAATATAATATAATATAATATAATATAATATAATATAATATAATATAATATAATATAATATAATATAATATAATATAATATAATATAATATAATATAATATAATATAATATAATATAATATAATATAATATAATATAATATAATATAATATAATATAATATAATATAATATAATATAATATAATATAATATAATATAATATAATATAATATAATATAATATAATATAATATAATATAATATAATATAATATAATATAATATAATATAATATAATATAATATAATATAATATAATATAATATAATATAATATAATATAATATAATATAATATAATATAATATAATATAATATAATATAATATAATATAATATAATATAATATAATATAATATAATATAATATAATATAATATAATATAATATAATATAATATAATATAATATAATATAATATAATATAATATAATATAATATAATATAATATAATATAATATAATATAATATAATATAATATAATATAATATAATATAATATAATATAATATAATATAATATAATATAATATAATATAATATAATATAATATAATATAATATAATATAATATAATATAATATAATTGTTTAGATTATTAATTACAATATGCTTTCAAAACTTAAATTGCTTGTATATCTAAGTTGTTCGATTCGCATAGGCTTTTAGAATCATAATTTACAATGGAATAGACAAGCTTAAAAAGGGTGAACCAAAAATTTGCATTTTCGAACATTATACTACTTACATTGAAGCAAGTAAATAAACGCAAAGACTAGAGCGGACACAATTTGTTGTTGGGTATCACGAGCTTTGAAAGAAGAAGAAGAGCTCTCTCTTTGTGAGCACTTTGTCTAGTCTAACGTATATAATTTAATAGTCATATTTGAAGCACTATAATTCTTAATCTTGGCTTAGAAATAATTTCTTGTGGGAGATTTGAATGTAGATTTCGCCAAAGAATAATCGTCGGTACTTATAAATTTTCAATGTTTATTTAATGCTTCCGTAAAAACTACATTTCGAGTTTTATTTCCATGGCCAGGAACAAGAAAAGTTTGATTCTGAGATGTGGCTATTCGTGACTGGGCAATGTAAAGCTAGCTGGCCATGGGAAAACACTACAGAGATCTACACCAACGGCATGAAATTTTTGCCCTTGTGACTTATTAATAGTAAGGGCAAAATATGTTCCGACTGGAAACTGAATTCGTTTAAACTTAAAAGGTATTATTGGTGTCCTGGGGATCATCGTAGTTTCACCTGCTGCTGGACATGTTAAAATAGTCGCCCGTATAATATTAGGGTAAAAAGGATTAAGTTGGAATCTCAATGGTACACATTGCATAAACTGGGCGGCTTAAAGTTATATAGATTTATTAAGGTGTACCAATTTTAAGATTTAATTTATGTGGTGATAGTTTCGGAGAGTTAAGAGAATTAAGAAATTTTGTTGGGCAGTGAACAACGTCATCTCGATCTGTCACTGTGTCAAAAGAAAGAAAAAAACCTCAAAAATATAGAAACAAAAGCCTAACGAAAAAAGCTATTCATAGAAAAAACAAAAAAAAAAAAGAATTGCAATCATATTCTATCCTAAGACCCCCGCTTCCTAATGTTTCCCTTCTCTACTAATCTCTCGATCTTGTTCCGGTATCAGTGAACAGCTTATACAGAAAGAAAAAAAGAATAAATACAATAACACACAAAATTCAAGAAGCAGAAAATTATAAAACGAAAAAACGTACGAAAGATTGAATGAGTAATTTTGGAAAAACTTAATCCTTAAAAAAGACATACGAGTGTTTCCTGTTGAATATGATTGCAATTCTTTTTTTTTTTGTTTTTTCTATGAATAGCTTTTTTCGTTAGGCTTTTGTTTCTATATTTTTGAGGTTTTTTTCTTTCTTTTGACACAGTGACAGATCGAGATGACGTTGTTCACTGCCCAACAAAATTTCTTAATTCTCTTAACTCTCCGAAACTATCACCACATAAATTAAATCTTAAAATTGGTACACCTTAATAAATCTATATAACTTTAAGCCGCCCAGTTTATGCAATGTGTACCATTGAGATTCCAACTTAATCCTTTTTACCCTAATATTATACGGGCGACTATTTTAACATGTCCAGCAGCAGGTGAAATATTCTATCCTAAGACCCCCGCTTCCTAATGTTTCCCTTCTCTACTAATCTCTCGATCTTGTTCCGGTATCAGTGAACAGCTTATACAGAAAGAAAAAAAGAATAAATACAATAACACACAAAATTCAAGAAGCAGAAAATTATAAAACGAAAAAACGTACGAAAGATTGAATGAGTAATTTTGGAAAAACTTAATCCTTAAAAAAGACATACGAGTGTTTCCTGTTGAATCAAACTCTATTTTGTGTTTTCCTTTTCTTTATTAACAACAAACTTCGATTACTTATTTTGAAGTGAAACTTCTTTATTGGGAAAAAATTTAGTGTAAAATTTTGAGTGAAAAAATAAAAATTGTAACGTTTTTCGGATTCTGTATCTCATGAACCGCACTAGGTAGACACTTCACATAATGTGTATTTTTATTGCCATATCCCCAAAAAATAATACAATTTTTGGAAAATCCACTGGAAAAGTCTCAATAAAGAGATTACAATTACACAACAACAACAAGCGAATGTACGAAGAAAAGAGAACGACAAACAACGAGACAGGCACTTTAATCACTTTGAGATGATCTCTCTCTGTCTGTTTCTAAGAAGTTTCACTTCTATCACGTGTACGATGGTACACGCGCATATTTTTTTTTTAAATTTACAAATTGTTCATATCAAAGAGTTTATAAGATTATTTAATTATATTCGCGACCAAAATGATAAAAAATCGAGTTTTATTGCGAGACGAAAAAAAATATATGCGGAAACTATAATAATATAAAAACCTCATTATATGCTGATATTACAATATAGTGTAAAAATAATAGTTATCTTGTTGTTCTTATTGGGTTTACAGTTACTGCTAGCGTTTTTGTTGCTGTTGTTCTTCATGATGCTTATGCTTTTGCGTTGTTGTTACTGGTGTCGTTGGTGTTATTGTTGTTGGTTGTGCTGATGACGTAGTTTAGTGATGAGAAGGAGAGCTCTCTTGTTTTGTCTTTTTCTTCACTCGTCACGAGCTGATGACGAGCTGATGGAAGACTCGGGCTTCCAACAGTCATCCTGTTTGGGAAGCATGCACAACTTACGTACTGCCCTTCGTATCCACCCAGTAGCCATTTGCAACAAAG
This sequence comes from Amiota mariae, assembly GCA_035041805.1. Lineage (NCBI taxonomy): Eukaryota > Metazoa > Arthropoda > Insecta > Diptera > Drosophilidae > Amiota > Amiota mariae. Next base: position 334,862 of record JAWNKV010000993.1, on the reverse strand, counting down.
CTATTCTGGCGACACCGTCTGATCCAGCAATGAACTCAGCCACTCTAGCCAGTGGCCAATTCAAAGGTGGCAGATTCTCATCCTTCACAAGGACAACATCATTGACTGCAAGTGCTGGTTGAGTAGTACGCCATTTAGAACTCTGTTGAAGAAGCGTCAAATACTCCTCTCGCCAACGTGCCCAGATAACTTGTTCAAGATGAGTGACTCGCTGCCAGCGGTCCAACCGATCAAAATCAAGCTTGCTTAGATCAGGTTCAACATAGGATGATGCCGAAGCAGTACCTGAGAAATGAGCAGGATACTCTGAAATTGAAACCAATGGACGTGAATTGATTATTGTTGTGATATGGCAAACGAAAGTACGCAAAGCATCGAAGTCCAATGTGGAGTTTCTCAATCGCCCGCAAACGCACAGTAATCCGAACTTGTCCAGGAATGGTGCTAATGATGACATTGAACTGGATGATTCGACTTCATTTCTACTCATCAAATTTCTGTAGTCATCCGAAAGGTCCGACATTTGAACAGAGCGCAGCAACAAATATGTCCCATTGCGCACATTAGAACAACGTATTCCGTGTATGAATTTGTAAACGTAAGCGAACACCCGCTGAAACTTGGGAAAACTGTTAACGAATTTGCAGCATATCGAAATGTCAGTGATCTGCGATGTACTCACTAAAATCCTGTGCCGTAGTTCTGGCAGTGATTGAATAGGCATACAGGAATTAGGACACTCTTTCCTGTCACTGGTGAAAAAACTTGGACCATGGACTCATAATTATGAATGAGCAAACTCAGTAGGCATTGCTCCTCGCTATAAAATGTCAGCCGGGTTCAACTTAGTCGGATGCCACTTCACACCAACTGAAAAATCTTGGATAGCTGCCAAACGATTAGAGCCGAAAATGTTGAACCTTGAAGCCTCACTACTGCAGAGTCAGACCAGCAGTAATACCGACAGTTAAATACCTTCATCTGCTTGATTTCATTGAGAAGTTGAGCTAATAATGCAGCGCCACAAAGCTCTATTTTTGGGATTGTGATGGTTTTTACAGGAGCCACACGTGATTTAGCGCATAAAAGATTAACACTGGACTCGCTCCATATGCACTCAGACTAGCATCGCAAAACCCATGAATCTATTGTCCGAGGAAAATGATCGCCGAGGAAACCGGAATTGCTGAACTTCATCGAAATCAGCGCAAAAATTACTCTATGCTGTACTTAAAGATGCTGGTAAACTCTCATCCCAGTCAAGTCGCCCTTTCCAGAGATCCTGCATAAATATTTTAGATTTAGTTACAAAGACCAAGTGGATCATAAAACCGAGCTGTAGCTGATAGGATTGAGCGCTTGGTACATTTGGAAGGCAACTTTGGAGGTGAAAAAGCAAAAATAAAACAATCTGAGGTTGGATCCCACGAAAGGCCTAAAGTTTTCTTTATGTCACTGCCATCATCAAATTTGAGAAGGGTTTCTCTGTCGTTCATTGGTGGTTTGAAGCACATTGGCCTCGCTGAAACACTATTTCTGAAGCTTGAAATTATCCTTGGCTGATAGACCAGCGGTTTGCTGCAATATTTCCACTACTTCCTGAACAGAACTACCGCCAGTGTTGAGATCGTCTACGTAAAAATCCTTTCTTAATATTGTTGAACCAATAGGAAATGATGACTGTTCGTTCATTGACAATAGTACGTATAGAAAGAAATGAAAAGTAACTGTGTCCAACTTGTAAACGGAGATTGGATGCTTCTGCGATTCACGCCACAAAATATATTGAAAGCAATATGTTGAACAAATTTGCTTGTATGGTAGGACCTGCCATCAGTACATCATTCAATGAGTATCCAGAAGAAGTCACGGCAGAACCATCGAACACGTGATGGTACTCTCCTCTTTGAGAACATGATGATGTGGCAAATAATACTTGCATTTATTGAGCGATGCTCCGTCAACACGCGACATATGACGTTCAAGTTTCCTTCCAAATTTGGAAAGCGACGGAGTGCCTGTTGATAGGAATCACCCAGCTGATCTAAGTCGAACTTAAGCGGCAAGCGAACGAAATAATTAGCAGTAATCAAACATTGAATGTTGGCTTTGAAATGCGCCTCACAATCACGCTCCTCCTTACTTTGTACAGCTTGCATCGCAGAACAACTTTCCAGCTCCCAGAAGCGGGGAAGAAGATTATCAATGCGTTCATCTGCATTCTCAACTGATTCAACTGTTGATCAAGTGGCCACAAGAGTTGATTGACTTGAACTTGAGCTGCTACCAGATGCGACCCAGCCATTACGTGGTTTCTGAAGCAGTGGTAATCTTTCAGCAAGCTTGATCTGCCCAACGCACAGCAGCTCGAAAAAATAAACTGGTTCCAATCAATATGTCAGGATCAGCCAATTTCACATTCAATGGTATGTTCCAAGACGCAGTGTCAATGGTAAAGGACAGATGTTCCGTAATGGTTGGTGCAACCAATGCCGAAATACATGTGGAGTACTCCGATACACGAGAATGAATGTTAACATTTACAAAGTGACCATCAGAAACGAACGATGCATTACCAATGCCGGATACTGCAACAGATGCTTTACTTTTCCGCAGCTGTAATTGATGAGCGAGACGAGATGTTATTATGTGTAATTGGGAATCAAGCAGGGCACGGCAAGGAACAAATGATTCAGCATGGTTTTTAACATTAATGCCTGCCGTGGCCAAGAGCATTATGTCAGGCTTGAGATTCTAGATATTGATGGGTGATGAATGCATAGATGCACCCAAAGTGATGTGAGATGATGATGAAGGTTTAGGAAATGATGAACCAGTTGGACCATCTTGGGAGCCAATTTCACCAACCTTCGTGGCCCTGCCAAAATGTAATAAACTATGAGCCCTTCTAACACAAATTCTACAAGTGCCAGCATAACAACCTCCGATATTATGGCCCCTTTGCAAACAGTTGAGGCAAATAACAGCTTCTTAGCTTCCTGGAGTCGAAGATTGTTTAACAATTTCGCAAATAAAGAGCATTTGTTTATAGTATGATCGCTTACGTCGCGAAATACATAAAGATCTGAAACATGATTCGCTACAAACAATGTTTTTCTCGTTACAATACCCTTGCTAGGAGCGTATATTGCCATGGCGTTATCCCCAGTCTCTAGCTTCTGACATCGTTTTTCAAGGAATGTTGTAAACTGGTCACAAGATAGTATCGCATCTAAAGTGGCAGCATCCTCCCAGCTAGTTTGCGTCACCCCGTCTTTATTTTGCAGCAGCGTGCGAACAATGATGCAGCCGGCTATCTGCTCTTCGCTACTTATCGACCTGTTGAACGTTAACCTTGTCTAAGAATTCACGTAGATCAGCCGTTGTACCGATCTCCACATTTTTTAAGCCCAGAATCTCAGCGACATATGCATGAAATATAAGACGTTTGTTATTAAACCGTCTATCAAGTAACTTCAAAGCTGCTTCATAAGTATCAGAGGCCATTTCCAATGGTTGAACTGTGTCCAACGCTGTTCCCTGAAGACATGATAAGAGGTGCTGCAGCTTCTCTATGTTAGACAAGTACGTTTCACTGCCTACAATTGTGTGAAACCTGGCTTAAGCTGGGGCAGGCGCGAATGATTAGCTAAAAATGTGAATGTATGTGAGTTGTCACTGGAACCAAGCTTGATGGTAAAATGGTGTGGTTGCTGGCTTTCCAAGCTCACGCTGAATAACTATTTTTGTTGACCAAAGTAATTTTTCAAATTTTACCTGTATGTTATCCTCAATGGCAGCTTGATCTGACTCAAGCAACCTATAATACATAATGCCAAACTGTGGTTGAAGTTCTGTAAGCCTGCCAATCAAACCTTGAAGCTCATACTCTTCGAGCTCACAAAGTAAATTAAGAGTTGCTTCAGATGGTATTTGGTTTAGCCGCTCGAACATAGCCGCAATCTTCTTCTTGCATGATCAAACCTGTATTTTCATGGCCGCAGACTCCAATGGAATCACTTTACTAGCATTAGTTTCCATTATTACTTAGGGTAGTAAAAAGATCACATTATGGCAATGGCGGATTTACACATTTGCCGCCCGTAGACTTTTTAAATTTCGCCTCTGCACTTCTATACCCTAGTTCACAATCATATTAACTAAATTTTTTTTGTCAATGAAATTGCAACTTTATGATTATATTATATTTTTATCAGTCCAACTAACAAATATAGATAAGAATTCATTAGGATTAAAAATGTAAAAATGTAAAAATATCAAGAAGAACTTTCTTTGAATGGATATTTACAGCTTTCATTGCAATAATGATATTATTGTTGTTTTTTAATTATCATTATTCTAAGAAATGTATAATATTTATGAAATTATACGCAACAATAAGCAATTTTTTACGTTTAAATTTTAGTGGCTTTACAGTGGCTCGAATCACGAAGATTCGGTTTTGTGGTTTACAGTGGAATTTCAGTATCACGAACAGCTGTTGTTTGCTTTGATTATACATACAAATGGAACGTTGTGGCTAATTGTGATAATTAAAATGGACATTTTGTGAAAAATATATGATTGAGAACAATGTGGAGTGTATGCAAATAATACTTGCAGCTTCCTTTTTCATTACTGCTACTCATTTTATTAATATTTAAATAAAAAATTGCTATTATTATTATTATTGTTTTGTGCAATGATCAGCTGTTTTATGTGCGGCGCGCAAAAAAGCGAAGAGGAAGACACATGACAATCACAAAAAACGACGAAATTATGAAAATGCTGCCAACCTACATGGAAGAATTGCCCAGCCCTGTTAAGACTGACCATTCAAAAAAATCGAATCTTTGCAAAACTATTTGAGATTAGAATCTCACAATCGAATCTCTCTACAACAACAACCCCTATTTTTTGTCATTTTCCCTGTTGTTGTTGTCAAATGAGACTCGAATCATAGTCGCATCTTCATAGATTCGAATCTTCGCTCACTGTAAAGCCACTATTTATTAAATTTGTATTCTACACTCAAACAGATTGTTATTATCATCAGAAATATCAATAAAAAAGTATTAATTGTCCACATATACGAGTATGTATATCTATATAATGTTTGTTATTGTTATTTTTAAACAATTTTTTTTTTTTTGATTTTCGGATCCCATTTCTCTCCGTGTACAGTAATACAAAAAAAATTGAATTCACATCTAGCATATCATCTGGTTCATCAGGCTACAAGCTCATAACTTGAAATGGCGAAACCTTTTCCAAGAGTAAACGTACATGTTAACATCTATGAATATATAACCGCAAAATCCGATATCTGTGATGAATCAGGAAATATCAGCGAATTTTCTGACAAATTCCACCGAGGAATCGCGTTATCAAATTTTCATGAAGACAACGCAGCTCGAATTAATCAGACAGATTTACAAAGATGCACAGAATGAGAGCCAGAAGACCCAACGTATCTTGGAAAATTCATCAGAACAGTTGTTAAAAGAGAAAAAAGAAATGGAAAAACTTTAACGTGATATTGCGGTACTAGAATCATTGAATGATGTCGAAGCTAATTATGCTAATTTTGAGACTGAATTGAAGTTGGCCATTGTCATAACGGAAGAGAAGCGATTAGCTATCGTATTAATTACAATAAACAAAACAACAAAATGCTGAGAAATGCTGAAGCGGATAAATACCTTCATAAAACGAAAGAAATTGAAACTGCTATTAAATATTCACCCTATTATTACTATTGTTGTTATTATTATTATCATATTATATTTTAGTTTGAAATTATAAGTTGTATAATTTATAATATGTGAACAGTGATTTTACAAATATTTTAAATCATATTTCTTTATTAGAAATATATTTTATGTGTTGAGAAAAATGTTTCACTAGCAAATTTGAAATTTATTTCATTTGCATTTTTTTGTCATTAATTGATGTACACAATTTTTCAATTAATAAATTCAATAAAATAGAAATAATAAATCTTATATAGATATATTATACAAAAACTAATAAGGTAAGGTATGCCTTAAAACTACTTACACAATATGAACACAGCTTACACAAAATAATTTCCTTTCGGTAGACGTTGCAAAATATTTTTTATTCCAATTACACATTAAAAACAATGCGAACAATATTTCTATTAAACTATCTGTTAATAATCCGGTTGATGATGACAATGAAATCTATTAAGTTATGAAAGTTTTACATAACCTTTTTGCGTCGTATGAAAGCTTGTTCATTAGTTCTGACTATATATCCAAGTTTGGATAATTGTTCGCCAAATTATTTTTTCGAAGGAACGTAGATAATAATCCTGAATCTGGTTTTATCAAAATTCTTTCAGAAGAAAGGTGGCTTTGAATTTACATTCCTGAACTAAGTCAGTTTCTAAACCATCAGGGTCGATGGTAACAACTCACTCATTTTGGTTAGAAATGAAAACTTCTTGTTCAATCCGTTGTAGTCCTCCTGCCGTTTTTCTAACTCGGAAACGAGTCTATCGATGAGGACGAGAAATTTGTTAACCCATTGTGTGTTTCATCATAATTTTTTTTCCTTTCGTCTCTTGTCTTTTCCTCATGTCTTTTGTATATTGGTTCGACACGCTGAATTTCATCGCCTTTTCTTCGTAATTCTTAAAATTTTCTCGTTCAGCTACGAAAAACTTGCAAAGAGATTCGTAAAGATCGGCGACAATGATATACGGTAGAATGAATTTTTACATTGACTTTGTTTATTCTTTCCAAAAAAACATTCCACACAACAACCATTATCGCCGTTTCCAGTTTTTCTAGATTCAAAAGTATTCACGCCGATTGATTGATTCCAAAGTTTAAGGACATCGTGCCAAGAATCTCTTAAGCTTCTACATACGTCCTCTCTAGCTGGCCAACGTGTCAGATTCACTCTCTTCAGGGTTTTTTCTTTGCCAGCGTTGTGTCGAGCTAACAAAAAAACGTAAATTTCCTGTAGTATCATGAAAATGCGACAAGCTTCTATACACGATTCAGCAGCCGCAGTTTCCACTAAATTCAAAGAATGGGCAGAACAAGGTACGTAAAAAACGCAAGGTGCTTGACTCCGAATTTTAGCATCCAAGCCATTGCACATGACATGTTCACGGCATTATTAAATGATTGTCCACGACAATCTTTAATATTTATGCCCAGTGTTTTGAATTCCGAAATAATGGCAGAAAACATCTCTTCAGCTTTATGTCCCACTGACGGCAAAAACATGGTTCGCCTGATTCTAATACCTAAAGTAAGTTTTCGTGAGTGAAAATCGATTTGAAAAAGTGTTTATACATAAGGTTTTCGTTATATTGATTCTCGCAAAATCGATTTGAGCGTCATATAAACAAGGTATATGTATTTCTATATATTTACTAATTGTGCCCCGCTTTGTTGTGGCCTAATCTACATGTGAAACTTAAGTTTGTTCAAGGCACAGTAGAAATGGTTTATTTATTTTGTTTGAGTACTTTCTATTGGGTTGGTTCGAACACTTTCGAACATAAAGCGTTTGATCATACCATCGAACAATGGTTAATGTCTATGAAAAATTAAATACATGATCGAACGTTCAGGTCGATCATATGTGTGTTTATTTATGCTTTGTTTGTTTCAACACAAACAAACACAGATTGTCGGATGCATTTTTTGCTGTATGGAAATATGTACTTATATCTAAGCTTTTTTTTAATGTTTTTCTATTTTGAAACTTCGTTTGTTTTTTGTATTTTTTTTTTTAGCCTAATTCGCTATTTACTGCAATTATCTACATTTACAAAAAAAAAAACTAACTAAATCGGTTGAAAATTACTAATAATTAAGTTTAAGAATATGAAACATACAACATTTTTTTTTTGTTGAAAAAAGTGTATGTTTCCGTCTAGCGTCCGTAATTTTCAACCAATTTGAAAGCGGTTTCCACTGGTGTATTGTAGCAAGCTTCCTGTAACATATAGCGTTTATTTCAAAATCGACTTATAAAATCGTTCAAAATTAATGGGTCAAAATTTGCATATAAAGCTTAGAGACATATTTTCAAATCAATCAATTAATCTTTATCAAATACCTATTTTTGAATTCTGAGTCACAACAAAATAAAATTAATATCATTTCTTTTTTAAATGTAAATAATTACAATAAATAGCGATAAGGCTAAAAATAATAAAAAAAACAAACTAAGTGTCACATGTATTGTAGATTGGACCACAGCAAAGCGGGATTGGGCACAGCTAGTATATATATATATATATACGAGGTTTGTTCAAAAAGTATCGCGATTTTTGAATTTCCGCGGGTTACGTATATTCAATTTTCTTCGTGGTCCATTTTTTGGAATAGGCAAAAATCGAAGACGAGCCAAAACACGTGCAAACAAAACAGCTCTCAAAATTTAACTAAACATTCAAAACGACCAACCTTGTCAGCATAAGTGAGGGAAAATTTTTTGGGTCATGCTCAATTTTTTTGGTCATTCTAGATTGAGTTCCCCTTTTTTTATTGCTCGCTGTTATTAAACAGCTGATAAGAGCTGAAATCAATAAGTTAATTTTAAATCTCCGTTGTAATTTCTCACAATTAACCGCAATGTTATATTTGTTTGTATAATCAAAACAAAAAACAGCTGTTTATTACGCGAAAATGGCACATTGAATACCAAAGTGAGTTTAATTCGTGACGATGTGGCAATGAAAAAATAATATTTGCTTTTAGTGCTTTTAACCGGGTAGAACGAAGAATGGGACCTTTAAGTCATGAGCTTTCTGGTCTTATATTATCGTATGATCACTTTGGTTCTCATCTTGATGATGGCCGTACAACTGATGAAAAATTAGAAAAAAAAAATTTTGAACATGCTGGAAAAACACTTGCAAAAGTTTGGAATGCTATGGTGATTGACGATTATGTAGATGCGGATTGGTATTCCAATCATGCTCGTGAGAGCCAATACTTTGTACAGATTGTTAAATGTCGTAACACACACTGCTGTGCTCCACTGCGGAGTGCTTTGTTTAAAGTGGTTCCTAATCGGTTTCTTCCTCCGGCAATAAAATTGAAGCAAAGATCAGATGACCTACAAGGAGATTTTTTAAAGTGTAAAGGATTTTCACAATTTCCATACGATTACACTTGTCCCTCTGTCAAGTCTCAACTGAATAGTAGAGATTGCAATCAATGTGGTCTTTACCATGCCTCTCAAAAATTTGCTAATTTTCATCTTAAAAAAGTACATAAAAAGATGGAACTCGGAGCCCAAAAAATTTGCTCAACGCATATAGCCACTCAACGCGCAGGAGAATTAATGTGCATAATAAGAGATGCAGATGGGAACGAAGATGCCGAATGGTTCAACGAAGATGAAGTAAATAATAGTACTGTTCAATAAATTTAAGCCTGACATGTGAAGATGAACTACCAGGGGGGTTTGTCTAAAACATAAAAATTTTGCTTAGGTAATATTTGAACGACCCCTACATGTGAAAATTTATTTCATTTGTGTCCGAAAAAGAAGAAGCAAACAAATGAAATGAATGGTATGTATTTGTAAATGATGCTCACTTCATTCATTCGATAAGCAAATGCAAATGACACAAGTGAGAAAAAACCAAACAAACCAAAGATGTAAGAAATAGAGGTGATGCCAATTTTTTAGCGTTATGTGTCGCTCTCTCAAAATGACGTGCGTGACTCATCATCATATCAATGTATATGCCAATTTGGCTTGTTACGCTGTCAAAATTCGCTCAATCTCATTTTTTAGTAAACAAGTATCATCAGTCTAACGCTGAAAAACACGCATTTAGTGTTGAACACAACATGAAAATGAATTGAAAATGTAAAAATTAGTGTTATGAAATTAATTTTTTGCGCTTTGATCAGCTGTGTTCGGAGAAATTGTGTTCAAAATAAAATTATTAAAAGAAAATTGAAATTGAAAATGCAGTGTAAATTGAATAAAATACTGAATTAAACAATAAAACAGTAAATTTTGTACGTTTCATACACTTTGCAGGCAGTAAAATATGCACATTATAACATATGTAAACAATGAACATATGATAGTGTTGTGCAGCGTAAAAATTAAGAAATAAGGACCATTTGCAGAGATCGACACATAGCGGTAAAAATTTGGCAGCACCTTGTTTTCTTACACCATGATATCAAAGTATTTGGAAATTTTTCATTCATTCGTTTATTTCATTTAAAACTGGGACCATTCGCATTCCGTCGGCATTCGAAATAAAACATTTGGTTGTTCTAAGCAAGTATTTGGTATTTGCAAATGCCAGCACGAAACTCTATTTATTCTATTTTGTTTACCGAATACTTGAAACTTTCTTCGCTTATATCGAACCAAATTACTTGGTTGCCCTTTCCAACGCATTTGTGCTTGTACATGATATCTGTCGAGAGCATTTAGAGCGTAGTTGATGACAATACTTCGTTTGAAAAATGAACGAAAACGAGTTGTAGTGTATTGCTTAATCAAAAAAAAAAAAAAAAAAAAAGAAATTAAAAAAGAAAAGAACGAAGAGGATGTGGTTATGAAATTGAATTTCAAAACGAGATGAAGAAGGAGTGTACGCAAAGTTTCTGAAAGAAATTAGTGTTGAAGATAATATTTCATTTGAAAATTTCATACGGATGTCCAAACTGATTACGATAATCTTTTGGGAAAAGATCTTTTAATGAACAGTTCCAAAGACCAGGAAACGATTTCATGATTTCTATTAATTGATATGTTTTGTCCCACACAAAATCACTCATCGTACATTCAATAGAAAATATTAAACAATGTAACTTGAAACAATAAGTTATAATAATATTTTTTTTTTTTTTTTTTATATTATGGAACAGTAAACCACTTAAAGTTATAAAATATTGTTGTAAGGACTATAAACAGTTACAGGGATTGATTTGAAATCAGTTTAGGAAAGGGTAAATTTTATTTAATTGAGAGTTGGTAAGTCGTTTGGATGAAGCTTTTTTAGTCGCCTTTGAATCACCGTCCTGGTTAGTGACTCTGCGAGAGGATTTGGATGGGAGACAAGTCTGTCATTGTATCGGCTACTATGAAAGTTTATTTCCTGTAAAACTGTCGGCATGCTGAGATCGTTGTGAAGTGTCGTATTCCTGACGAACCATGGGGCATCAGTGATTGTCCTGAGGGCCTTATTTTGAAGGACCTGTATTTTCCTACGATTTGATGGGTGTGATGTACCCCATAGCTGGATACCATATTTCCACGAAGGAGCAACTATCTGCTTGTAAATTAAAAGCTTGTTTTCTAAGCTAAGTTTGCTTGTTTTGCAGAGAAGCCAGTTCAACCTTTTCATTTTATGGGAACAGGATCGAGCAATGGTGGTAATATGATATTTCCATGTTAGGCGTTTATCAAGGTGAAAACCCAAGTATTTCACAGCTGTGGACTGTGGAAACGCCAGGCCACCAAACTTAACAGGAGGTTTGTCACCTCTCCTGAGGGTAAACAAACACAGTTGTGATTTACCTGAGTTCACCTTGATATTCCACCTTGTAAACCAAGCTTCCAATCCATTCACATATGACTGTAGGTTAGAGGCAGCTACTGTTGGCGATTTGTCAGAACAGAGAACCGCAGTGTCATCCGCGTATGTGGCAAAAATCATGGAATTGGAAGTCGGTTGAGGTATATCTGCTGTATAAATGGTGAATAACACCGGAGCTAATACGCTACCTTGAGGAACGCCGGCCTGAACAGGTCGGATTGAAGATCTTGCATCTCTGTACTTAACATAAAAGGTTCTGTTAGACAAAAAAGATTCTACTATTGCTTACCCTCAAGTGCAGATCCGGGGTACCATGGTGTTCTCTAAAGCCGAATTGATGGTTTGGAATGGCATTCTGGAGGCCCAATACAACCTGCAATCTACCAAGAAATATTCTTTCGAATATTTTGGAGAAAACAGGCAACAAGCTTATCGGCCTATAAGACGCGACAAGGTTCTCCGGCTTGCCAGGCTTCAGGATCATTACGATTGCAGCGCATTTCCATTGTGAGGGAAAGTGGCCTAATCGTAACATCGCATTGAAGAGTAATACTAGGAACAACACCCCCTTATGAGGGAGGACCCTAGCCACTCTACCGTCAATGCCATCGTACCCTGGAGTTTTCTTTAGTTTGAGCGCTTTAATTTGGTGATACACCTCAGTTGGCGAGACTGATTTTATTTGACTAGAGGATACATTTGGGTCTTGCAAGCGAGCCATGGTGCAGGTTACATCGACAGAAGCTGTCAGTTGATGGGGTGTGAACCTCTGGGAGAGCTCGTTCGCAAAAGCTGTAGCTTTATCAAAATCTGAACGGCACCAGAGATTATTCGCGTCTAGAAAGGGTGCAAAACGTGGTGGTTGCTGTTTGACACACCATGTAGCTCTCCACAGATTGAAGCCTGAGGATTTACTTGGATCAGCATTTAGCAAGAGGTCATCGAAATAACGAGATCTTTCTTCGGCGAGATGGTTTTTTAGTTGAAGCTCAGCTCTGCGCCACGCCGCTTTATCCAAGATGTTACGAGTGCGCATATATCTGCGACGAAGGCTCTTCTTGTACCTTACCAGATCCAGGGTCGCTGCTTTTAAAGGAGGCAGGGCTAAAGCGGTGGGTACAGGAGGGGACCGATTGGAGGATGCAAGGGCAGCAGCAGAGTAAATATTGCGAGCAAACAATTCCACAGCATTGTCTAAATCAGTTGAGGATGATATTTCCAAGTTTAGATATAATCGTTCTTCTAGTCCAGTTCTGAAGCGCAACAAGTCAGTATGTGGGGGAAGTAGTCTTTTGCTAATTGAGAACCGATCGACGGCTACCTTAAACTCAACAATCAACGGGAGGTGGTCTGAGGAAAGATCAGTAGAATCGGAGATACACAACCGATTTGGTGGAATACCAGCAAAAACAGCAAAATCCAAAACGTCAGGTAGGCGATTTTTGTCACCGGGGTAGTGCGTGGGGGATCCCGTAGATAAAACTTCTCTACGCGAATGGACTAAGGCATTAAAAAGTTGACGACCTCGAGGCGTAGACAGTCTAGAACCCCAAAAGCGATGTTTGGCATTCCAATCTCCACCGATCAGGAATTTGGGACCAAGTTTATCGAAGAGGTTATTAAACTGACGTGTGGGCAGAATAGAGCGGCAATAACCAGTTCACCAAGATCGGTGGAGATTTTAACAATTGCACATTGTAACCAAGTGTCGCAGACCGGTGGTAAAAGGAAGTGTTTTAATCCAGACCGGACTAAAACTGCGGCTCCTCTACATGCCTGATTGTCGTCTGGATTGTTGGCGGGGTGAACATCAAATCCCGACAGTTTAAAGAAGGAACGAGATGTAAAATGGGTCTCACTTATGAGCATGATGTCAATTTTGTGATTCACAGTAAAAATTCGAATTTCATTTGTGTGATTGCCTAAGCCATTGGCATTCCAGATGCCAATGCGAAGACCTATTTGCTCCATTGTTTGGAAACAATTGCAGTCAGGAGCTCAATCATTTTGGATTGGGACTCCATCATACGCTCGATTTTAGCTAGGAGAGACTCGAAACGTTTCTCGAAAGTAGTGGTCAAATTTGGTTGTTGGGATTGATGGTTGAACTCACCTGGTTGAACTCTTTGACGGGGTTTTTGGACTGAACAGAAGGGTCATTTCTAGCGGCATCAGCGTAGGAAAGGTTTGATGAGGTATTAATGTTTGGTTGAGTAGGTGTTGGAATAGCCGGACGTGACTTTGGAGGATTTATTGACCTCCGTGCTACCAGATCTTTGTAAACAAAGCAACCTTTGTAGTTTGCCGTATGAGACTCATCACAGTGAGCACATTTGGCAGGGAGATCAGGAGATTTTTGTCATGAAGAAGAAGGGTGACTGCCACCACATTTGACACATCGATAATTTTTACGGCAATAGTGCTTTGTGTGACCGAATTCCTGACAGCGGTGGCATTGCGGAATGTCGTTGAAACGGCGAAAGGGCTCAACCGAGATAACTTGCCGACATAAACGTTTCACATCAAAAATGGATTTGTTGTTGTGGGACGGTTCCAATTCAATGGTTTAAAGAACCAAAATTGTTTCTGCTCTTTGGATTGTGGACATTACGTACTTTGTGACCAAGAGTAGAAAGTTCTGACTCAATGAGATTAGTCGGGGTGGTATGGTGAAGTCCTCTGATTACCACTCTATATGCACGTAGCTCCTTGAGCTGATATGAGTGGTAAGGTAGGGAGTTGGCTTCAAGAAATTGTCTGATTGAACGATATGCTGCAGCAGTGGTTGGAAGAATACGGAACGATCCTTTGCCGGAAGATTCAGTGACGTATGAAGAAGGGTCAGTGACCGAGTCAAGACTGGTGATTAGACCATTAATGTCAGTAACTCCATCCATGAATATGGGTGGAGGTCTTGGGCCTTTTTCAGTAGCCGAATTATCCACATCTGAATTAACCACCGGAGGGGCGCAGTCCATTGGAATAGGAGGGCTACCAATTGTTGGGTTAGTTGGGTTTTTTGATAATTGCATTCCCTCATCCGCGGTATCCGTCTCCTCATCAGAATGTGAGGAAAGCTCAATAAAACGATTGGACCTGTTTCGCGATGGAGTACGAACAGAGGGTGTTCTGGGACGGAGACTTCTGCGCACTTTAGTGGACGTCGATGGGCCATCATTATGATCATTAAGAGCCTTGTTTGCGCTTGGGATTCAATAGTTTTTTACGTCTGGAAACAGCAACACTGGCTGCTGAGTGAGAAAACCAGCATGTGGTGAACCGTTCTCAGTGGGCATGACTGGTTCGGAATGGGTGGTGGAGTTTTCAGGCATAGTTGCAAATAGGGTTTGCAAACTTAAAACCAGAAAACTGGGCCAAGCTGCAGAAGCAGCTAGCCAGATAAATATTTGTGATTTTGTAGTGTATACAACAGTCAATAATGCTGAAATACTAACAAAAATTGTAAAGAAGCACCGTTGCTTAAACACAAATTAAATATAAGTGTTTATTGATCAACGGATGAACACTAGGAAGAAGACGCAAGAAAGTCCCGCTCGCTGAACGGAGCTTCTCAAACAGAGCAACAAAATCATAACGGTATTTATTTGATATAGATTTTTAAATTTGTAAGCTCATAGAAAACATGTCGTATCACAATCGCAGTCAAATGACGAAATATAATAAAAATTACAATAAAACTTCTATACTTATAAACTTATATAAACAATATCGAAAAACAATTGTACTGTACTGTGTATCATATTTTATCAATATTAAACTGTACGGTAAATTGTTGATATTTGCCTGCGCTCTATTGTCTCTATTTAGCATGTTGAATAGAGCTAGACTACTCTAGCTAGAGCATCTTATTTCCATATACACTGTCGATTTTTGTTTACTCCATCTAGAGTTTGTTGGTCTGACTAGAGTTTAGAGAGGAAAATGATAAAGTGCTCTAGGTGTTGTGAAAACTACCTAGACTAAACGTACAGAGCTCCAACTAGAGTTACTCTACAAAAAAAATCTACAGTGCACAGGTACCTTTATAAATATTTTGAATTTAAATGATCTTAATTTACAAAACAAAGATATAATTCTCAAAATAAGTAGATTTAATATTCTGTACTCTTAAAATACAAAATTTTTTAAATAAAGTACTACCGCTATTAATGATGATGCTATTGATGCAAATGATTATTGTTGTTAATCAAGTTGATACACGTACTGATGATAAAATGTTGCTGATGTTGATATTGATGCTGAAATTTGTTGTATCTCTTAAGTTAAAAAAAAAAACAAACAAACTTTTAAACTCTAAAGCAGACCACTCATTATGCGACTGAGTTGTGGAATGGAACATTGCTTGTTGGTAAGGAGAATAGTAGAATGCCAGTTGTTGTTTGATTGTATGAAAAATCAAAAATTTGTGGTAGTACGAGCGATCACATAATGTGTGGGCTGCATAATCATTTAATGATACGGTGATTATTTAGAAGACTATGACTGTATGAATGCTGCTTTAAAGCTGTCAATGCAGTTGGTACTTGCTGTTTTTTGGTTTGTCACCGTTTTGCTGCAGTTGTTTTAATGTGTTGTTGTTGTTTTGTGTTGATTACTGCCATTGTTTAGATTAGTGTTTTTTAAAGTCTGGGTCGCGAAGCCTCTACAAGGGAGTCGTGGAGGGTCGCAAAACCTCAGTAAAAAAAAAAAAATACTTTTTTTTAAGGAAATAATAAAGGACAACAGGATAGGATTAACAAATTAAAAAAAAAACGAGTCATATTAATGTGAAGTGTGCACCTGTTTTGCGTTAACCAATTTCTCACAGAAGCATTGTTGCTACATCAACAATTAAATCGTTTTCTAAATTTAGGCTTTTTATTTGGGTCATTGATGAAAACGTCAACTGGCACAAGTAGGATGTGGCAAATGGAATTAAACACTTCAAAGCTTCTGTTGGTAATTCTGGTTATTCTGATGTTCTTTTAAATCAAAAGGTATCCAAATTGTGACAGTCTTGAATTCCTCTCTCCCATTTTCCTTAGCTTATTACATGTTAATTTTCTTTCTTAGTATAATTAACAATTTAAATAACTGGAAATTGTATACCACCATGAGCAAAAATATCATTCAAGAGAAGAGCGAAGTCTCAAACACTTGTAATTGCAACAAAAACATCAACGAAATAGCAACGACACAAGCAAAGTCATTGTCTTTGGTTGTAGTAGTTATATTATACACAAAACCAAACAGCAGCAACAACAACAAATATAAAAAAAAAAACAACAACAGTAACTAAGCATCAACAACACAAGCAAGGTCATAGTCTTTGGTTAACGTGAGTGAATAACATAAGTAAAGCGTCTCTCTCTCTTTTTAACTTACTCATGTACAAACATTAATTCTCTACGCTACAGACGCACAAGCAAATGCTTATCTTCTCTACGTCTCTCAAGTATCCTCATCTTGAAATATGCATCAAATCGTGTGGTCAAATCTATGATGTAAGCACGATTCGTCGAATTTATGGTGGCTTCACCAAATTTTCTCTTTGCATTGTTGTTGTTTTCGTTGCGAATAGACGTGTGCACGGGATGGGGAAAAAAGAAAAAAAAATTAAATATTTATTTAAAAAAAAAAAATCCGAAATCCGGGACTGGCGTTGAACTCACTCTCTGCTTATTTGTATCACGAGCCGGCTCTTAACACACTCAAGGTATTACTATTTCTAGCAGCAAGCGCACGATATAAACTTTACCTATGTATTTATTCAGATTTTAATACAAAAACTCAACTTTTCCGGTGGATTTTCTAAAAATTTTCTTCCATATTCTTCTAATTGGCCTATAACGAACACAACTATTTATTCACATTTTAATACAAAAAGTCAAAATTTCCAACTTTTCCGTGGATTTTCGAAAAGTTCTCTTTCATATTCTTCTAATTGGCCTATAACGAACACAACACAAAAAAAAAAAAAATCAGTCAAATAGGGCAAGCCGTTCTCAAGCAATAAGCTTAAAGAGAAAAGAATTTTCTCAAGTTTTATAACCTTTTTGAATGCCCCTCCCCCTTGATGACATAAGCGCGAAATGACAAAATTCTTCTTACAAGCACGCCTATATTTTCAGAATATATAAATTACTTGGCGCTACGGCTTTTGAGTCACGAGATATATTAAAATGAAAGTCGAAAATTTTTTGTTGCATTTCTGAAAGAGCGTCTGATTCTGACATGTGTCCAATTTTTCAAACCCTAAAAAAAACATTCACAAATGCATCTTGCCCACAAATGAGTACAACTGCGAACAGAACGCAGTGTGTTTCTCGTGTTCTTTTCTTCGTACATTCGCTGCGCATACTATAAAATTCGTATGAATGCCAGAGATGTGCAGTAAATGTAAGAAACATGCTTATAAACGTTTTGTAAAGTCGAGCATGCATGTAGAGCGAGACAAAGCAAATGTGTATCTCGCTCAAATCAAGCAGAGAGAGACTGACGTAACAGTAAAACATTTAGGTTTCTCTTCGCTGCAGTGAGAAGCACAACGAAACGCATCATGAAAAAACCGAACCTTAAGACCGCGGTGACACGCAGCCTGTCGCTCAGTAGCTCGTGTCGTTTATTCTTCTTTGGTAACGCCATTCATTGGTCATACACGGCATTAGCACGCTAGCAACTATTTTCACATTCCTCTTCCCCGCACGCTCCGCAAGCCAAACGAAATGAACAAACAACGACAACTAAACTTAGCATGGGAAAAACAAACCTTCCTGACAAAAAAAGGAAGAAACGAAAACGTTCGTAGATGAACAACAACATGTACCAATAAAACTATAGTAGATATAAATGCATACATACCGACAAAAAACCTTTTCAATATGGTTTTGTGTAGACATTGGTATATATCATATGGTCTTTAGTAGACATGACAAAAAAGAGGAAACAACAACGTTATGCTTGCAAGTGATAGAAATATAAATGTAATGTACATACATACACACAATCTCTCAAACATTTCGTGCGGGAAGCGAAAGAATCGATGTTCAATAGTGAAACTGCCTGTGTTTCACAGACTATGAGCAAAGTGAATATTAAGCAAAAGAATACACGAGCATCACTTCGTTCATCGATCATCTTTGATGCATGCCCTGTATTTTCTTTCTCAGTTTCTCTTACATCATTAATCTTTCATCTCTGTCACAGAACGTTTCGTGATGTCTTCGAAAAATTGAAAATTTTCACTCCCATTTCTTTTTTACATATCGCTAATACAAACTTAAACAATAATTGAATGGAGAGCAGAAACACCATCATCCTTCAAAAATTTGGTTATCATCCTGATTTTGTGGCATGGGCCATTATTCTGGTGCAGGATAATTAAGGAAGGGAATGCGTTATCGTTTAGAGTACTCATAACCTTGGTTCAAAGAGCCGGCGATGAGAACCAACTCACACAACACATTGTAGGCAATGCATCCTCAGAACATGACACTATGGCTCACTTTTTGACAAACGGGGATATTTTTTTTAGGAGTAGTATTCACAGGACCATTCATCTGTCTATAGACTGCTTCTTTAAAACTCTTTTGGCTTGTGCAGATGCTTCTTTGCGAAATTCAATTTTTTGAGCTTATTCATTTCTTCTTCTTTTAATCGTCGCCGAATAGCACGCCCACTGATTGAATTCTTGGCACACTTATTCCATTGATCTGCAGCAAATTGAGGCTTAAGATGAATATTCCTAAATTCTCTCAGAAGTCGGTCTTCAGTGGGTGTGGTTTTTTGCACTTAGCACCGGATCTCGGCAAGATTCTAACGTCATTATGATTCTTAAATTTGTTAATTTGATAGTGCATGGTTTGCCGCGACAAATAAAATTCATTTGCATTATTTTATCACTATAATAAAATATAAATACAATTTGAATAGCAAAGTTAATTGATTGATTACATGTGGACGTCAAGTGAATCTCAATTTTATGACACTTTTTATAGCTAATACGAATACCTTAATTTAAGAATTAAACGAATTTCAAGCGATTCAGTCTTTTGCTTACAAATAGGGCTTAAACATGTAGTACCTTGAAGACTATATTCGCTATATTTTGCTTTTAATTTCATAAAAAGTAACTCAGACAACTCAATTGTGATTTCTTAACTAGTTGTTTTCTTTAATTCGATGGTTTTCTTTTACCAGGCGAGGAGTACTATACCAAAGTAAGCATCACTATTTTGGACGTCACTTCCTGAGGTTAAGAAATGGAGTGTTATACAAACAAAGTTATATTATATTCCCATTTGAATAGAGTGTATCGGATCGGTTAAATGAAGAATTTCCATAAATTTTACTTTTCTTTGTAAGCAACACAGACCTTAAATTCATCATCCATATTCATAGACAACAGATATTGTACCTGTTGAAATGACAGGATCATTGTTTTCTATACTACTCAGAGGTCGCAGATAACAATCAACTTTTACTTTTAATGTGGTCTGCTCGGAGAACGACTGGAAAAATTGAAAAAAAATACCTCGTTTTGTTGTTTAAAAGTAAACGACTGTTATTTGCTCTGTGAGTCTGTGTATAATAACAGTTTCTAAAAACATTTTAATCAATCTCTCACCAAAGGACGGAAAGAAAAAAAACTCACAAGCGAAAAGGTCACTTTTTGTTATTGTGTGACGTTAGTTGACGAGTCGGAGAGAGGGAGAAAGAGAGAGGAGAATAAAAAACAATGCAGGTAGCAAAAAAACGGTCTATTTTTGTTATTGTAAAATGTGAATTGAGTGAATCGGAGAGTTCGAGAGAGAGAGGGGAGGTCCAAAACAATGCAGGTAGCAAAGAATAGTCGACTGCAGCACACAAGCAGACGCACACATACACACATAACTTTTTGAATAATTTGTATGATCGAATCAGTCGGTCAGTCAGTACAGAAAAAGTAAAAATTATGATGATTTATTCAGCGATGATGAAAAAGAAATCATGAGAGAGTAAATCTTTACGCATTTTCTCTTTTTTTATGAGAGCATGAAACTAATAACTTTTATTAGCGACCTCTGATACTAATATTGTCTGGTTATGCAAAGCAAATAAATGAACACATAGCAGTGGTCCTCATAGTAGGTCTTGCTCGTACAAATAAGGTCCTGTTATGTTGATTCACTTACTACGGCTTCATGCGCTTTTCACGCTATGTTCAGTGATTTCTTAGTTTAGTTGTGTTGCTACACAACAAGTGCACATGCCTGTGGCAAACGAATGTGTATTTATTTATTTATTTGAAATGGCATTGACAAAGAAACTGTCAGCTAAAAACAAAAATAAATAAAATAATTAACACTTAAAAGTAAGACAAAAATATAAATTGATGTGAATTTAAACTAAAATAAATTACATACAAAAAAAAGAAGAGAAACAAACAAAAATAGGAAAAAACGAAAATAAATAAATAAGGATAATATGAAATACCAGCCTTTGACCCGATGGGGGAAATTTATTTGCAATAGTAGCGAGTTATGATCCTACTCACAGCCATGTGTGGTCAGAGGCATATAAACTAATAAACTACACTAATGCAGATGGTAAAGATGACCCAAATCAGTGACATCCAGTGCATCCAGTCTGCAGTGTGATCAGGAGTCCCGTAAGCAGCGAATGACGATGGTTTTAATCGATGATGGCGATATCTCGGATGAGAGAATGTGAATTTATTAGAATTTATTATATGACGTGCATAAAACTCGGAATGGATCGTGTGGGGTATAGTTAGTAGTGCATCTATTCAATGCTAAAGGGATACAATTTCTGGTAGGACTAGGGACACAAAAGTTTAACTGATTCAATAGCTCAGGGGAATCAATTTCCCCAACTATGAGCTTGTAAAGAAAACTAATCCCAAGAGCTATCCTACGATGCACCAAAGATGGAAGACTGATAAGAAGGAGCCTATCAGAGTAAGATGGCAAACGCGAATTAGGATTCCAGTTTAGGCCACGAAGGGAAACAGGAGGAAATGTTTCTGTACAGACTCAATTCGAACTTGATTATTTATATATTGCGGTAACCAAATGCAAGAACAATATTTAGATAAGTAATTCGCTGAACACCAAGAATGTAAATAATCAAGATCCTCTTGGAGTCTGAGATGGGAGGCACCATCATTAAATGAAAGGCACAATTTTACATCATCATACATGAGCACGCGAGAATGTGAGATGGAGAAAGGGAAATCATTTACAAAAAGTTTAAACAATAATGGACCTTGAGGAACTCCAGAAGTGACAAAGACTGGACGAGAAAGAGTGGACTTAAATAAAACTCGCTGAACTCTATTTCTCAAATAAGATGCAACCCAACATAGTAGATGTTGTGGAAAAACTAAGAGGTCATGTTTATGTTCAAGCAGATCATAAAACCAAGATTTACAAAAGATGTAAACTCTGGCAAGTTTGTAGTTGAAGACGCTTTTTCATAAAACCGTGTTGACACAGAGAAATAATTGTTTTACAAAAGTGATAAAAGGTTGAAGTGAACATTTTTTCAAACAATTTTGGGATTGCAGAAAGTTTAGCAATAACATAATTAAATATGTCAGATTTGTTACCTTTTTTGTGTAGAGGTATAATACAGGAGGAGATAGGAGCGTTCTGAAGTGATAAATTAAAAAGTTTAAGAAGCGGCTTACACAGAGACTCCGCACTGTGCTTAAGCAGACAACTAGGTATTTTGTCTGGACCGGGTGAGCAAGTGGGTTTCAACGATTTTAAATTTGTAAGAAGACATTCCTGCCTAATTACAGGAGAAACAATGATGTTACAATGGGAAATGGGTTAAAGATACCGGTTTTAAATATAGGATTCAGAGGAATAAATGGATTGAAAGAACTACTTATGTTATTGTAAAGATGTCATGTGAGAGAGCGTAAGAGCATGCACGTACATATAAACAACCGTTACTCTCCCAAGAGCATCCGGTAGAGTCTGCAATAAAGCCAAAGGAAAATAAATGGCAAGTGGCAAAAAATCGAAAGAACCGGGAAAGAGGTACTCAGCAAACTCGGCTCAAAAATGGTGACGAGGTTCCTTCTAAACGGCCTCCTAAAAAAGGAGAAGTGAAGCCTCGCCGAACACGTCCCGATGCTTTAATCATCACTAAAGCATCGGAATTATTCTACGTAGATATCCTTAAGATAAAATGGAAGCCTGAGCTTCAGAACGTTGATGCTGTCATAAGCAGGATACGCAGAACAGCTAAGGGAGAGATTCTACTCCAACTCTCCAAGAAGGGTAGTGGAATGACGGAAACCCTAAAAGATGAGATGAAGGAAACGCTGCAGAGCTGTGCAACGGTGAGAGCTCTCTCCCAGTTAGCAGTTATTGACTGCCGGGACTTTGATGAAGTCACAGAAGCTGAGAATTTATTAGAAACCATTATCGAACAATCTCATGTGCGTGAACTGTTTGATTGAAAAAGGGTCAGCAATGGAATTCAGAATCATTAATGCGATTAGTACACAGTGTGAATCTGCAGTTGGCTGCGTTGAAATCTATAGGCTCTGTTGACGAAATTCTGGATGCAATTGTAATACAATTGGTACGTTTCAAGCAAGATGAGGAGACCTTTGACAAGTGGGACAATGCCTGTGATGGCCAGAAGCTAGCTGCTTGGACCGATTTATCGAAGTTCCTCATTAATCGGTACACTAATCTCGCAAATCGAGAAGTAAAGCAAGGGCATCAGGGAAGGTCGGAAAAAGCAAACCACAAGCCGGTGTTGGCGGCTACTGTAAACACTGGAGACAAAAGGGGTTGTTATGTGTGCACAGAGTCACAGACGATAAAGGTTTGTTCGGAATTCTTGCGTCTGTCTCCCACTTAGCGTTATCAAGATGTTAAGAGTAAGCCACGTTGTTCGCTTTCTTTCAGTAGTGTTCAGCAGTGCGCTTGCACCAACTAACGTGGACAGTTGGAATCTTCCGAAGAATGTCCAGCTTGATGACCCAGTGTTTCACTTGGCAGGAATAATAGAGACGTTATTAGGCGTTGACATATTTTTTAAACTTCTCGCAGCCGGACAGATTAGGCTTGGTAAAGATTTCCCTTTGTTACAAAAATCCCTAATGGGGTGGATTTTGGTGGGGGAATGTAAGTTTGACAGAAATTATTCTCTATCGGCGATTGTTTATGGAGAAGAGCGAATGGAAGATGGATTGAAGGAAATTGTAGAACGGTTCTGGAAATGCGAGGATATTGGTCCGCCAACGGATGAATATACTGTAGAAGAGAAAGCTTGCAAAACATTTTGTAGCCAATGTCAGGCGCACGTTATGTGACTCTATCCAGTTGTTTTAAGTTGATTTCTATGTTTAGAACGTGAGCGTAATCGCGATACGGACTTAAAAAGGGATTATGCAAATTTTATAGAAGAGTAGGGCCATTTGGAGATTTTGACCCCAGATCAGCTATCAAAGGTTAGGTTAGGTTACCACATGCCGCATCATCCAGTTTTGCGACCCGAGAATGCGACGACTAAGCTTCGTGTCGTATTTGATGCGTCCTGCAAGTCAGACAATGGGAAATCATTGAATGATTGTTTATAAGTGGGACCGACAATCCAGCCAGATTTAGTTGAAATCTTGGTTCGATTCCGGTTTTGCAGGTATGCCTTAACGGCGGACGTTGCCAAAATGTATAGGCTGATTCTAGTTGACGATGAGGACACCTATTATCAATGCTTACTATGGCGAAGCGACAGTAGCGTCACGGTTCAAACTCTGAAACTGAACACCGTCACTTATGGAACCAGTTCGGCAACGATTTTGGCCGTGCGCTGCCTGAAAGACTTGGCTGAAAGATACGCAAGCAAATATCCTCTTGATAGTAAGGCACTGCTACAATGATAATGACCCACAATTGATAAAAGCCGATTCTTGTGCGAGAAGCCGAGGACGAAACATCTCGTTTTACCTACTCACTGAAAGGTAAAGGAGTGATGATAACCAAAAGAATGGTATTGTTGGACCTAGCGCAGCTGTTTGACCCTCTTGGGATGTTGAGCCCGGTGATTGTCCGAGGAAAGTTGTTTCTTCAAACGTTATGGGTTTCGAATTGTAGTTGGGAAGAAGAATTACCAATGGAGTTACAAACCTAACTGATAAAGTTTCGAGATGAACTTGCAATAGTATAAAACATAGTAATTCCCAGATATGTGATAGGTAATGGAAAGGTGATGTCGGTTAAGTTACATGGATTCTCGAACTCTTCACAACTTTCTTATGGGGCAGTAGTGTTCGCGATGTCGAACATATCGGTGAGATTCGTGGTAGGTAAGTCAAGGGTTGCGCCTGTTAAGAAAACGAGCTTGCCACAGTTAGAGCTTCCAGCTGCACTTTTGGTAGCCCAGGTGATTAGTTGCGTTTCCTAGCACCTAAAAGGAATCACATATTGGACTGACTCAGAAATTGGGCTACATCGGCTCCTTCGAGGCGATGGACCACATTTGTAGCAAATCGAGTAGCAAAAATTCAACAGCTGTCAAACATATCTGACTGGAGGAAGATTGCTACGAAAATGAACCCGGCGGATGTGGTATCGCGCGGAATGCATCCGATGGGCTACGCAAGCAATGAACTTTGGTCCAATGGTCCCGGATACCTGACTGTGCCGGAATGCAACTGGCCAGAAAGCAGTTGGAAGGGTAGCACGGATAAGGTGCCTGAGCAGCGAAAGAATCAATTCGCGCTGTCAGTCTCAAGCCCACAATTGGTGGAAAATTTAGTAACGGATAATGAATACGTAAACCATTTCTTTAGGTTGCAGCGCGTATTTAGCTTCATTTATAGGTGGAGAGATAGTAGAGATCACTTAAAGAAATCAGAGCAACCGAAGGTTCTAACGGTTTCGGAGTTACGATTCGGGTTGCATTACATACTATTCAATGTCGGTTGCGAAGTAGATCGAGGGCTTAAGGGCAGGTATATCGTAAAGGGCAGCGAAGATTCAAAAATTGTCACCATTCATTGATCCAAGCTCAAAGGAAGGTTATCGAAAACTAGCGACGATGCGGAAAATTACCCTTGGGGTAAAGCCTACCAAGTGATCGTTAAAAACGCAACAGCACACAAGCCGGTCCCTCTTTACAGTTCCACCGAGATGTTGCACATCATGACTACGCTGTTCCCCCAGCAGCCGCAATTGTGCCAGGATAGCCGTGAGGATGAGAATCAGGAGCTGAACGGCTGCTTCCCGATCACCACGGACGAAATCTTGACTGTAGCAAAGTGGATCAAAGGCGGCAAAACACCAGGACCCGACCAGATTCCAAACAGGGTGCTTAAGTTGGCTATAACCCTACAGCCTCAGCTCTTCGCTGCCCTGTACAACCTTTACTTATTGGAGGGGGTCTTCCCAACCTGCAGGAAAGTTCAGAGGCTGGTGCTCATCACCAAACCTGGGAAACTTCCAGGGGAACCGTCTTCGTACAGACCAATTTGCCTTTTGGATACAGTTGGCAAGGTACTGGAGAAAATCCTAGCGAACAGGCTCAGAAATCCATCAAGGTGGCGGCCTCTCCACGTCCCAGTTTGGATTCAGGAAAAAACGTTCAACCATCGATGCTATTTCTGAGATGACCAAGATTGCGCAGGATGCGATCCGGGGCAGGCGATGGGCAGGCGGGACAAGGAATATTGCCTAGTGATCACGCTTGACATAAAGAACTTCAACTCGGCAAGATGGGACAGAATCATGGAGGCGCTTGCTGACTTTGGAGTCACGAAGTATCTGCTTAGATTGCTTCGAAGTTACCTCAGCCAACGGGTTCTCCTCTACGACTCTGCTTAGGGGGAGTCAACATACCACGTAATCGGAGGAGTGCCCGAAGGATCTGTTCTCGGACCTCTTATCTGGAACATAATGTATGATGGCATCCTTAGACTGTACTTCCGGGGTAAATATTGTGGGGTTTGCGGATAACATCGCACTAGTGGTCGTCGGAAAGCACATTAGTGGATCGGTTGCACGTTGCAACACAGCCATTACAACCATTGCATTGAACCGCGTTGGTCTTAGCATAGCGGAACATAAGACGGTAGCGCTACTAATTAGCAGTAGGAAAATCGTGGAGAGAGCTACGGTAACAGTCGGCAACACGGCCATCACCACTAAAAGATCGCTGGTTTATCAAGGGGTTACCCTAGACTATAGGCTCACTTTCAAGGAGCACTTAACATACGCCAGTGATAAGACGGCGAGATCGTGTAAGGCTCTCTCGAGGATACTGCTGAACACTCGTGGGCCCAGGCAAGGACGCAGGTTGCTGCTGATGAATGCAACTAACCGACCTATTCTCAAAATTATTACATAATTGGACAAAAAAGCTCGATGAAAGCTTCGCTGTTAAAAAAGCTGTTTTTAACATCAGTCTGTAAAGTGTATGTTACCAGACAGTAAACTTTAGTTTATGCAGGTTTGCCAACTTAGCAGAAGATGAAAATATGTTGAAAATATGAAATATTTTATAAAAAAAAAAACGATAATTTTTAAAAAATTATGGTCTCGAATTGAAATTGGATCACTATGATCACGCAATGATTTTAACACTGTTTTCCTAATTTTCATCATCATCCAAAAAACTAGCAAAAAACAAAACACAAGATTATCCATTTTACAGAGCAATAACAGTGCACACAAATATTTAACATTTTTGTCCAATTATCGAAAGACATGCCCGACCGACTAACCTGTGCGAATGATAGTCGATTTCAAAGAGTTTTTTTTCATATGGAAAAATGGCTTAACAGCGACCGCAATATAATGTTAGGCGTTGTCCAGTACCTTGCCAACTGTATCCAAAAGGCAAATTGGTCTGTACGAAGACGGTTCCCCTGGAAGTTTCCCAGGTTTGGTGATGAGCACCAGCCTCTGAACTTTCCTGCAGGTTGGGAAGACCCCCTCCAATAAGTAAAGGTTGTACAGGGCAGCGAAGAGCTGAGGCTGTAGGGTTATAGCCAACTTAAGCACCCTGTTTGGAATCTGGTCGGGTCCTGGTGTTTTGCCGCCTTTGATCCACTTTACCCCGGAGCACTTAACAGCGAAGATTCAAAAATTGTCACCATTCATTGATCCAAGCACAAGATTATCCATTTTATAGAGCAATAACAGTGCACACAAATATTTAACATTTTTGTCCAATTATCGAAAGACATGCCCGACCGACTAACCTGTGCGAATGATAGTCGATTTCAAAGAGTTTTTTTTCATATGGAAAAATGGCTTAACAGCGACCGCAACATAATGTTAGGCGTTGTCCAGTTGTGTGATAATTTTGAGAATAGGTCGGTAAATCTATCATGTTGTATGGAGCACCAATATGGGCAAAAGCAATGGACAAGGAGACACCTGGACGTGGCAGACATGCTGGGACCGCTCCACGAAAAGACGCTGGACGCACAGCCTGATCCCAAGCCTAGCAGGGTGGATCGGAAGGAGGCATGGCGAAGTGAATTTTTACCTCACACAACTCCTGAGCGGTCATGGATGCTTCCGGAAGTACCTATGCAGGTTCCAACACGAAGACGTCCCATGGTGTGTGCACTGCGGCATCCAGTATGAGGAAGATGCCGAGCACGTTATTTTCAAGTGCAAAAGATTCGATATTGAGCGGCTTGAGTTGAAAGATCTAGTTGGTCACATGCTGGAACGTCCGTCCAATTAGAATTCGGTTTCCAAGTTTGCTGCAATGATCATCCAAGTCGCCGGCTAATTTGCCGGTACCAGCTTTGCTCGTCGGCAGTTCCGTAAGGTCCTGGTACAACCCTCTTTCCTTTTCTTATTTATTATTTTGTAAAAAAAAAAAATGCATGGTGCTGCTAAGTTGTGCTCTCCGCATGGTCCATGGTCCATATTTTTAGTATAGATATCGTACAAAACCGGATCGTTTTGTTGGTCGGGTAGTTCAGGAACTATAACACTATCAATTTCGTCTTGTTGGATGTTTTTTTCTAGCAATAACAGCAAATGACACTGGGGTAAACCGCGCTTCTGCTACTCCACAGTCGCCATGTAACATTTCACTTTTCCGAATATTTGATCTCTCATGAAAAATGTTAAGAATTCATCTTTAAATGAAATACCCTTGATATTATGGCATGACGGTCAAATGAGCGTTAACCAGGTAATAGTTTAACCCATTCTGGGTTACATGTAAAAGTGACAAATAAGTCGGCTCTCCCATAATTTCGAACGTAAATTATTCGATACTACTTGTACTGCGCAAGGAGCCGACCACCCGACGTTTTGGCGCAAAATGTATTGATCCAATTTAAAAATTTCTTTTGTTTTAAAACAACAAATTTGTATTCATGAATCGGTATATATAATATTTCGTTTTTTTAAAAGAAAATATGTTCTTTTTAAAATGAATTTTTTCCAAAACCACGCTCAAAAATTTTCGTTTGCTGCTAATCAAAACAAACAAACAAATCACTAAAATAGATCGAACTCTTCTTATTACTTCAAAGCTCGCATACCTAACAACAAATTGTATGTAATTTTGTTGTTACATATCCCACACATTTCTGTTGGAAAAATTTAAAATAAGAAGAAGAGCTCCCTTTTAAAGAGTCATTTGTCCAGTCTATATACTTATGCATTTTAATAGCTTCGTTCGTCCGTCGTGATTGCTTTAAGAGAGACACACAGTCCCTCTCTTTCGCTCAGCGTTGCTTCTCGACTTGCTTCAACGCACATTTTATTTTAAACGTTCATGAATGCGTTTTTGCCCTACCTTCATTGCACATCTTTGGACGAAACACACTGCCTCTCTATTGTCCCGCTCTTAGTGAACATCATTTTCAGAAAGAAGAGAACGAAGAGCGCAATTCTCTCACACAGTAGTTAATAAATGATAAGGAACAAATACAACAACAATACAACAAAATTAAAGAAGCAGCAGTGCAAGAACAACGAAAAACGTACGAAAATTTTTGTAATTAGTATAGAGTTTTGATTATTATTGTAATTTTCGTAGGGATCCCTAATTTTTTTTTAAAATAAAACAGAATCACTCGCTTAAAATGTAGCTTTCTATAGGTGAAAGAATTTTTAAAATAGGTTAAGTAGTTGTTAAGACTATTCAATACAAATATATATACAAACATTTCCTCTTTATAATATTAGTATAGATAGCGTAGATAGATTGACTGAACACATAATTTTGTACTATAATAATTATTCTTGTGGCAGTATGATTTAACAAGTTCTGTAATGAAACTTGGGCCACGGTTTCAGTCACTTCGATTCCATCGGGTCTGCATTTCTCCTTTGCTTCTGGAACTCTTTTGTATCTTGGATATATCGCAATTTTGTTTTTTATTTAAGAATCGAATACTGTTGTACTGGTTTTTTCATAGATAATTTTCTAGCAAAAATGCAAGGGCTTCATCTGGAGAAATTGGAATCGGCTTTCTCGAAGTATCTTTTTTTTTCTTTTAACTTTAATAAGTTTTCCCTCTAAACAGTTTCGGTATTTTTATCTTTTCCTTTTTTGAAGAAAAGACTGCATGCACGAGCAATGGATAAACTCAAAAACTACTTAACTGATTACATTATAAGCGCAAAATCTGACTTATTTTTTCTTTTCTCTTTGTGTGTATATTTCCAATGAGATAACTGTTTTTTTTTCTTCAATACGTATTAAACATGAATAGAAGAACATAACTGCATTTTTATTTTTTTCGATATACAATTTTTTACCGTTTAAATTTACTGTTAAAGTGGATTTTTACTGCTATTTTTGAAATTGCAAACAATTATGTGTATGAGTGTATATGGTCCTCTTTGAATTACAAACAGTAATGATAATAAAATAAAAATTAAATACAGCTGCAGTTTGATAAGTCAGTGACTTTTTGCATATCCCACGTATTAATTTTAAATGCAACACTGCTTTTGTTAATAGACCATCTGTTAATAGACCACCAAACAAATGATGAAGTTACCATTGAAATAAATGCCTATTTTGGGGATCTTGAAAAACTTATTATTTGAAAGGTTTCAAAAAATTAAAACTTCTTGTATCAAGCTAAAAGGAGACTACGTTGAGAAATAAAAAAAGAAGACTTATCAAACTGGCCCCGTTTTTTAAATTATATATAAATTATAGGAAAATAAACTTCAGCAATTTAAGAAGAACAGTAATGTCACAAAAAACAACAAGCCAAGCTAACTGAACCGAAACGACTATAGTTTAAACCAGTTACAAAATCATCCAAAAACAAAAAGAAGCAAGAGAAAAACAAAAATTATAAAAGCAATAACAAGAGAGTATTAAATAAAAATCAGCCAAGTGTGAGTCGGACTCGCACACGGAGGGTTCCATACCATCGTACAAGATTTGTTGCTTAAAATATTAAATTATGTGAATATTTAACAGCCTAAAATTATACTACAATCACATCTTAACAGTGCAGCTTTCAAATTGTTAAATATTTTTTTTTTTATTTGTTTTATTTGCGATCTATCGTAAACGACATTAAGCAAATTGATTGTACAACCTTGTGACTTTTGTACTAGTTTAAATTAAATAGGAACTCTGAACGGCAAATCCAGTGGGTGCAGCCGATTCAATCTTCGGGTGTGCTGACTGTTGTCAAGCAGGTGGACTGCAAGGTGATTGTCATGACTTTCCAACCTGGAGATATTTTTGTTGCTGATTCTTGCAATCTCCTCATAGATCGTGGGCGTCTGTAGATCTCTGTGTAAAGTTCAGTTTCTCACGTACCATGGTGCTCCAACAAGTCTACGCAGTAGTTTTGACTGAAACCTTTGAAGAATCTTAATGTTTGAGTTGGAGGCAGTGCCCCGGAGCTGTATTCCATAAGTCCACACCGGTTTAAGTATGGATTTATAGAGTAACAGCTTGTTTTTCAGGTTTAGCTGCGAGCCTGATATTAAGAGCCAGGACATTTTTATTAGTTTTAGGTCAAGGTGTTTGCCAAGTTAGCCTCCTATAGAGAGTTAGTCCAAGGTATTTTGCTGTTGTGCTTTCCGGAATCGTGTCTCCATTAAGAATTATAGGAGGGCAGCTCTTGCGATTCATGGTAAAGGTTACATGAATTGACTTCTCTGTGTTCACGGCAATGTTCCATCTTTTGAGCCACGGTTCCAGAATATTTATCTGATTCTGCAAAATGGTTGAAGCTGTCCCAGGATCGCTATCAGTAGCCAAAAAAGCAGTGTCATCTGCATATGTTGCAACCAGGATTCTTCCATCACTTGAAATAGGTAGGTCAGCAGTAAAGAGCGTATAGAGAATGGGTGCCTGCACACTACCCTGGGGTACTTCAGCTTGGATGGCCTTGATGTCCGATTCTTTATCGTCACATCTTACGTAAAAAATTCTTCTATGAAGAAAGAACTTCAATACCAAGTAATGAGGTGCCGGTAATAATGTTTTGAGTTTGAACGAAATCCCGGGGTGCCACACTCTGTCAAACGCTTGTCGTACATCCAAAAAAGTGGTTGAGCAATACTGTCGGTCTTCGAAGGAGGATTTGTTGAACAACGCGTTGACACTGCTCTGGGGTCCCGTGGGATCTCCTGAACCCAAATTGGTGATCCGGAATCATACGCCTTTCGTCCAGCAGTGGCAATAGTCGGGCCACGAATATTCATTCGAATATTTTAGAGAATATAGCCAGCAGGCAGATCGGACGGTAAGAGCACAATTTGTGTTCGGGTTTCCCAGGTTTGGCGATCATGATGACCTCAGCACATTTCCACTGAGAGGGGAAATGGTTGAGCCTCCGTATACCATTGTATATCGCCGTAAGGTGCAGTAGAGCGTTACGCAGTGATTTTTTATCGCATGTGTTTATTTTGTCATAGCCGGGAGATTTAGTCTTTTTAAGGCGTTGCACTTCTTCGATGACCTCAAGAACATTAACGGGTCGAATCGGTAAGTCCATCTGACAAGGAGCATCGATAAAGTACAGTGTCTTTAATTTATCTGTGGGCAGACAATAGTCGAATGGAGTGAAAGTGAGCTCTAGATGATTTGCAAATTCCTGAGCTTTTTCTTCGCTGTTCCTGCACCAGGTTCCGCTTGGACTCTGAATGGACGCCTTCCTCTTTATTGGTCTTTTGAGGTAACTTGTCGCACTCCAAAGATTATGCTCCACACTTCCTGGTTCAGCTTCCTCAAGAAATTTACCGATAGCTTTGTTTTTCGAATCCATGAGCAATTCTTTCAATTCTCTTGTGGCTCGATTAAGAGCAGTCTTATCTCGTGGGTTTCTGGATGTATGGTAAATTCTTCGAAGTCTTCTTTTCAGGCGGATTTTATCAGCAATCTGCTTCGTGAATGTTTCGCGCAAACAGTTCAACAGCGATATCATTGGAAGAATTTGGATAGATGTTTGGGTCGATAGTACGTTCTAAGAAGGAACGATACCGACTTAAGTTTGTATTTGCCCTTACTATCTTAGGATATCTCTTAATTATACCTACTGGTATATTGATGAGAACTGATACAGCAACGTGATCCGAGCATAGATCCAGACAGTTTGCAGTTATGATTTTGCTCGGCTCAATCCCCTTAGATATAGCAATATCTAACAGCTTGCGATTGTCGGTTGGCCAGTAGGTTGGCTCACCTGAGGAGCATAAATGCAGGGCTAGCAAGCACCTATAAAGACTGATTCCTTTCGGATTGCAGAGCCGAGAGCCCCACCAAGTGTTTTTAGCATTGAAATCACCACCTACTAGGAATCTTGGTCCGAACCCACCAAAAAGTTGTTCAAATATTTGTTGCGTCACCGTGTTACGAGGAGGTACGTAAGCTGCTGCAAGAGTTAAATCACCAAGTGGGTTATGCATTTTTATCACTGCAGCTTGTACCCATTGAAGATCGTGTATAAGATCGTAGCCATTAATTTTAAAGTACGATCTATCTGACAAGTGGGTTTCGGACACAAATAGGACATCGAAATTGTTAGTTTTGAGATAGAGCTCAACAGCAGGTCTATTTGAGCATAGGCCGTTAGCGTTCCAAATGGTGGTTCGGAGATTTATATGCATAAGTTTGCAAACAAATTAGTAACCATCTGGCTGAGTTGATTGGTGAGTGTGATCATAATTTTATTCATAAAGTTCTCAATGAACTTAGTTAATGCCTCTGTGTTGAGTCCCAAGTTGTTGGGTTGATCGCTTGCAGTAGGGCTTGCTTGATTAGCAGAGGCACTGCCCCTGGCTGCATTGGAATAGCTCACACCGTCAGTGCGCATGTTTGATTGACCAGCTAGCCGTGGATGAGGTTTTTCTTGATGTGGATTGTTACTGCTTGAGGTCCTACTTTCAACAGTCGCTTTGTAAATTCTACATCCTTTGTAGGATGCAGTATGGTTCTCTTCACAATGAGCGCATTTTGCTGGGTCGTCTTTCGGCTTAGTACACTCGGTGGACATATGTCCATCACCACACTTAACACATCTATAAGCTTTATTGCAAAATCGCTTAGTATGTCCAAACTCTTGGCAACGATGACATTTAACCAGATCATTGAACTTGATTGGTGGCTCTATTGTCACGATCGCGTTGCATAACCGTTTAATTTCAAATAATTCCTTTTTATTTTTAGCTGGCGCAAGGTCCACAAAAAATATTGACATGGGGAGTTTCGAGATTCGATTTTTTGCGTTAACAACTTGTCTAACTGTGTGCCCAAGTGATGTCAGTTGATTAGTGATCAGTTCAGTGTTTGTCGAGTAGTGTAAGTTTTTTATTACACCCCTGAAAGATCGCTCCTGCTTAATTTGATAAGTGTGGTATTCAAGCTTAGAGCTTCCCAGAGATTTTATCAGATTTCTGTAACTTTCCACCTCCTTAACCATTATTCTCACTTGATCATCACGTCCTGATTTATATGTGAAGCTATTTTTTTCAATGACAAACTTAACTGTCTGCTACATCTCTTGTGTATTGCCCACGAATGGAACGAAAATTGGTGGGGGTGTAGCTGTTGAGGTTGTAAGGGAGTTCTTGTTCTGCTCCTCCACAACAGAAACTTCATCATCACCTTCGTTCATAGCCTCACCAAGGATTTATAACCGATTGATATTACTTGAGGTGCTTGGGCCATCATGGTCGATTATGTGTGTGATCTTTTGAATTTTAATTTTCCGTCGCATGTCAGGCGACGGTTTTTCTTTTTGGAGTTATATCCACCTTCTTGGTAGGAATCTGCCAAGAGATGTCAATATCCCCATTTTTTTCCATTGGAGTTATTGTCGCACATGGCGACAAAAACCAACGAAAGCTTTGCGCAGAACAAATGTTAAAATAAAAACTTAAAAATTGTTTATACTTTTCGAATAATGACAAATTTTTTAAATAACAATTCACTTTTTGTTTCACAATTAATTGAATTGGAAAAAAAACACAGAAAATATGTTAGGTAGTTTATACACGATGAAAGCAAAGTGACAACATAAATAAATTGTTAAATTGAACATTGTTATAATTTTCAGAATCCGGTGTGTGATGGAAACCGCTTTTGTCTCAATTGCGCCCCAACTCCATTCCACGGTGTGATAGAAACCGGTTTGACATTTTTGAAATCGCCTAATTTTTTACAGACGATTTGGTTAAATTCTTTCTTATATTAACTTATTAAAGGAAAAATATAAAAAAAAGACTAACTTTGGCTATGCCGAAGTTGTAATACTCTTCACGACCCAACGAGTGGTCCGAGGGTCTTGAAATTTATAAGGTTGGTGGCTATGGATTAGACACTTATAGTTTCCAAATGTCAGTAGTGCATAGTACAATAGCACAAAAAACAAAAAGATTTTCTAATAAGAACTTTCATTTGGATCCCGGTCTGTATGGGGGGTACCCCTCCTAGTAGTCCGAGGGTCTTGAAATGTTCATGGTTTGTTACAAACTTCATTACAAACTTATAATACTCTTCACTGTGTGAAGAGGATAAAAATTATAAAGTGGAAACCAGACATTGCCTATTTAACAGACTTCTTTAGTAAATATAATAAGGTTAACTTGCAGTTACAAGGTGGAAGCTAAATTTGATCAAAACAAAGTCCATAATTTCAGCGTTTCTTGCCAAAATTAAAGTTATGTAACAAAATGTTGAACGGGGCGAATTTTCCCAGTTTCCAAATTTGTTACGGACAAACTTCCAGGAAGATGATGTTTCAACTTACGTTCAACATTTAAATGCTCTCTATTCAGATTTTGAAACTAGGTTTGAGGATATTTTGATGAAACGTATGTAATTTTGCAAGAGGAAATCATTGGAGTAAGCACTATTCAGGCTTCAAAAAGATATTCCTGTTACTTATCCCATTTTATGAAATACTAGCAACCCGCCCCGGCTTCGCACGGGTAGATAGATAGAAAGATAAATTAGTATTTTAAATTAGTACTTCATTTGGACAAAAAAAAAACAATAATTCCTTACACTACAAATTTTTTATAGGAACCACCTCACCGCTCTTAGTGAACATCATATTCAGAAAGAAGAGAACGAAGAGCGCAATACTCTCACACAGTAGTTAATAAATGATAAGGAACAAGAACAACAACAATACAACAAAATTAAAAAATCAGCCAAGTGTGAGTCGGACTCGCACACGGAGGGTTCCGTACCATCGTACAAGATTTTGTGCTTAAAATATAAAATTATGTTTATATTTAATAGCCTAAAAGTATACTACAATTAACAGCGTCAAAGTATACTAAAAAAAAAAAAAAATTGTTAAACAAAAGATTAAATTAAATAACAATGCTTCTAAAAACGTGTATTTTTAGTATTTGTCGTTCTACACACAAGTGAATTACACACTCTGTAATAATTTCAACTCTCTACCTATTACGGTTCATGAGATAGAGCAGGAGACGGACGGACGGTCGGACAGCGTAAGCTTAGTAATAGGGTCCCGTTAGCTCCCTATGGGTACGGAACCCAAAAAAGGCTTTTAAAATGATACAATGTTTCGTTTATCACGCTCAAATTTTTATTCGTTGCGAAAAGATTTTTTGTTGGTAAAAGAATTGAGGTAGTGAGCTGAGGCTGTGACGTTCTGACAATGTCGTCGTAATAGTCTCTGCCGACGTATTCTTTGTTCTCTTTCGCGTCATTCGTATTTCTTCATAATTTTTTGGCTTGCGTAGAGTGAAGATAAGAAAAATTGTACTATACGAGGGCTGCGACTTAAGTTTTGAGACAGAAAAATAATAACAAATATGTATCATCGAAAATGACTTTATTGTTTTTCAAAATATTCTCCCCTTTTGCAATTTTCGAAGCACTTTTTCCACTCGGAATGAGGTATCTCCAAAACATGTGTGTTGAACGCATCAACCGCTTCTTCAGGCTTCGAAAAACGTTGACCTCGCAATTTATTTTTGGTGTGCGGGAATAAAAAGAAGTCATTGGGTACCAAATCTGGACTATAGGGCGGATGATCCATCAATTTGACGTTTTGAGTGTTTAAAAAGTCACTTGTTTGAGCCGATGTGTGAGAGCTTGCATTGTCGTGGTGGAGAATGATTCGTCTTCTGCGGTTAATTTTTCTTATTTCTTCGAACACTTCTGGCAAACAAATGGTGGTGTACCATTCAGATCGTTTGCTTCGAAGTGCTTCGTGCGCGAACAACTTTTGTTGGATTTGGCTCATCTTGAAAGACCCATACAGTCGACTGCTGTTTAGTTTCAGGCTCATATGCATAGATCCATGATTCATCACCTGTCACGATCTTATAGACGTCTTTTGAAGCACCGCGATTGAATTTTTCAACATTTCTTTGCACCAATCGACACAAGCCTTTTTTTGCGCGATTGTCAAATTATGCGGTATCCAACGCGAACAAATCTTTTTGACGGCCAAATGTTCATGCAATATTGAATGTATGCGAGTGGAACTAATGCCCAAACATGTCTCTATCTCACGATATGTCACATGACGATCTTGTAATATCAGTTCACGCACAGCATCAATGTTTTGTGGCACAACAACCGATTTTGGACGACCTTTACGAAATTCGTCATGGAGAAAACTACGACCACGATTGAATTCAGAAAACCAGCGAAACACGGTGGCCCTGGATGGTGCTTCATCACCAAAAGTCGAAGCGAGTTGATTGGCACACTCTTGTTGAGTTAATCCACGTCGAAAGTCATAAACAATCATTGCACGAAAATGTTCACGATTTAATTCAATTTTTTAGCCGAAACGAATTTTTCAAGTCACTGTAAACAATACAAATAGCACTCGTCTGACAAAACGTTCTGAGTACATTTATCATTAAAAACGACAAGCTTAACGATACCAATGTCAGATTTGACATATCAACATTGGTGTGGCCATATCTCAAGACTTAAGTAGCAACCCTCTTATAGCGCGGATGACGCTAAAATTTTTCTTTGTCTTCTTTTGTGTTGCTTTCAAAGAAACACAAATAAAGAGAAATTGGAAAAAAATTGATTTTCGCACGTGACGTTCGTCTGAACAGCAGCCAAAGTCACCAAAGAAGAATAGAAGATTAAATTACGTTCGTCTGAATGCGGTAATAGAAATATGGATGTATGTATATATACTACATACATACCGCTTTGCTGTGGCGCAATCTACATGTGAAACTTTGTTTGTTCAAGGCCACAGTAGAAACGGTTTACTTATTTTGTTTGAGTACTTTCTATTGATATTAATTTTATTTTGTTGTGACTCAGAATTCAAAAATATATGTTTGACAAAGATTACTTGATTGATTTGAAAAATATCTCTAAGCTTTATATGCAAATTTTGATCCACTAATTTTGAACGATTTTATAAGTCGATTTTGAAATAAACGCTATATGTTACAGAAAGCTTGCTAAAATAAACCAATGGAAACCACTTTCAAATCGTTTGAAAATTACGGGCGCTAGAGGCAAAGTAAAATGGAGCGTCACACGAAAGAACAACGTGTCTTTATTTTTGATCAATAAAAAGAAAATACTTCAACTGTGAAAAGATTAATTGAAAGATTCAGGGAGACTGGATCAGTTGGAGACTCTAAATTCACTGGTTGTCTAAAAACAAACCGTTCAAATGTCAATATTGAAGCAGTGCGTGAAAGTGTTGCTGAAATTTCAGCAACATCAATTCGGCGTTCTGGAGAAGAATTGCAAATTTCAAAAAGCTCTCTAGCGTGTTCTCACTAAAGATCTGGGTCTTCATGTTTACAAAATTCAGTTAACACAACAATTGAAGCCGAATGACCAAAAATTATCCTAAGCGATGAAGCACATTTTCATCTTGATGGCTTTGCTTATCGACAAAATTGTCGTAATTGGGGTTCGGAGAACAGTCATGTGATTGTCGAAAAAAAATGTATCCACAACGTGTCACTGTTTGGTGTGGATTTTAGGTAGGAGGCATCGTTGGACCATTCGCTTTTAAAACACCGGAACCAGTACTCACATGTTTTTGTTGATGGAGTATGTTCCCCATATGCTTCACACAGCAATCGATGTCTATCACTGCACTTTTCTTGAAATGAAAACAAAAAAGCAGCGCTTCCCGCAAATTGCGTTTTGTCGGCACAAAAGTTGACATGTTTAGAGAATAAAGAAAGTTTGTTGTTCACACTTCAGCGAAATGACACATACGGATTTTTGACGGAAAATAGTGTGGCCAGATCAACCGGTGCGATTTAATGGTAGTTATGCCAACTTCTGAAAATCTCTTAAAACTTATTTGTACACCTAACAGAAATGTAGTTATTTTTTGAGCTGCTTACAAAAAAATTTAACGGATGCTCAGTCTGAATAAATGAAAAAAAAAAAAAAAAATTTTGGAATTAAAATAAACTACACAGTCTCTTATACAATATGAAATATGGCAGCTACTGTTGGCGATTTGTCAGAACAGAGAACCGCAGTGTCATCCGCGTATGTGCCTAAGATCATGGAATTGGAAGTCGGTTAAGGTATATCTGCCGTATAAATAATAAATAACACCGAAGCTAATACGCTACCTTGAGGAACACCGGCCTGAACAGGTCGGATTGAAGATCTTGCATCTCTGTACTTATCATAAAAGGTTCTGTTAGACAAAAAAGATTCTACTATTGCTTACCCTCAAGTGCAGATCCGGGGTACCATGGTGTTCTCTAAAGCCGAATTGATGGTTTGGAATGGCATTCTGGAGGCCCAATACAACCTGCAATCTACCAAGAAATATTCTTTCGAATATTTTGGAGAAAACAGGCAACAAGCTTATCGGCCTATAAGACGCGACAAGGTTCTCCGGCTTGCCAGGCTTCAGGATCATTACGATTGCAGCGCATTTCCATTGTGAGGGAAAGTGGCCTAATCGTAACATCGCATTGAAGAGTAATACTAGGAACAACACCCCCTTATGAGGGAGGACCCTAGCCACTCTACCGTCAATGCCATCGTACCCTGGAGTTTTCTTTAGTTTGAGCGCTTTAATTTGGTGATACACCTCAGTTGGCGAGACTGATTTTATTTGACTAGAGGATACATTTGGGTCTTGCAAGCGAGCCATGGTTATACCGACAGAAGCTGTTGATGGGGTGTGAACCTCTGGGAGAGCTCGTTCGCAAAAGCTGTAGCTTTATCAAAATCTGAACGGCACCAGAGATTATTCGCGTCTAGAAGGGGTGCAAAACGTGGTGGTTGCTGTTTGACACACCATGTAGCTCTCCACAGATTGAAGCCTGAGGATTTACTCGGATCAGCATTAAGCAAGAGGTCATCGAAATAACGAGATCTTTATTCGGCGAGATGATATTTCCAAGTTTCGTTCTTCTAGTCCAGTTCTGAAGCGCAACAAGTCAGCATGTGGGGGAAGTAATCTTTTGCTAATTGAGAAACGATCGGCGGCTACCTTAAACTCAACAATCAATGGGAGGTGGTCTGAGGAAAGATCAGTAGAATCGGAGATAGACAACCGATTTGATGGATTTTAGAATTTAAATGTGTTCCCCTCCTCGTCCCATACAATTTTTTTTACATGTTATTTGTTTATATTTTAAGATAATAAAAGTGTTCAGTTTAGCAGCAACCATCTATTTGCAGCTGCTTCAATAGTACTTCATAAAGTAATCCAAGCTCCAAGACGAAAGCGTTGTAAATATGACAAGAAAACACAAAATTCAAATGGAATTTCGTAAAAAAATTTAAATGTTGCTCAAGGAAAAATTTATTAAAAGTGAAAAAAACTTTTAAGAATTCACTTTTTAAAGAAAATTACTAGAATTTTTAAAAGAAAATTTTATTAAAAGTGGTTATGGGGTAGTGGTGGTGGTTATAAAGAGGTCGAACCATCCCCATTTTATCATTAAATAGTTCTTGCTATAAATTTGAATATAAAATTTTTTAAAATTATTTTTGTTATTGTAAGTGGGTGGTGGGGTAGGTGTAGGGGTCGAACCACTAACATTGAATAGTACTCTCATCCATACAAAGACGTAACCAAAGATTCAGATTCTCCACTGGAAGTATTTTTGGCCGCTGGTTCCATACAAGTCCGACCACTGTGCATTGATTTGAATACCAATCGACAACAACCACAAGGAAAATGACATCATTCAGGGGTTGTTGTTGTAGAATGTGATTCAAATGAAAGTCGCATCAATAATTGATTTGTCTGTGATTCAAAATTTTACGACTGGTCAACGCTTTAGTGTTGGGAAATTTCTGACTTTTTTAGGTCATTTTCGACTGTCTTCCTCTTTTTTGTAGCGCCAACATTAAACAGCTGATCATTGCACAAAACAATTTTAAGTAAAATCCAAATTTTTATTTATTTTTTTAATTTTAATAAAATATGTAGTAGGAATAAAAAAGGAAGCTGCAAGAATTGTCTGCACACATTGCGAATTGATCTTCATCGTGTATTTTTTACAAAATTTCCATTTGATTTTCTCAAAATAATATTGTATGCACAATAAAAAAAAAACAGCTGTTCATGCCTGTCTGCGTTTAAGTCTTGTTTTC
Source organism: Amiota mariae (assembly GCA_035041805.1). NCBI lineage: Eukaryota > Metazoa > Arthropoda > Insecta > Diptera > Drosophilidae > Amiota > Amiota mariae. The sequence continues at coordinate 293,272 of JAWNKV010000993.1, read as the reverse complement.
CAATCAGTTGAAGCTTCATTATATGCCAACTTAGCAGAAAATGAAAATATGTTGAAAATATGAAATATTTTATTATATATAATCTCCGAGTAAACTCTGACTATTTTTTTTTTTTTTTTATGATTTTGATTTTTTCCCCCAAGTTGACATGCCTGATTTTATCTTATATGTATTTGCAAATGTATGCAATTGATGGCACAATATTTTTGGAAATCTATAATTTTTCACAAAACTATTGTCCTGCATTGAAAATGGATCACTATGATCACGCAATGATTTTATCACATTTCCTTTTTGCATAGTTTTCATTATATTCTAAAATTTCCGCGAGAAATCAACAAATCGAAAGATTACCCATTTTACAGAGCGATAACAGTGCACACAAATTAACATTTTTTCTCACAAACAAATTAACACCACCTCAGCAAATGATGATAAATTGTTTGCGTAAGAGCTTTCCTTGACACCGCAAAAAACAATTAACAGCGAGTTAACAGACATACAATTTTTTTGTCATGGCCTTGAGAATAGGTCGGTAAGTCACCAGTGATGTTTATTACGGTTTCATCGCCATTGTAATCAGACAATATGCTGTTGAAGTATTGCCAGTCGGCATGTTATTGACAAGAGTGCACTTTTCATTGCTTAACTTCCTAGATAGCAACCATGAAGTGCAATATCTCTTTAATTTGATTAATATTTTTAATGTTTTATTTCGGCTTTGAATCTCTGTTCTATGAAATCAGATATTATGGCTTGTGGATCGCACGTATGATGTTAATTTTTGGCTATGGCATTAATAAATCCAGTTTGCTTATTTTCATAAGTTTACCCAATTTGTTTACTAAAACATTCGTTTTTTTTCTGAAATGGGTGAGGAACCTTTTTTTTTTTTTGTTGATCACCTGTATATTTTGCAATGATCTTTGAGGTCGCAGATTCGAGTGAAAAAAGTTCTCAGGGTTGGGTCAGCATTAAAATCGTCGTAAATTTTGTGTGAAATGATAAACCCAAATTACCAACAAAATAGAATTGAATTAAAATAATTCCCTTGCTTTTTATATTTAATGAAATTCTCCATTATATTAGTGTTTTTTGGCCGTGGTTCACAACATGACCATGATAAACGATTACCGCTTTCTCTTCTGTGACCAAAAAAAAAATCTATAAAACCACTTAATAAAATGTTTGAATACAATAGTTCATTTTAAGTAACTAACTTGACCGGATCGTTGCCTCAATGGTTAGTGCGCCAAGCTAACATTCTAGAGTCGCGGGTTCGATTCCCGCTTAAGTCTGGTCCTGCACTTTTCTAATTTCCTCCAATCCTTCCTAACTCTCTCCCTGAGCTGAAGGCCTTTGTCACTATTGCTCATGTTAATAACTAGATTATAATTTGTAATTATAATCTTAGTTCTACATAAATAAATAAGTAACTAACTTGTTTGAAAGCCATTCCAAATAGGTATCCTCGTGAATTTCGAAGAAAATTGTAAAAAGTGAATTTCGTGTACTCATCAAGCACTATTTTTTGAGTAAAAAAACATCACCGAAACCAAGAATGACTTGATAAATGATGCAGGAATTCTGCACAATCGATTTCAATAGTTAGGAAATGTTCAAAAGAGGTCGTCACACCGGAAATCTTTAAAATTCATGGAATGATATTGGACGTGCGTGGAGTGGTTAAGTTTGTAGACATCTCAACGCAGTGGGAATAGAATACATAATACATAAATAGTTGGACATGAACAAGCTATTTGCACAGTGGCTACCACGATTGCCTTCACTCGGCCATAAGCGCAACCGTGTGGTCACTTCACAATCCGGACGAGTTTTTGCGCCGTTTCGTTCACATCGATTACTTCAAAAGGGTAAAATTACCACTGACGAAAATTATTCAAAGTTCTCGCACAAAACTCGAGTTCAAATTTACTACAGCAACAACAAACTTCATTCATTTTCCCTGCGGTTGTTGAAGATTTGACTTGAGTTTTGTGCGAGTTCATCAAGAACTCGAGTTTACCTCAATGTGAACAGACTATTATTTTCGACCTCTGGATACAATACACAAACGTTCTTCTTCTTTATTTACAAAAACTAAACGAAAACACAAACCGAAACAAAAATGTCTTCTTTTTTATTTTTTTATTGACTCATGGAAGCCATGTGCAAATGACCTTCCTCACTTACAAACCAAAATTGCAGCCGAACACGCTCAGTCAGCATTTTTCTTTGATAAAGCCGACCGAGCCAACCTTATTGCAACCAAAAGAATGCGTCAAAATGTGTTCGTTCGTCTGCATTTCATTGTACACATTGAGTGAATGTATTCGTTCACTCTCGTACAATCGCAAGGTGTGTAGCTTTAGGTATTGAACTGGTAAGCAGTATTTAAATTGCTGCAGTCGAAGTGCTGACTGCTTTAGCTTTTGACCATCGTGTCTATTTTTAATTATTTGTTGAAATAAACACTTAAGATTCTAAATTGATATCATTGTTTAACTGCAAACTGCAAGTTCGATGCGAAAACAAAGAAGAGATGATGACAAAAATGAAAAACTCACTCCATGAGTCTTTGAACATCTAGTTCCCTTTTTTGAAAAGACATCCTCCATTGATGGCTGCGACAATACTGTACCCAACATATAAATCTAAGTATCTAAATGCCAATGAAATGGATGTTGCAATGTCAGAAATAATATCTTTTTAACGAAGGGTATTGGGTGGCGGCGCAGAGTGTTCCAACAGAATTGATATCGTTAAACTCCAAAATACACCAAGAAAGGGAGAGTTTGAGGTATACACACGGTATTATTCCAAATAAGATGGCGACAACTGGAGCTGAATATAAAAAAAATGTTGTGAAGGAACGAATTCAATCTTATCTGTCAGCGACATTATTGCAGCGCATTGTCGACAAAAAAAGCGAATTTATTCAAAAATTGTAAATACACAAATTGCAATAAATAATTTATTATTCGATTAATGTAAATCAATTGTCATTTGAAGAGCAACCGCTATTGTCTGCAAATAATAGACGAAATAAGCAAAACCAACCAATGCTGAATATGCAAACCTGCTTGCATATAAATTTTAACATTTTCAAAGATTCCAATTTGACTTTAATTTAATTAATTATAAGTCAAAATAAACTATATGTTATGTTGGATGTATTTTTTGGTAATGAAGCTGTGATGTTTTAATTTTTAAAAAATGCGTATTAAGTGATTAGTTTAATGAGAAGTTTTAATAATCTCATTGATAAAAGTTGGCATGTTTGCAATGTGTTATCGCAGGGTTCTATACACGATTTTTGTTTGTTGAGAAATGAAGTGTTTTTGTTTTTGATTGGTTTTTGTAGAGTGAGTAATGTGAAAGAGAGTGAACAGTGTCAAAATATTTGCTTGGCATCAGTGGCTGAGTGTAAATACTAGCAAGAGGATTCAAAGAAAAATAAACAATAAGTGTCGCCACAAATTCGATACGTTTCAGACGGCCCTAAAAAAAACCAGTATCTAATCAGCAGTTCGTTCGAACATCACTGTTCGAAAAATGAAATCGTCGCGGTTTCTATCACATCTACGTTTTGTTTTTGACGAATTTAAAAACGCCCGACATCAAAAACGTCGGTGTTTTCTATCACACACCGGAATAATACAAATCAAGTCAAGTGTGAGTCGGACCCACACACGGAGGGTTCCATACCATCGTCCAAGATTTTTGAAGCTAAAATAAAATATGTATTTAACTAATACATAGTAAACATCAAATACAGAAATAACATAAATAATAAACTGCTTTAAGTTACAAAGCATTGCTTGAAACATAAGATATTCTAATTGCAATTAGTCCATTATTGAGATTTTCCTACCTTTCCGGCTTTCTATTGCGGCTCATGACATATAACTCTGTGACGGACGGCCAGACAGCATAGGCTTAGTAATAAGGTCCCGTTTTCACACTTTAGGTACGGAACCAAAAAAATTAAGTAGTTTACGTAATGCTCACAAAGTTGACTTAAAAATGTAAGTCTTTGATGTATTGATTAAATTTAATCATACTATATTGTTAATGCTATGACATAAATAAATACCTATTTTGGTGACATACTTTTTTTTTAACTGTCTGTACATGTGTAAGAGATACATTATTTTACCATACTATAAAAATTAAAAGTTCAGTTTCGGTTGGACACTAATGAAAATGTATTGCCAGAATATATAAAAAAGTAAATCCAAATTCTCTTCAGGAAATGAAATTTCATATATTTCGTTATCGACAAAATAAAGATAGATATTCCCGTGTTGAAACGCGTCATTACCAAACATGTTAGTAAATTGAATTTTTTCTTTCGACATTTTAAAGTATTATCCACTCAAACAGAACACACACTAGAGATGACATGGTTTTACTGCAGTTTTTACTACGAAACAGAATACATGTATCGCTTTCACTTACAAAAATCAATTTGGTAGTCCAAGTTTACTACCATACTTTAATAAATTTCATGTCACAAGACTGCAAAATAAAGTTACTATTCTGTGTCTTTTACTCTGTCTTTTGTTGAAATTAATTTAGAGATGGGCAGATGGTAGCTCATTTTATGCCCAAATGAATTTCAAGTTACTATTTTGTTATAAGTATGTATTATGTACAAGTGTCCCTAATGCTACAATACTATTTTTTAACTCGGAAGAATTAATTTTCCGAGGTTGGATGCAAAAGTGAGACTTACACTCTCTGCTTATTTGTATCACGAGCCGGCTCTTAACACACAATAAACTTTACTTTTGTATTTATTCATATTTAATACGAAATGTCCAAATTTCCAACTGTCCCGGTGGCCTATAACGTACACAACAAAAAAAATCAGCCAAATAGGACAAGCCGTTCTCAAGCAAAAATCATTTTACAGGAATTAACACATCCTGTATTTTCAGAATATATAAATTTTGAGTCGCGAGATATATTAAAATGAAAGGCGACAATTTTTGTTACATTTCTGAAAAACGGCAGATTCTGATAATTAACCCCATTTTAAAAAAGTTAAAAAAAGTTGGCTTCTTTGGGCCCTGGAAAATAAATAAATATTAAAACTTTATATGTGCAACAAACTTACTAGCTTTGTTTAAAGTAAATACTAGTCTTCCATGTTATTATATATGTTAAAAGAATAGGATTTATTCAGTTACCTCCATTTGTTGCTGTTGCCGGTGTTAAAGTACAAACCGGAAACAGTTGCGCCTGTAGAACCTGTACACGTCCAACACTGAAACTAAAATCGCTGATATCCATTTCGATGGCAGCGTTTAGTATTATTTATTCACCCACGCTTATTTTTGGGGTAACTTATATTGTGCAATATATCCCATATTGCTCTAGTTTTTTTTTTTTAATATGACACTAAAGCCACATGTTTTCTTATGATTTTTCCCTTATACTTGTTTTTTTATTCCTCTTTTTCAAAAAACGCTTTTCAACCGAATCAAGCTATAGACAGTTCTATTCTTGAAGATTCTTTAGAAATTCGAAAAGGAAACAAGTAGGACCAAATAAAGAAAACGTAAGTATGGATGTACCTATTTAGCAAAAATCACATATTTTCATTCGATCGTCTGCTTTTTATTCTCTTCACGGAAGTGAATAGTATTATAAGTTTGTCATGAAATTTGTAACACACAGAAGGACACATCGCAGACCACAATTAGTATATATTTATGATCAGCTCGATGAGACGAGTTGATTTAGCCATGTCCGACGGTCCGTCTGTTTGCACTCCTAGTCCTTCAGTTTTTGAGCTAGAGAGCTGAAATTTTGTACATAGGTTTCTTTTTACCAAACGGGAATCAGCCGAATCGGACCACTAGGTGGTATGGTATGCTACCTCCCATACAAACCCCCCCTATAAATTAATGTTCTTATTAAAAAAAGTTTTTTGTTTTTTGACGTATCGAACTGTATCTGGTCCATATCCATCAACCATATAAATTTCATGATACTAGGGTTACCAGGAGGGGTACCTCCCATATAAACCCCCTTTTAAATTAATTGGAGCTTTTTTATTGGCCAGGTATGAAAAAGTACCTGCATGGAAAGACATTCTAAAAGCATTGGATGTATTGATTGGAATAAAGACATAGACGTATTTGACGAATTTTCACTAATTTCTAACTACATCACATCGCAAAAAGTAATCGGAATAATGTAAATGTTTCGACGGAAACTCGTTGGGTGGAAACACTTTCACAAAAACAATCTCAAACATGAAACTTTTTGCATTTTCATTGAATGTATTTTTTATGCACCAGTATAATAGACGACTGAAAAATTGCGGTTCTGGTCCTTATGACGATTTTAAATAACTAAGGTGAATATTAAAAAAACCTGTCAAGAATATTATTCTTACTTAAAATCATCACTAGGTGTATTTAAACAAATTTGTTCCTCTGGCAAATTACTTATAAAAATGTATAAGCATTTATAGTATTTCAAAACTCTTAATTTCTAATAAATACTATTTTTTTTCTACTATGAACCTACTAATTGACATAAAAAAACCAATGTCCCGTTTTGAGAAAACAAAGGTCACGTTAAGTATAGTGGTATTTTGATTTCATATTTAAATTACATCTATTTATATTTTGAAATTTATTTTTATTTTTTTCTAAAAAATTCTGGTATATTTATTTATTTAACATTTTACACGAAATTAAATCAACCAAAAACAAAAAACGGGAAGTATATGAAAATAGTGTCGTATTTTAAAAATATACAATTTGAACGTTTAGTAAATTAAATAAATTTATTTATGTTTCGTTACGTTTGTTATTTTGAACTAGTTAATTTAACGATTCGCTCTAGCTCACTTACTCGATAAGCCGTTTATGAGGTACTCTGAGTTCGTTTCTTTGTTTCTCTGCTGCTGCCTATCGTTACGTCGTTTTGTTATTTTCGTTTGTTATTATTACTCTTCACGCAGTGAATAGTATTATAAGTTTGTCATGAAGTTTGTAACACACAGAAAGAGACATCGGAGACCTCCTAAAGTATATATATATTCTTGATCAGCGAGTTGCTCTAGCCATGTCCGTATGTCTGTCTATATGTATGCGAACTAGCTGAAATCTTGCACGAAGCTTGCTTCTCACTATACGCAGTACATTTGTCGGAAACAGCCGAGTCGGACCACTAGGTCTTATTAGTTTTTTTTTTTTTTGTACTATTGACTTGGTTTTGGTCACTATAAGTCCATATCCATCAACCTTGACATTTCAAGACTTTTGGATAACTAGGAGGGGGGGGGGGGTAGTAGAAACTCCTATACAAACCAAATTCATGTTCTTACTTGTTTTTTGTACTATCGACTTGAAATTGGGACATTGGGACCAAGGAGGGGCGTGAAGAGTATTACAACTTCGGCATAGCCGAAGTTTAGCTTCTTTTTATTGGTTTTTATTTGACTTTAAATCTTATCAAATCAACAAAACTAAATGTGAATTAAAATGACAATACCATCGTATAAAATGGAGGATTGATTGAATGAGTAAAATAAGAAAAAAAACGAATACAAAGAAATACAAGTATAAAAATCATAATTATGAAGTATTAATATACTTATGTATGTACATATGTAACAAGGATTTCAATATCCTTGGATACACCAATGTCAACCAGAAGACATAGAAAAGAGTAGCAACAAGAACGCAATCATTATTATTATTGTGATCATCGCGATTGAATGTGTATTTAAGCAACACACAAAAAAAGCTAACAACGATAGAAAAAAAAGTAACTAAAAGAAAATAATTCACTAAATGCAAAGAATTTCAGCAAGCGACAGATAGCACATTTAATCAAATATTGAAATCGCAGGAGAAGTGAAAAAGTAAGACTGATTGAACAGGATGGGCCTAACTGTTACAATTGTTTGAAATTTATTTAGGGAGATTGTGGAGATCTGGTGCCCAATTGATATTCTTTTTTCTTGATGTTCCAAAGAAAATATATTTTGTGACATGAAACTTATCATGACATGCTTGTTAGATAGAAATGCGTAAACTTAATACATCCTCACACTGAAAAATTTTATTTGTTGCTAAGCGCACATTTATTTTCGATTTCAATTCAAATTTGTTTTTGTGTATGTATGTGCATTTGTGTGTGTCGGGGTTGTTTTTCATGGTTTAGATTCATAGTGCCAGTTGCCATTGATACTGACATGCTCAATTCGCAGGATATACTATTTCATTTGTTTCTCGCGCCTACATACTATACATACATACGTACATAAATGTATCTATACACATCAACCGCTCTCCCCGTGAGGCTACCGTCTTCATGTGGATGATTAGCATTTATAATCGGATCACTTGGCCATCTGAATCCTTAAAATGATTGCAAATATCTAGTTGTCGTACGATCTCGTCATTTGGGTTACAAAATCTTCTAAGACTTAAAGGTTCGCAGAATAGACTCCAAAAGTCTGGACATTATGGTCACTAGACATCTGTATCATTCAAAAGGGCATTTTTGATATTCATGCTCAAATGAATGAATTTGACATTCGAATTCATTAAAATGAATTCCAATGTCTGAATGTAACTGAGAGAATGTTCCATGTTCTCATTCAAACCAAGCGGTGACAAATTGAATTAAATTTGCTTTCGAATGTAATTTTGTACCTGCGTTGTACGTTGGTACGACTACATTTCATAACAACAATTCCAGACAAAATCCTCTCACAAAAAACATTTACTCTCCCGGCTAGAATTTGTGTGCAATTGTTGTTGTTGTGAGAGGATTCTATTATACAAGTTAAGAACTCTTTTATCTCTCTTAATAAACATCATTATAATATTATCATCATTATTCACAGACTATTTTCGCTGAAGCAAGCATAAGACTCAAAGACCCTTTCCGCTGATAGTGCACTTTTTGTAACGTATGCCAGCATAACCGAACCATCGAACATCTGAATTTGGAAGTGAGTTAAGACTAAACCAGGCTCAGACAAAAGCGCATAGCACTGTTATTCCACTCAAACTTAATTATAACAATAAAAGCTCATAGAGTTGATAATAAGAATTTTAATAATAAAAATAAATTGTATTTTTTCAAAATAAACAATTCAATTGTTTAATTTACATATTTCATAGTCTTTGACGATTCACCATTGACAAAAACAAAAACGCAATAGCACTAAAACTCGCCTCTAAGTAAACAAGCTAAACAACCAAATGAATGCGACTGAATACAATAAATTTTTTTCTTGCTCCTTTCGCTTCTTTTACACACTCTTCTTGTTCCAATCGTTTTGAGTGACGATCGTTTACTATGGCATTGCTCTCTCAAATAATTTAGAATTCATTCATTTTGTATCTGGTTCCAAAAAGTAAGTAAGAAGTTCAGTGGTACTCAGTTATGCTAAGCAACTGAGTGCGTTCTTACCAGAGAACTGCAACGAGTATTAAATTCTCGTTCACACTCGAACATTGACTCGTACTGATTATGATTTTGCTACTTTGGTTGAACGAAAAAAAGCGATCAATTAAGAATGAGCTCAAAGCAAACATTCAGTTCGAATCACATAATAGAAAATCACGCTACCTAGTAAAAGCAAAGGGTGTAGTTTTGTGTGGGAGGTATTGGCCCAAATTTTAAAATGAAATCGTGGAAGTTTTGTATACTGTCGCACTTGCACTACGGTGTTAAAACACAACAGCGCCTAAACTTCACATTTAAATATGCATAGCTGCTGCAAAGTCATCAAGGAATCAACAATTTTAAAAACCGCAGTCCATTTTCTGCAGTGCGTAGTTCTGGTTTCATAGAATTGGTAAAAGTTTTTGTCAAGATCGGGGCAACTTATGGTGAACACGTCGATGTGGAAGATTTGCAATGCTGCCGGATCCAATGACAATTTCACGGAAAGTGGAAAAGAGCTCAAAACGAACTTAAAGACGAGATAAGTAATATTTTGAGCAGCGGCGGAGTATCAGCAACAATAGACATGTGGACGGATAACTACGTGAAACGGTACTTTTTAGGCGTGACAGAACGATTTAAAATTTGTTGATATTGTATTAGGAATAAAATCTATGGATTTCGAAAGGTCTACGAGTGAGAATATTGTGAAGAAGCTGAAGAGTGTCTTTAGTGAATTTGGTGTTGAAAATATTGATGAAATTAAGTTTATTACCGACAGGGGGACGAATATTGTTAAGACTTTAGAACTTTAGAATTAATACAACCATCTGCCTCAAAAACTATACAAAAGCCTAAAGACGAAGTGGGAAGATATTGCACAGAAAAAGTAGATATGTCTGAAAACTTTAATCTAATGGAGTGGTGAAAGAATAATTAAAAACAATTATCCTTATTTGTTTTTATTAGCAATGCAAATTCACTCTATACCAGCTAGCAGTGCACCAGCTGAGAGGGCATTTTCTTTAGCTACAAATATAATATCAGAAAAACGCAATAGACTTGGGCCAAGAGCAGTTAATAACTTGATGTTCCTAAACTCATTCCATAAAAATTTTAATAATTAAGAATTATAAAATATTATCATTTATACTTTTTTATTAAGTTTCATTTTTAGAGTCCATATGAATTCAGTCTAAAAAATGTTCCTTTAATTCCTTTTTATCCAAATATGTACTTAAATATTAATAATAATAAATGAATAAATAAGTTTGTTAATTCTGTGCCTTTCAATCTACTTTCGTTTTAAATACAACAAATATGTATGTACAGTTGTTTTTATGAAAGTACCAGCGTCAAGTACATATAATCTACATACTTGCCTGCATTTACATGCACCCATACAAACATTTTACTTGCTTCAATTAGAGCTGACTCGAACTTCTTTGTCGCGAGCAAGTTCGAAATCAAAATTTTCATGCTCTGTTCAGGTCGAGAGTCTCGTTCGAAGCATGAGTTTGATCATTCTCATACAATCAGCATTCGTTCTTGAACAAAGCAAACGTGTCGATCGTATTCGATCACGAACATACAATGCTGGCTCTTGCGTGTTCGATCATACAATTTTCGTTTCGTGTGCGCAACTCGATCGAAGCTTGTTTCTTCTGAGCGCTGAGTTGATTTGATTGAATTTTTAGCAAAGGTCATCGATCAAGTTCGATCATACTCGTTGCAGTTCTCTGGTTCGTACAGATGTCTAATGGACACTACCGAGTTTACCCACAAAGTTCATGCATTTTTAATTAGTGCAAAAAAAAGTCAGTTATATCGGTAAAATATATTTATATATCACAAAACAAAAATGCATCTATATTTGCTAATCTTCCTATATCTCTTACTAGCTTTGCCCAGACACACTTTGCTATAGCCCAATCTACATGTGAAACTTAGTTTGCTCAAGGCCACAGTATAAACGGTTTATTTATTTGGTTTGAGTACTTTCTATTGATATTATTTTATTTTATTTTGTTGTGAATCAGAATTCAAAAATAGGTGTTTGACAAAGATTACTTGATTGATTTGAAAAAATGTCTCGAAGCTTTATATGCAAATTTTGAACCACTAATTTTGAACGATTTTATAAGTCAATTTTGATAAAATAGACGCTATATGTTACAAAAAACTTGCTAAAATACACCAGTGGAAACCGCTTCAAATCGGTTGAAAATTACGGGCGCTATAGGGAAGCATTTCCAACTTTTTTCAACTTTGTTTTATTTATATAAGTAGAAGTAGATAGATAGATATAATATAATATATAAGTAGAAGTAGATATATAAATTATAATTTATACTTTTAACGTGAAAACGTTCCTAAAATGGCCCGGCCAACTTCGTTGTGCGGCCGACACAATCGACCGCATTCTAGAAAAAAACATTTGATTTTTTAAGTGCCAATAACTTCTACTATCACGTGATAGATGGCCCTGATCTGATGTCTCAGAAATATAAAATCGCAATTCATTGAATGATCGAACTCTACTCAAATAAGTAAAATGAATACAGGGTACTAAAATTTGAATATTACGCGCTACACCTGTTAACACCTCGCAATATGTTGAGTTTCGGTACATTCGTTTTATGCGCATGCGAGTTCCGTTGCCCATACACACACTCACACCTACACCTTAACTTATGTCTGCTACTATTTCTTTCTTAGATTCTTTTATTCTTCATGTGCAAAATATTTTGTATAGTACATAGTGTGTATACAACGAAAATAGAACAACAACAATAACACAGCTTCACGCAACTGATAAGCGTACTGTAATGGAACAGAAGAGAGAAGAGAGAGGCACACAAAGCTCTCTATTCTATCATTCAACTGCATTCACAACATCAACGGTTGTGATAAAATAACAGGGGTTCAAATCTATCGAAAAACACCTTTTAATTGGTATATTTCTTTAAAAAATCGGTTCAATTGTTTTAGCAGGAAAAGGGTCACAAATCAATGTTTGCCGCTTAATTATATAAATGTGTGCAGTTTGACGCCAACTCTCGCTGATAACACACGTGTTTTTCATAGCAGTTCGCTCTCTCAGTTTCTGTTTTCGTTTTCGTTTCGGTTTATTTTCGCTCATTCACATACACGTTTACATATTTACATATACACACCCTTACACATTCTCTGCGTATACGAGTACACACATTTACGTACGTTTACTCCAATTTTTATTTACTGCCAACTAATAATAAATAATAAATAAATAAAAAATATACAATGAACACTCCATCTGATCCTCTTATAAAGTATCCACCTAACCAACCACATTTTTCGATTGATCAATCCAAAACGGTTAAAAATAACACAATGGGACCAAAATATATTGACCAGAGTCGATCACAACAAAACCATAGATACTATTTCACCATTTTTACTCCAGAAAGTCATTGACAGCGTCTGAGGTGGGCCAGTGGATGAAGTCAAAAGACTACGAAACGGCACATGTCTTATAAAAAAAAAAACCCTCGTTCAAACCACAAAACTTGTGAAACTCACCAACCTGGACGGCTAAACACATCCAAAGGAGTGATATCCTGTAACTTAATAAGAGATATAATAAGAGATATATCGGAAGAAGAAATCACCAAGGAACTACAACAACAAAATGTAGCTGAATGTAAAACAAATTTTAAAAAAGAAAATGAACAACTAAAAGAAACAGGTCTAATTATCATTACATTCTCCACCCCTACACTACCGGCCGAAATTAACATCGGTTACGAAAAAGTTCAAACTCGCCCCTACATCCCATCGCCACTCAGATGCAGAAACTGTGGAAGACTTGGCCACCAAAGCCTGCAAATCTTATCCACTCTGTCTAAATTGTGGCAATTCCGCCCACATCGATCCGTCTTCTACCGAAACCTGCACGAATATCAATCGCTGTATAAACTGCAAAGATAATGGACTTAAAAACTACCACCACAACACATTTGATCGGAACTGCGCTTCATTTCTCAAACAAAATGAATTGCTAGCCATTAAAGTCATCGAGAAGACCGACATGAAAACCGCCCTCAAACTATATACTGATCGACACCAATCATCCAACACTCGGTACTCTGATATCGCTCGCACTAACCATCCTCTACCAACAGAAACAATTCAAAGCAATCAAAACAATACCCGTAACATCACTTCATAATCTGACGTCCAACCTAAGAACAACATCACTTCAAATATCGACAACGCTACATCATCTTTAATAGCTGCTAACACCAACACCAATACAAACTTCTCATCACAAATGCTTTCGGAAACAAAAGTAAAAATTTTCTCAAAAAATAACAACACATTGAAATCATCTCTTAAAGCTAAGTCTTTGTTAAAATCAAAAAATCTTATCACTTCAAACAATAACATCCCCCCATCTAGTACTCTTAGTAAAGAGTATTGCATGGAGTAACCCCATCTTAATTTTTAAGTATGGGTGACAGGGCAACTCTCCCCCTAAATCGTTTTGGTGGCGTGTGGATTCTCCGTGGATGGTCTTACGCGTCCAACAAATTTTTACGTTTTTTGGGGGAGTCCTTGGTCTGCACTCAACCCACTCGATTTTTATTCACAAAGGCTGGATAACGGTTGTGGTTCCTTATCGACACTGATCAACCTCAAACACTCTAAATAATTTTTCTTATTTTTAATTGCTGCATATATGCTCAAGATACTGCAATGGAATATTAATGGTTATGTTAATAACTATGATCAGTTAATGATTCTTATAAAAACTTACAGTCCTAAAATATTATCATTACAAGAAACCCATCTTAGCTCACACTACAACATCCCCGTACCACTTAATTATACACCCTATTTCTGTAATCCCTCGCCTTCGTCTTCTGGCGGTGCAGCTCTCCTTATCCATAGCTCATTACAGCACAACGCCCTTCAACTCTTACAAGACTTTGATCTGGTTGGCCTCTCTGTACAATCTAAAATTAAATTCAATATTATATCTGGTTACATTCCACCTAATCAACCCTTTTCTTTAAATAACCTCAGGAATGCATTTAACATCCTGTCTGAACCTACAATAATCACCGGAGACCTAAACGGTTGGCATCAAACCTGGGGATCTCCCACTAACAACCGCAGAGGTAACATTATTTAAAAATTTATAAACCTTACTACGTTCATTATCCTTAATGACGGCTCGCCTACACATTTTAGCACCCATCACACATTCACCCATGTGGACCTCACAATAGCTTCTCCCACATTAGCCCTAGACGCATTCTGGAAGATTGATGACAATCTTCACGGTAGCGATCACTTTCCTATCATAACCTCTCTATTCTGTTCCACCAGATACTCTCATAAATTCCCATCAAAATTTATAATAGACAAAGCAAATTGGAATCACTTCACATCATCTACCAAAACTAACAGCCTCATAAGACCAGTTAGCCCAAATATGAATAAAGAATCTGCCTCCATAATAAAAATTATTCGCCAAAGCGCCCACGAATCAATTCTCAGGAATGCATTTAAAACCCTGTCTGTACCTACAATAATCACCGGAGACCTAAACGATTGGCATCAATTATGGGGATCTCCCACTAACAACCGCAGAGGTAACATTATTTCAAAATTTATAAACCTTGCTACGTTCATGATCCTTAATGATGGCTCGCCTACGAATTTAAGCACCCATCACACATTCACCCATGTGGACCTCACAATAGTCTCTCCCACATTAGCCCTAAACGCATTCTGGAAGGTTGATGACAATCTACACGATAGCGATCACTTTCCCATTATAACCTCTCTATTCTGTTCCCCCAGATACGCTCATAAATTCCCATCAAAATTTATAATAGACAAAGCAAATTGGAATCACTTCACATCATCTACCAAAACTAACAGCTTCATAAGACCAGCTAGCCCTAATATCAATAAAGAATCTGCCTCCATAATAAAAATTATTCGCCAAAGTGCCCACGAATCAATTCCTCAAACGTACCATAATTCGAACTTTTCTTACGCAGTCCCATGGTGGAATGATAAGCTTCAACATCTGAAAACAAAAAGAAACCAATTATGGTACACCCTTAGACGCAATGTAAGCACAACAAACATACTAAACTTTATTTTATTCAAACGTGAGATTAAATTATCCAAACGCCAATCATTAGAAAACTTTACAGCCGTAATACACCCTACCACACCTTCAACCAAAATCTGGTTCAATATTAAAACATTCTGCGGAACTAAACCTTACTTACCCATCCACTGCATAAAACGCAATAACTCAAACATATTTCTAACAGAAAAGCAACTTATAGCAAACGAATTCAGCAACCATTGGTCATCAGAGTCTTCTGATTCCAACTTCACCTCCAATTTTCTCCAAAATAAAAATAATACACTCCCCCTCAACATACACTCCCCCGGGTGATGCCCTGTTACTAGAGGAACCATTCAATTTCATAGAATTTCAATCCGTCTTATCAAAATTAAAAGGTAATACCCCTGGCATTGATAGAATATCCTACACAATGCTCAAGAACTTACATTACACTGTCTCACGTCGTCTACTCAACCTTTACAACAACATATTTTCCAACCACATTCCACAACATTACAAAACAAGCAAAATTATCCTTCTCATTAAACCCTAAGCCAACAGAACTGAAATAACCTCCTATCGTCCAATATCCCTAAACTCGTGCTGTTCCAAATTGCTTGACAAGATAGTAGCAAACCGACTGTGGTGGTTTGTGACCCACCACAAACTAATCGACAGCCGGCAAACAGGTTTCCGAAAATGCAAGTCAATATCAGATAGTCTAACTACGCTAAACTACCTGATTTCATCATCCATATCAACAAAAAACCACTCATCAGTTATCTCGCTCGACTTTGCAAATCTTTTGACAAAATAGGTATCCACACCATCGTAGACGAATTAAAGAATTGGAAGATCGGACCAAAAATTATAACATACATAATTAACTTCATGTCTAATCGAAAGATTACAGTGTGCGTCGATAATCACTTCTTCTTCCACTTTCCAACGGTATACCCCAAGGTTCTCCACTCTCAGTTATACTCTTTTTAATAGCTTTTAATAAACTGAATCGAACCATATCACTACATAAAGAACTCAATTTCTGCGCTTATGCGGATGATTACCACATTTTTAAAAAAATAAATAAAACCAATACTTTCGATATTGACCCATTACTAACTGACATTCTTGACTGGTGTGACTTCTCAGGTGCCAAGTTATCGGTGTCAAAATGCAAGCACATACACTTCTGTAAGAAAAAAATCTGCACATTTCAACTAACTACAAATACAGCTCCGATTACCAATGTTGTCAACCTAAAAATTCTCGGCATCACCTTCAATAAAAGATATACTTGGAACGACCTTGCTATCCCTTTCAAAAAAACTAAATATCATCAAATGGCTTTCCATTCCCGTTGAAAACATTTTAAAAGCAAAAACGGAACCTAAAATCACTCCTACCCTATACCGCTCAACAGAACTCAACAAGAAACTTCGTCTACCCTTCACACCCATCACCCTTCTTAAAACTCCCTTCCCTCCATGGTCTTGGAAATCATCAATAATAGACACCAGCCTCCATCAACTCACAAAATCTGCAACCCCACCGGATGTCTTCCAACAAAAATTTTTAGAACTCAAAGACTCACTTCACTCACATTCATTCCTTTTTACGGACGGCTCACAAACAACATCTGTCACATATTTTAGTATTACATCAATTATCTCAGTTCTCCAACAAACCCTACTTCCACTTTACACCTCAATATACTCTGCTGAGATCATAGCCATTTTCGAGGCTATAATTATAATCAAAAATAAACGAAATCTCTACGCTATATGCTCTGACTCCCTTTCAGCAATTGAATCCATCAGTAATCTTTCAAACAACTCATACTATGCTGCCACCATCAGACAACTTCTCCTGACAAACTACCCACGCATAAAAATTATCTAGGTACCCGGTCATTGCGGTATCATGGGCAATGAAACAGCAGACAAAGCAAGCAAAGATGCCTCAACCCTACCCCTAATTTTTCATAATAATTTTAATGCTAAAGATATTCACAATCACACTAACAAACATTTTGAAGACAATAGAAATAACATTTGGAACATCACAAATCAACACTATAAAACAATCAACCCCCACAAAACTGACCTCCGATATTATGGTATCATTAAACTTGATTCCTCCCTCCCACGTTCATCTTTATCAAAAATTATCAGACTCCGACTCGGACACACCCCACTAACCCACAAACATATTTTCGACAATTCCTTATGAATTCAATTCCTCTATGTAACTATTGCAACTCTAATTCCCCCATTACCGTCCTCCACATCCTTTCATCCTGCTCTTCATTCAACAACTTAAGGAGACGATGCTTTCCAAATTCTGACCCATTCATGCACTTCCTCAAAAAAGCCAAAGTATTTCAGCTGTTGTAGCATACAGCAAACGCACTTCTTATTCATAGTTATTCATAGCAACAATATACAAAAGTATTTACGCAATTAATAATAAATATATAATAATAATAATTTAAGATAATAACCTATAAATATTAACTTAAGAAAGAAATAAGACTGTGTTAACAGTAACAAAAACATTCAAATTAAATACTAGTTGTAATTGGTACGTAAATAAGCTTAAGGCCTCGTAGTCATAGTTTAAGATTATGTTTATATCCTATTTGTAATAGTATATATCTTGTTTATAAATAAATAAATAATATAATTGTGTGAGTATGTGTATGGTCAAGCGTCGTATGCCTTTGATTATGTGCAAAGGGGGAAGAGAATAAAGTGAAATAGTCAAAGCAGACCTAAGTTTAGGCGTATGTGTGGGTGTATGTATGGGCATTTTCAATGATCACGTCGTTTACAAATTTCGTAAAGACAGTTATTTTTTCTTTTATTTTATATATAAATAAATGTGTTATATATTAATAAATACTTAATATATTAGTAAATATTCATTTTTTTCATAAATATTCAATATTTTAATAAATTCAATATTTTAATAAATATTTTACAAACATATGAAGGTGCTTCATGACCACACAGCACGTCGAACGAACGCACTATATAATATGAAGCGAATAATAGTAGAACAAAACAAAATGCAATGCTTGCACTCTCTGTCTGCTCCGTAAACAACATAATTTTCCTTAAATATTTTATGTATTTTTAATTATTATTTAGAAAATAAAATGTGAGTAAAACACAATACGCTAATAATGTCTTGTCACACCAAGAAAAAAGTTGCTTTATTTGAAAGCAGCTAAATTCCACAACAACAACAAGCAAATTTCCAAATATCAGGGTTGCTTTGGTTAAGCTTTTGTTCAGCTTCAAAAAAAAGTGAAGTTGAAGCTAAGCAGAGCGGGGAAAATACTGTCAGTGTGGTCATTTCCGCCTTTTATTTTTGGCCATTCTCGACATTAAACACCTGATCATTGCAGAAAACAATTTAAACAAAATTTGAAATCGTAATTTTGTTTCAAATATTAAGAAAATAATTAGCAGGAATGAAAAAGGCTGCTGCAAGAATTATTTGAATTTGGTTTGTATGGGAGTTTATTTCTCTTTGAATCCTCTTGCTAGTATTAACACTCAGCCACTGATGCCAAGCAAATATTTTGACACTGCTCACTCTCTTTCACATTACTCACTCTACAAAAACCAATCAAAAACAAAAACACTTAATATCTCAACAAACAAAAATCGTGTATAGTCCCCTGCGTTAACACATTGCAAGCATGCCAACTTTTACCAATGAGATTATGTAAACGTGTTTATTTATTCATATTAAAAATATAACAAGTTAAACAGTAGATAACAAAATAATAAACAAAGCAGAGCAACCGTTCTCTTTCACATGTTACTTGCTCTTGACTCACTTCGTTTTTCTCTTTGACAACTCGGCCCTTCCTGACATCTCATCTTTACTGTTAGAATTCTCGGAGTCATACTAAATGATCAGGCAAATCCATGATGACATAACGGTCGTGACCTAGTACCTTGGTCACAACAAATGGGTCCTTAAATGCCTGGTCTATTTTGTGGGTCTCACCCGTCGATGCTGGCACAAAATCAAGGACAATCAAGTCGCCTTCCTCATATTCCCCTGGCGAATTGTGTTGGCTGTCATATCGAGTTTTCCATTTCAGTTTCTGCTCTGAAATGTTTGGTGCCGCCTGGTCTCTCTTACTTCCTATATCACCTCCATCTTTGACATCTACATTCAACACTTGAATGAAGCGGTTTAAGGTAACGTCACGCATTGTGAAATTAAATACAAGCTCATTAGGAGTAAACCCAGTGGAGGAATTGACCTGAGAATTTATAGACCACTGGATGTTGTTAAGTTCAACGTACCAATCTTTTGTTGACTTCGTCGAATATTTTAACGCATTTAGCAATGTTTTGTTCATTCTTTCGGCCTGGCCATTGGCCCAAGGAGTTTTATATGTTGAACTCCGTGTGATTCCAAAAAGGTTTGGAACTGTTTTGATGTAAATGCCGTCCCGCGATCGAAGACTAAAATCATCGGTTGTCCGAAAATCGAGAATAACTGCTTAAGTGAGTTAATTACCGATGTTGATTTAGTAGTTCGTACTGCTGCCACTATAGTGTATTAGCTGAATGCGCATACCATCACAAGTATATGACAGTTACCCTTTTTACTTCTTGGAAACGGTCAATGTGTATTTTCCTGAATGGAATGGGCATAATATCACCCAAATGCATATCATTTGACTTTCTGCTTTTCCTCCTTTAATTTTGTTAATACAACATTCCGGACACGCTTCGATGTATGATTTCACATAACGCCTAATTCGTGGAAAGCAAAAGTCACGCTGAATTCTTTGAACAGTTTTCTCGACTCCAAAGTGTCCAGAATCGTCGTGGTAAGACTTTGATATCCTCCACCTGATCGCCTGAGGAATTACCAACTTATTCTCCCCCTTGACTCTTCTAAAGAGCCGGCTCGCTGAAATGACGTAGTCCGTTTTCAGTTGCTTCGATTTACTCCTCCACCGTTTAGTATATCCACAATTCCTTTGATTGCGTCATCCTGCAATTGCATCGTGAACCATTGGAATGATTTTTAAGATACTTTCAACAACCGTCGTTTGTTTCTGTGGAGGAAGTACGGGATGCCTGCTCATACCATCAACATGTCCCTTCCTTTCTCCCGCTCGATGTTTGCACTCGAAGTCAAATTCTTGCAATTTGAACCACCAACGTGCAATTCTTGGCAACAGTGTTGTTGACTCCTTCAATGTTGCCACAGCATTGCAGTCAGTAATCACCATGAATTGTGTCCCCAATAGATATCACTCAAGTGATTCCGTGATCGCCAAAACTTCCAACTCGTGACTGGAAAAGCACTTCTCCAAGTCACTACTAGACGGCTGTAGAAAAACACTGGTTTGTGATCATCTTCTTCATACTGCAAAAGTATTCCAGATAATCTTATGGCACTCACGTCTATGAATGAACCTCATGTTCTTTGGATGGGTCGAATAGACTTAAAACAGGACCGGACGTTATAATCTCTTTTAGTTTCGTGAATGCAGTTTCCTGTAACAATTCCCACTTAAATATAGAATCTTTCTTTAACAATTTACTCAGAGGTTGTGCAATCATGCTATAGCCTTCCACGAATTTCCGAAAAATCCAGTCACTCCCAGAAACCGTCGTATATCGGTAGTGTTTAGGAAAATCTCTGATGCACTCTGTTTTTTCAGTGCCTGGTTGTATGCCTTCTTCACTGACTATGTGACCCAATAACTTGACTTTTCCTTTCATAAAGGAACATTTTGTTGATGCTTAAGTCTTCTGATAATATTCATAAAGACTTCCTGGAACACCATGGGTGCGTTAACTAACCCAAAGGTCATCTTGTGCTCAAATAACCTCTCTGGTGCTATGAATACTGAATATTTCCTGCCCTCGGCACTTAACGAGATTTGATAGTATCCTGACGTCATATCCAGTGTAGCGAAGTATTTATTGCCTGCCAATTTTGCTTGTTGTTCTTCCACAACCGGCATCTTCACTGTTATCGCATTCAAAGCCCTATAATCGATGCACATTCGGCTTTCACCATTTGTTTTCACGACCAACACGACTGATGCTGCATGTGGAGAATTACTTCTTTGTTTGACATCATGTTTTAGTAACTTCTCAATTATCGTTGATAACTTTTGTCGATGGGAAAACGGAACCTGATAACGTCGACCTACTACAGGATTTTCTGTCGCAACCTCAAGATGCATTTCCGCTATGTTACATCTACCCAGTGTCGTGAAGTCCTCTGCAAAGCATATTTTGTATTTCTTCAGTATCAGTATCTATTTGAAGTATGCTGGACTCAATAGTCACGCTCTTATCTTGTCGACATAGAGCATCTCTGCCCAATAGAAGTGCGTAAGGCAGAAACTTATTTGCCACCATCTGGATTGTTGTATGCAATCTTTGTAAATCGAACTCGAGCAGCGCTTGCATCTGTTGCTGAACCTCGACAATTGCTCCCCCGAAGCCTTTCAAACGTTTCGTCGATGGTTCTCGTATCAAATGTGGCGGCACTGATGATTCTCTTATCAAAGTATGATCATTTCCCGTATCAAGAAAAGCTTTATATACCTGGTCGCCAAGTCTCACTTTTTTTGTAATTGGTAGACGTATTAATTTGCATATGTCTTCCACTTTTGCTACCTTTGCGTTCTTCACCTGGCACTGGTTTTCATCATGGCCTATCTTTGAGCATTTCCTGCACCGAGGTTTCTGTGGACAAGACCGCAATTGAAGCACTTCGGTCCATTACTTAGCTCGTCATTCGCACCTCGTTGTAACCGACTTGTTGATACATTGGCCTTTTCTCGTAGTTGGCCCATACCCAACGGCATCAGATTCTCCAACGAATTAAACAGACTGCTGCATGAGCTAAAGTTTTGTGCCAGTAACGTCTTTGTCACCTCCGGTTGATTCAACCCATTAATTATGTATGAGTTAATTGACCCTTCATCGATATTGCCTCTCCTTCCCACTGCCACCATTTGGTAGTAATACTTCCGGAAGGACACACTGCTTTTCCTCTTTCGTTGGATCAACTCGCAGTGTACATCTGCTACCACCACTCTGCACGGACAGTCTGTTTAATGCATTTATGAACTGCTACCATGATATAAACACAGGCTGGGCGTCAATCTAGTTTTTGGCCAATCCCTTCAACTTATGTTGAGCAGCAAAGAGAACCAACTCGTCACTCCATGAGTACATGCTCTTCAGTTGTTCAAATTTGTTTACAAATTGATGTGACGTTATCGTCTACTTCATTGGATCAAAGTCTGGCATGATACCTATAACATCCTTCGAAGCTGTCAACAATTGTGACGTTGAAGTCCTTGCTGGTGTCGCTTGTTGTTCTTTATATGGTAGCGTCAACGTTTCATATGTAATCAACGTTCGTTCCTGATGTTCTGCTGACAAAGCTTGTCGTGACACCAATTCGCTCACCGTTCGCTGCAACGCCTCAATTGCTTGGCGCATTTCAAACAGTTGCTGCTGAATGCCATCAACCGGCATTGACTCAACTTCACGAACTTCATCTGTATGCTGCTGATTGTCCTCATTCACTGTTGATACATCGTCATCATTTTCATCAGGTTCCATCACTTCTCTAAGCCTAGCTACCTTCTCAACTTTGCTTCCCGTTGTTGGCATATTATGCCGTTTCAGTAACTCATTCAGTTTCTTAATAGGCAGCATATTTGAGTATTCACCTTCGCTTTTCTGTTTACTCATTTACTCCAAATTAATTTATTCCGCACTGACAACTGAAGTCTTCAAAAGTTTTCTATCGACTAACGACACACAAAATATTTGCATCCAATCATGGTACACTGCATACAACCATAAAGATCGTAGCGCCTTTGTTTCCCACCACAAGCTATGGACAACAACAAAACAAATGACAATAATCAACAACTGATATTTTGTCCTGCATTTGCAATCGTTCGTGGTGCACTGAATATTCGTGTAACGGAGCAACTTATAAATTGACTTCCAACTAACGCGAGGGCAACAACAATCCACATGACAATAATCAACCACTGATATTTGTCCTGCAATTGTAAACCTTCGTGGCGCAACGAATGTGCGTGTAATGAAGCAACCGATTATTTGCTTTCCAGCAAAACCGACGGCAACAACAACACAAATGACAACAATCAATCACTGATATTTTTGTCTTACCTTTACTTCGTGGCGCAACGAATGCTCGTGTAATGAAGGAACCGATAAGTAGTGTCTCCGCACAATGCTCACAAACTATGTGTACATGCTTTGCACCACATTTGCAGCGTGATGAACTACCACGAATAACGGAACCGAACATTGTCACTTTGTGTGTTCTCGATGCGTCAATCGCTGTATACATGCGCTTTACTACTTTTATCAACTTCTCATTAACTACTTAATAAATCATCGTGACAATATTATTTGGCAAGTTCGGTTAACCACAGCCTCTCGAAAGAACACGAAACACAAGTTCCGTCTCCTCACCCTGCCATCCAACGTTTGATCAATTCGCCACTCAAATACTCGACCTTCAATTTGCGACTTACGCCTTATTTGCCTGACATACGGGACTTTTATTTTGCGACACACGCATTATTTTGCCTGAAACACAGGACTTAATTTTACGACACACGCCTTATTTTGCCTGACACACTGGACTTTACTTTGCGACACACGCCTTATTTGCCTGACACATTGGGCTTATCTTTTACGACACACGACTTATTTTGCCCGACACACAGGACTTTACTTTGCGACACACGCCTTATTTTAGAACCACTTTCAACCTCTACCCACCTGCAACCTTGTGACCATTCCTATCTCCTTAACCCACTATCTCCAGTAGACGACTTAGGCGAATCCCACTTCTAAATTGTAAACGTGATTTCAATTCCAATTCATTTATTTATTCACATTAAAAATATAACAAGTTAAACGATAACAAAATAAGAAACAACGAAAACACATAATGCAGAGCAACCGTTCTCTTTCACATGCTACTCTCGACTCACTTCGTCTTTCTCTTTCACTTTATACGCATTTTTTAAACAAAATTATAACATCACAGCTAAATTACTAAAAAATATAGTTTATTTTGACATATAAATTAATTGAATTAAAGTCAAATTGGAATCTACGAAAATGTTAAAATTTATATGCAAGCAGGTTGGCATATTCAGCATTGGTTGGTTTTGCTTATTTCGTCTACTTTACTTCAATGGAAAAGTGATTTGAGTAAAATTCAAATTTATGACTTAAAAACACTAAAATGTTGAATTCTTGAAATGCAATTTAGCGAGAAAAACAATAAACTATAGTTCTTGGTTATTTTTTTCCTTAAATAATTTAATATAAGAGAGAATTTAACCAAATACCTGTAAAGAATTAGGCGATTTCAAAAACGTCAAAAGCGGTTTCCGTGACACCGTGAAATGGAATTGGGGCGGAATTGAGACGAAAGCCGTTTCCATCACATACCGGATAGATTATCTTTAGGCAATGAGATGTACGTATATATTCAATACATTGTAAGGAACAAAGACTATGAAATATACATGACAGCACAAGTCGCTCACAAGGAGCGATCATCTTCTCTATTCTTATTTCAAATTTTGCCTTATCCAACAACAAATTCTGTGTAATCTCAAAATCAATCAATCAAAATTACACACAACAACACACCCGCAATTACTACAGTTGCATTTTCGCTCTTCTCTTCAATCATATGTGCTCATGGAGTGAGCGAAAATCAAGTATGCTTTTCATTTGTCTGTGGCCTACATGACGCCGATCTCGCATATTAATTTGTGTGCATGTCGCTGAGACTTTGCTGGTCTATGTCATAAAAATCAATACGGTATTTAACCCAATTATTTAAATTATTAATTATAATATGCTTTCAAAATTTAAATTACGTCTTTAATAATGAAATACATGAATAATATTGTATTATACAACACAACTCTAATAATTATTTTAAAATTTGATTTCTAACATATTGTGCAGCAGCTTCACTTCAATATTGTGCTTATATAGGTGAGGCAGATCACTTTTTTGATTCTTCTCTATTCCTTTCGATATTGTTGCGGGTGTTTTTGCTATCTTTGACATGTTCGATGACCAAATTGTTAACAAAATATTTGTGCAGGACACACATCGCCGACTTGGTAGCTGTAAACATAAAACATTGGGAATCTACTCAAATTGTGCTTGCCGTGTGCTATGCACACCAGCGGATCTGTTATCAAGATCTAGCGCTCTTCCTTACCGCTTACCTCTTTCCCTACAGCGAGTTGGTCAGGTGCGTGTGTCACCCAGCAACTCGAAAGCTCCAATGGTGCTTCTTGGTGATTTCAATTTAACTGAGACCGACCGACACAAATTAAGTGAATATTTGAATAAACATTTCAGGCTTCAGCTTCAGAATGACCAAGGTGAACAGACTTCACTCGCCGGGACCTGTTTAGATCTAACCTACGTGCGAGTTATGTATAGTTAGGAATAAAGGATAGGTGATATACTTTTCGACTTAATAATGTAAATGTCCATCCCTGTTTTATCTCAATCATCTAAATTTCTTTCCCTCCTTGTTTTCGTTAAAAGCTTTAGAATTAAGTTGAACTTTTGTTAGATGTAAGCTTTAGTATTTAAGATTCACTTTCATGTTTGAGAAGACACTTTTAAATAACATTTGATAAGAAAAGACATAGTCATTTGTCATTATAGTGTGTCTCTCTTAAGAGAAGATCAACAAACAACTTGCAAACCTTACATATCATATTTCTCCCATCATTACCCTGTGTTAAATGTAATAGTTTTAAATAATTTAATTACACCAGACAGCCAATTAACATTTTCTATTAATCGGTTTCAACATTCTGAAGCAAACGATGTCTGCTTGAGTTTCTTATTCTTGCAATAATTGATTTTAACATCTTTACTTTCATTTATGCAAAACAAACTTTGTAGTATATTGCGAACACTTTAAAAGAAAATTGATTTAATATTGACGCACAAAGAATTAACAAAAATATATGTTTTACAAAAGACGACTTGATTGATACGTAAATGTAAACATATGTTATGGACAGAATCGATATATGACAATTGAAATACTACTAATTTCTACAGTTTACAAATTACTGTATTAGTTGACTTAACATATTGTATCTACATATATAGACTAATATCGAAAAAATCTGGACTTTCGACTTTGCTTTAATAATAATGGTTCATGAAAAACGTTTTACGCAAAAACAATTACGGTAGTGTAGCGATACTACCTGTCCCGAATTTTTTTATTTAGTTTTTTGTTTAGGAATAGGTCAATAAGAATTCAGTCAACGAAATTTTTGAAACTTTAGTTCCTTTTTTTCCAAATACTTAATACTTACTTTATTAATTCTGTGCCTCTCAATCTATTAGGTTGGTGCAAAAATAATGGTCGTTTTCAAACAGCCAATTTAAATGAACGTAACTCAGCTCAGAATAAACTTTATTAATCGAAATAAAAACCATTACAATCAATACATTTTTGCCAACGAGAAACAAGTTTATTTATGCCGGTAGCACAAAAGTCCGGAGTTCTGGAGGCGATGAAAGCGTTGAAGGCGTTTTTGACATCGTCTTGATTTTTGAAGCATTTCTCACGCAAGAAGTTGTCGAGGTGTTTGAAAAAATGGTAGTCAGTGGGCGAGAGGTCCAGTGAATATGGCGGATGAGGAGAGTCTTGTAACCCAATTCGTTCAACTTCTGTAAGGTCAGTTGTGCGACGTGCGGTCGAGCGTTGTCATGGAGCAGATTGGTCCCTTCATATTGACCAATCTCGGGCACATACGTCGAAGCTTCTGGTGCATTTCGTCGATTTGTTGGCAGTACTTCTCTGCCGTGATCGTTTCGCCTGGATTCAGAAAGCTGTGATGGATGAGACCGGCTGTTGACCACCAAACAGTAACCATAATCTTCTTTTGGTGCAGTTTCGGCTTCGGGAAGTGTTGTGGAGCCTCGTCGCTGTCCAACCACTGCGCGGAACGTCGCCGGTTGTCGTAGAGGATCCATTTTTCATCGCACGTTACGATTCGATCGAGAAACGGGTCATTTTTGTTGCGTTGAAGAAGAGACGTTGAAACCTCAAAACGACGATTTTTTTTGATTTTTTTGACTTCCCTATTTGCTTCAGATGGCGTACGACTGTTGAGTGATCGACGTTGAGTTCTTGTGCGACTTCTCGTGTGGGTTTGCGAGGATCGGCTTCGATTAAGTCTTTCAATTCGTCATTGTCAACCTCAGATGGGCGGCCGCGACCCTCTTTATCTTCAAGGCTGGTATCACCTGCGCGAAATTTTTCAAACCATCTACGTGTGGTACGTTCGGAAGCAGTATCCTCGCCCCATGCTTTATTGATATTTCGTGTCGTCTCCGCAGCATTGTGGCCAAGTTTGAACTCGTGAAGCAAAATAATGCGAATTTCTTGTTTTGATAGCATCACAAAAAGTGGTCGGAAATCAGAAACGTAAGACGATAATAAAAAGATAATTAGTCTAAAAGATAGAGCGAAAAACGCGCTTTAAAACGACATATAGCATGACCACATTCATTAAAAAATTTATTCCGAAATTCATGCATAAAAATAAACAATATGGGAACGGCCATTATTTTTATACCAACCTAATACTTTCGTATTAAATAAAACAAATATGTAAGTACAGTTTTCATGAAATTAGAAACACAAAATACATTTCTCATCTACATAATTCCATGCATTTACATAAAATAAAAAAATTTCAAATCACAAACTTACTCTCATTGAGAACGGTCGTCTTTTACCTGCGCTCTTATTCGTAAAAAAAAAAACAAACCAAAACAAAACAAGAACAACAACAAACAAGACTTCTGCTTATACAAAACGGGATTCGCGACAACATAGCCATCAGTAAATTGAATAAAAGTGCAAATTTACAATGAAAAATAACAAAAAAATGAACATGCAAGCTTATAAAGAACAGTTTAAAATAACATAAACCTATAAAAACAACAACTCATCAGTTAGAATCCAAACGACAGAGCTCCAGCAAAAAAAAAAAAACGACAACTATGTCCCGTCCTCCCGACATAAACAAGATTTTTACTCTCAATGCAAAACAATGAACAATCCAAAATACATAGTCGTTAATAGAACGGATGATAATACTTTCGAAAGTGTATCAAAACAAAAAATCTCACACAGGCACACAAACTTAAAAACTCATTACTTTTGGCGAATTCCCAGTCTAAACTAGCGAACACAAGACATAACTTCTGTAAAGGCGTCATTTACTCAAACGAACTTCGCAACATTTCGGAAGAAGAAATTCTCATTAAACTAAACCCACAAAATTTGACTGAAATACGTAAAATTATGAAAAAAGTAGACAACACTCTGAAATAAATCGGCCTCATCACAATTACATTCGCATCACATGCCCTACCAGAAAAAATAATGAGCGGATACGAGAAGGTGAACGTACGCCCATACGTACCGCCTTCGATTAGGACACCCTACCGCAACCTGGAAAACCAACAAAACATGCAACAATTGCTCTGCGGAATAACACACCACCGAAAATGAAGTATGCACTAAAGAAAAGTTCTGCATATATTGCAAGTATGATACTGACAACGACAACGACAACAAACACAGCCCCTTGGATAAAAAATGCCCAGCATTCCTAAAACAACAGGAACTCACAACTATCAAAACAAAAAAGCTTTAGAAATGTACCTCAGCAATCATACCCACCAACATACCCAAAACTCAAAAGTCCTATCCAACCAATCGCCTAAAGAGGCTATGCAACTCAATCAAGCTGCTTCCGGTTTAACAAAAACTCACACACGCACAAACACCACAACCGAAGCCTCCAACTACCCAAGAGCCAACAACTACACACAAACCTACACCAACAAGCAGCAAACACAGAAAAGAAAAGTATCATCATACGAAGACATCACTGACTCAGACTTGGAGATCACCCACAAATAATAACCTTCTCTCATCCTAACACAATGTCAAAAATCATTCAATGGAATCTTAATGGATACATTAACAACTACAATCAGTTGCAAATTCTCATTAAAATCCACAACCCAAAAATAATTTCTTTACAAGAAACACATCTTCGATCTTCCTACAATATTCCTACCCCTATCAATTTCACCATTTACCACAAAAATACTTCATCAAACCCATATAGAGGTGTGGCTCTACTGATCCACAACTATATTCAACAACAGGAAGCACGACTCAACAGTGATTTTGAATCCGTAGCTGTTATCATACACTCCAAGATAAAATTTACAATTATATCCTCATACATTCCTTCCAACAAATCCTTCAACATGCAAAACCTTAGAAATATGTATAATAATTTGAAACAACCAATTTTTAGAACAGGTGACTTCAATAGATGGCACAATAGTTGGGGATCACAAACCAACAATGCCGGAGGTAACTTGACCTGTTTCGGGAAATTAACAGACAAATTTAGCAACGAAAGTCCGCCCAGTGCCAACATCAACCAAGAAACGACAAACATCGCTAAAATTATATTAAAAAGCGCGAGCCAATCCATTCCACAAACCCAGCAAACACCCCACACCAGGAATGTACCATGGTGGGATCCTACCCTCCAACAATTGAAAGACAAAAAAATTTCCGCATGGCTAACCCCACTAATATCATTTCCTACAAGAGAGAAAATAATGCTCTCTTAAAACGACAAATGAAAATCAGAAAACGAACTTCGTTACATTGATTTACTTCCGAAATAGATCTTAACACCCCCATCCCTAAAATTTGGTCCAATATAAACCGTCTTTGTGGTCTGAAATCACGCTGCGACATCCACTGCCTCACCAACCCCAGTGATCCAACCCAAATAATCCTTAACAAATCTGAAATAGCCAACACACTTTGCAACCATTGGTCAAACGCATCACAAGACAGTAACTTTCACCTTATTTTTAGACATCATAAACTAAGATGGAAATCGCCAGGAATATGCCGCATAAGCTACCCAATGCTAAAAAACCTTTCCCCAAACCTCACACAACGCTTACTTAATCTGTTCAACAATATTCTAAATAGCTACATCCTCCAACAATTTAAAGTCAGTAATATCTTCCCCGATCCTAAACCAAACTCTAACAAAACTTCGATAAACTCATACCGACCCATATCCCTCAATCTATGTATCTCTAAAGTCCTTGACGAAAGTATCGCAAACAGTTTATGGTGGCTTGCTTCAAACAACAAGCTACTCGATAATCGGCGGATGGGTTTCCTGAAAGGGAAATCGGTCTCTAACTATGCTAGATTATCAGATCACCACTGCCCTTTCAAGAAATAATCATGTTCATACTATTCTTTGACTTCGCCAAGGCGTTCGACAGGGTAGTCATGCACACAATAATAGACGAGCTCAAAGATTGGAAAATAGGACCAAAAATTATCAAACACGTCACGAACTTCTTCATAAATAGGAAAATAATAGTTCAAGCCGCCTTCGCATCTTCCACTCCAAAACCTCTGCAAAACGGAATATCTCAAGGGTTGCTCTTTTCAATTTCATTCTGATAATCTCATCGTAGAAAACGTTGATTAACTGAAAATCCTTGGAATTACCATATCAAAAAATTACAAATGGAACAAACACACTATAATTCTCAAAACGTCAACATAATAAAATGCCTATCCAGCAACAGTTTCAACTGCAACATATGTCATATTGTTTAAAATCGACTACGGGCTCTCTATTGCAATGCACTTAAATCTACACTGTGCAAGCTGAAAACAATATACCAGTCAGCACTAAGGCTTGCTTTTGGTGCTCCTGGTATCACTCCAATCAACAACATACTGTATGAAGCCAACATCATCCCAATTGAAACCAGAGCAACCCTCACAATACTTAAAGACTTTAAATCAATAATTACCTCCAAAAACACTCCTATAGAAAACATCTACGGCTCTAACAAAAACGGTAGTAACAAAAAGTAGACTTCCCCCACTTCACATTCATCTTTACCGCTGAAATGGCAGCAATACACACAGCATGCATATACGTCAAAAGCTAAAAAGGAAAGTTTGTAATATGCACTGATTCCCTTTCCTCACAAAGCAATAGGCAACATCAACAGCCAAACCTTCTACACAAAATCCATTAAAAGCATACTATCATCTCGAGACAACAAACAGTTACTCCTATGGGTCCCCGGGCACTGCAGAATAGCGGGAAAAGAACTAGCTGAGCAAACTGCTAAAGAAACACTCCTGTTTCCACTACTAGAGGAAGAAAACCTTAACACCGCAGACATACGAAACCATATATACCACAGTATCAACACTTTTAAAGAATCTTTGTGGAATAACACATCCCTTCACTATAAAAACATCAATCCTGACAAAACATCGATTAAACTCTTCCCCTCAGAAAACTCAAAAAATTCATCCCGTTTCGACAGAATAAAATTCTCTCGTTTACGCTTGGGTCACACCAATCTTACCCACAATTTCATAATACACAAAACTCCCCCATCCACCTGCCAAAATTGTAACACAATCCTTACTCTCTCCCACATCCTCACTACTTGCCCGGCTCTTCAGTCACATAGAACCAAATACCTCCCAAATACCCTTACCATTGACCAAATAACTTCACATAAAAACATAACCCAAACGATAGCTTTTTTAAAATTCGTCAACATATACCACTTGATAAAAAGATAAAAACTTGTAAATATCTGTAAATAACAACTAGACATATGTAAATTACTTGTCAATATTAATTAAGAACAGTTTATGTACAGTAACCAAATTCAATATTTAGATTTAAGTAAGCTTAAGGCCTTAGTTGCTATAGCTTTAGATGTAAGTTACATGCAATTTGTCATTGCGCGCTAATTTTATATATAATAATAATAATAAAAAAAACATTTCACTTGGTTTGACTCGAGCTGAAGCTGGAAATACACAAACGAAGTTATCTTGCAAATCGGCTTTTGGTACAGCGAAACACAAAAGTTGATATATATAAAAATGGAAAAAAAGTATGTGGTCGATGACCATGAAAATTAGCAGAAACATATATTTTTTAATGGATAATGTTATGTAATATCCATTTTGTTGTAACTCCCAGTTTTTTTAATTGGAGCCAATGTGATGTGTGCCCGTACAATGAGTGTCAAAATAAGGTTATCCGCAAAACAAAAAAAATGTATGCAAAAGTTGACGCTCAAATCAAACGTCAGTGCAACAAAAATTAAACTAATTTGACAGACAGACTTTGCGCAGTTTAGAGCAGCTGTTTTTTTGTATTGGTTATACATACAAATGGAACGTTGTGGCTAATTATGAGAAATTAACATGGGAATTACGTGAAAAATACATGATTAAGAACAATTCCCAGTGTATGCAAATAATTCTTACAGCTTCCTGTTTCATTCCTGCTACTTATGTTATTAAAATTAAAAAAAAAAAATACAGTTTAAAATTTACTTCAAATTGTTTTGTGCAATGATCAGCATTTTAATATTGGTGCGCAATGAAATAACCAAGAAATTTGGTAACAATGTGCCAAACGTAGGCAATTTAACCTCTGATTAGCACTAACTGAGGTATATACGATCGTAAAATTCTACAACAATTTTCTCATTTACCTTATTGTTGTTGTTGAATTAGACCACCGTCTGTGCCGCATCAGAGCTAAACGGTGCAAATTATCTGAATACGCTGTAACTTACACAAAATTAATTAGAAGTCGCTGTTTCAGTAAAAAGAATTACTTGTGTAAAGCAATATACGTTGCAATAGTCATCTGCAGCGCACAAGAAGACGCACATACAAATGCATACGTACTCACGTATTTCAATTTGAATTTGTGTAGATATCAGAGATGTGCAATGAAGACAAAAAGCAGACTCATTAAAACTTCGAGCCTGAACAAGTCGAGCATTCATGCAGAGTTAAAACGAGCTAGCTCGCACTCATAAGTAAATGGATAGTAAAAATGAAGAAAGTGATGCTTCAGTTTCATTTTCTTCATTCTTCACTTTGGATTTATTCGTTTTCTTCATTTGATGCTCGTTTGTGTTTCTACTGCTAGTTAGAATTACGTTGTTGTTATGTCTTGTCATGTCTATAGAAATTCATATTTAAAAGGTCTTTTGTATGCATTTGTATGTCTGTCTGCTTGTGCGCTGCATTCTTGTTTTTTTGGAAGGATGGTTTGGTTTTCCCATTCTACGTTTTGTTGTGTTTGGCAAAGAAAATGTTGACACATGGAAGGTGCATGTTAGTTGAGAAAAACCTGGAGAGAATGCTGGTAAATGGATCGCTGAAGATGCAAAAGCAAAAGCTGATTTGATTTTGGCCATGTCAACATCGGAAGTAAAGAAAATTAAAGACTGCATCACGTCAAATGAAGTGTGGAAAAAAATTTACAGCGTTTATCAATCCACAGGTCCAGCACGAAAAGCAGCCTTATTGAAATCACTCACATCAATGAGAATGACGATATGAGGAGCCACTTGATTAACAAAATTAATCAAGTTGAATTAGTCAACATAAGTGACTTATTGGCAATACTCCTGTTATACAGCATTCCGGAGGAATATGAATCTTTCCGTGTTGCAATAGCCGACACCAGAAGATCTGAAAATAAAGCTGCTAGATGAATATGAGGCAAGGTATAGATATAAGAACGAAATATAAACTGAGGCGTTATTCGCTAGAAACAAAAAAGAAAACGGTAAAAGGTAAGCTAAAACAGACATTTAAATTCAAGTGCTACTCATGTAGCAAAGTGGGCCATAAAACAGCAGACTGTAGATCAAAGAACTTAAAAGACATAGACCCTAACAAAAGCATGTATGCGCAAACTTAAGTTACGCAGAGCGTAGAACTTGGAAGAATGTGAAGACGCTAAGATCCAATATGTGTCATTATTTATGCAAATAATGAATTCCAGAAATAATTTGTATCTGAGGGCATTAAACATGACTATTCAGTAATATACGAGTATACCCCTCAACAAAATGGCATTGCTGAACGTAAAAACCGCACCTTATTGGGAACGGCAAGTTGTATGATGCTGCAAGCGAAACTACCACCAAGTTACTGGGCCGAAGCGATAAATACTGCAAACTACTTTCGTAATTGATGCCCATCGAAATGACTATGTGGCGAACAGTGATTGAAATTGCTTGACTATTTTCAATGCATTTTTAATTGCTTAACTACGAATTCGAAAAATAACGAGGCTACAGTAAAAATCAAAAAGAGATAAGAAATTACTTGCTTGAACGGAGCGTAGCCTTTCTTTTGAAAAATTTCCCTGCTGCTTACTGCGTAAGTAGTTTGATCCCATTTTGTATAACATCTATACACATGATATACCGATTTCTGAAAATTGCAAAACAACTATGTTTGCTGATGATACAGCAATCTACTGCTCCGGTGATAATTTTAAATTAGTAAAAAATCAGTTAGAAGTTGCACTTAATAATTTAGCAACTTATTTCACAACTTGGAAAATAAAATTAAATACAAGTAAGACAGAAGCCATTTACTCCACCAAAAAACGCAAGACCTGCTACCTTCCAAATTCAAATTTGGTAATTGACACTACTACTGTTTCATGGGAAACATTTAGCAGACATATAGCTAACACAACCAATAAATTAAACAAAACAACACGCATCCTTTACCCTTTCATAAACAGAAAATTCCTTTTATCTGCTCATAATAAAATGGTGATATTCAAATCAATTTTTACACCGATTATCCCGTATGGCTCTGTAGTCTGGGGAGACTGCGAGATACGTACAAAAATTACAAATTGTACAACATATATTGTTAAACATGATATTAAATCTATTTATTGTCTGCATAAATTAGCAAATGCTAATCATATTAAGGAGCAAATATCCAATGCCCAAAAAAATTTTATTACACAGCATTAATGTTAAGCTCATTCGTACGTACGACTGATTCTTTTAGCCATATCCTCTGGTTAGTACTGGTTTTGGTTTTGACACGTGCAAGCAAAACAACTGTCAAAAATTAACTAAACATTCAAACCGACCGACCTTGTCAGCATAAGTGAGGGACATGAATACCAACATAACGCCACAAGAAAATTGAAAATCGAATATACGTAACCCGCGGAAATTCAAAAATCGCGATTCTTTTTGAACAAACCTCATATAGGATTTTTCTTTCTTTCCCAATTTTTCCTTATTATAAAATTATATTCAATTCAATTATAAAATATCTTTAATATTAACATATTTTAGTTGAAAGCTACTTGTTAAAAACCAAACAACGTATTCTCTTCTCTTGTAAATAACTAAATACTTTAATATTTGTGGGATTAAATAAAAACTCTGCTTCTGCTCTACCCAGAAATAATAAACGAAACAGCAATCAAGTTAAACATTTGCTCTTTGCTGTAGCTACGTTGATAACCACATATTCAGTAAGCGGCTGCAAATTTACTTCATTATTTTGCTGGAAAAAATGTAAGTAAAGCAAATATTTCTAAGCTGTCGCTATTTCGAAGTCAGCAATTCAAACCCTGGTGGCGAAACTCTATTTAAACTTTGGATTCGGGCAAACATCCTATGCACTCGACAAACGTATCCAAAGTAAGTTCAGCCCTAAATCAAGGTGTTGTGTGTTTATAGGATATAGAAGTGTCGCCAAAGAATATCGCTTATACGACACAGTCACAAGAACCGTTCGTAAGAGTCGAGATGTATGTTATCTTTACCAATACGTATTGCACTGAAGATAAGCGAAAAGTTTGCAGAACAGACCGAAAACACCGAAACGATATGTGTACCCAAAAACGAGCATCAACAACAAGAAGTAAAAACTGGACGGCCAGGGCGACCTAAATTAATTAACAAATATGGTTAAAAATGGCAAAAAGATTCACTCAAAGGAAAGAAATTGACTACCACGAAACTTTTCCACCGGTAACTGTACAACCAAGATAAAATCTGCAGACTAAAGAAAGCACTATATGGTTTAAAGCAAAATGGCTGTCAATGCTATAAGAAGCTCGATAGTATGCTAAAAATAATGAAATTGAAACCACTTGCAGCTGATCATTGCGTGTACTTTGAAAAGAAATGAAGAAACAACCTCATTATCTCATTATATGTGGTTGTTCTCATAGTGTCATCGAATGACGAAAATGAGCTACGTCATTTGAAATCAGAGTTATCAAATGATTTTGAAATAAAGTAGTTGGGCGAAATTGGAGGAGATGAGACACAATCCATACCAAAGCTTGGTTGGTGCACTGATGTGGCTCGCAGTATCAACTCTTCCTGATATTGCTCATGCAGTAAGTCTGTTGAGCTAATTCAATACAAACCTACGATAAGCAGCATTGGGAAGCAGCAATGCGATTGCTGCGGTATCTCAAAGGTACCAAAAACCTTGGTTTGGTTTACAGCCGTAGCGGTAAAGATCTGGTTGATTGTGCAGATGCGGATTATGGAGCGAGTATTGATGATCGTAGATCCTTTATTGGATATGCATTTATGTTAACAAACGCAGCAAACGTGGGAATGCCGAAAGCAACGGACTATTGCAATGTCTAGCACTGAAGCGGAATACATTGCACTGTGCAAAAGAAGCAATCCATCTAAGAAGCTTCATTCAAGAAATCTTGGGCAAGTCCAACACAACAATAACTTAAAACGACAACCAAGGGGCTGGACAGTTAACCAGGAATCAGGTATTTCATCGACGCACAAAGTATGTCGACATCCGTCACCGTTTTGTGCGTGATCTCGTTGAGAAGAAGGAGCTGCAGATTGAATATATACCAATAGGCGAGATTATATATACCAAAAAGATTAGAAACAGCCAAGTATAAGGCCTATGGAAACTCATTGGGGAAGTATTAGAACAAAAATGTCACATGGGTTACTACGGCGGGCCTACTGATGACCATCTGGCAACTCGCTTTGCGCCGTCTGGCAATGCAGTCGGTCTTTTACTTTTTCACGTATTCTTTGTTTAGTAATAAGATCGGCGTCACTAAGACACACAATTATCATTAACTTTATCACTTAACAATATACTCTGTTCTTAAGAAATAACAACAAATACAAAAAGTCAAAATTTCCAACTTTTCCGATGGATTTTCCATAAATTTTCTTTGATATTCTTCTAATTGGCCTATAACGAACACTCAAATAAAAAAATCAACCAAATAGAGCAAGATGCTCTCAAGCATTACGCTAAAAAAAAAGGATTTTTTCAATTTTGGTTACCTTTTTGAACGGCACTGACAAAATTCCTTTGAACTTTCTATTTCTTGATACTAGCATCTCGAAAAGATTGCTATGAATTGATTTTCTTTAAAAATTACCAATGTTATTTCAATATTGCAGAGCAAGAGTGACCCATTTGTTTCTGGTTAATAGAATCCCAAAAACCTATCGTGTATCAATTGCTAGCAAATGTTATTGTTGTTTTATTTCAGATTGTTCTTGTGAGCCACCCTCCCTGTAATGAGAACCATCATTCTCATGTTTCTCTCTAATTTCAAACACCTAGTTATTTCTTTACACTTGACCATTTGATACGCTGTGCAATGACTACCTGTTGGAGAAGATGCGTTGCCAACTAAAACCAAATAAAATGTTTATCGATAATTTGCTACACATACATAATGTTCACATGTACATATTTCATTTTTCTCTATTATTAACTATGAAGCAAGCGAACGGAGCAGTTGGCGTGAAGAACAAAACGCACAAAATAAATAAAACCGAAACGAATTACAAAATAAAAAAAGGCGTTTTATTTTTTGAGTGGACAAAGACAAGAATTGGCCCACCCCAGGTACTAGACTTCATACTATCTATATGCCAAAGTTGTTGGCTAGAATAGAAGTGACAGTGTATGAATTCAGGGATCTCTCATTGTCGCAATAAATAACCTTTGTACCTGGGAAGAAATTCAGAATTTGAAGCAGCTGAGGTTTTATATTTACATTTGTTCGCGACGCTATTCGCTGCGTTATTGAAAATGTTGAATACTTGTCAATGCACGATACAAAATATTTTGAGTCTGTCGAATAAATATTGTATCAACGTGTAAAATTTCTGCCACATATGAGGGGATGAGAGTTTTTGGACTTCATGCTGTTTCGTGTGCTTGCTTCGATCTGGCATAATTGCAATTTTTTTTGCGGAAAAAAAATAGTCGTTGAGAATTTGCGCTCGATTATGTTTTGACAGCCCTTTTTCATTTTGAGCATCCTCATTACTGATGTCTTGACAATCCTCTCCTAAACGTTCCCGTTGAGTAGAGTGCGACGAGGTTGTGTTGTATAAACGCCAGAATAGGCAGACAGCACTATATTGCATATACAATAACAATATTAACCACCTCCTGTAGCTAGTTGAGCAGCGTTGACCTATTGGAAAAAGTTATTACATGCCTCGTCTTCTTTCAAAATAGAGTAAGTGTGCGTTTTGTTTGGATTCTTGCTTCTTCAATTATGATTTGGTTACGGAAAGAATTCACAGACTTGTCCACCTTTTCAATTGTATAAGTCAGAAATTCCTCACTATGAATGGTTGCAATGTCCGAGTTCATTTCCTCTTCAAATGCGTTTACTGGTTGTATTGACAGGGCATCCGCTACTAGGTTTCCTCTTCTTGGTTTATAGAACACCTTCGGACTATGATCGTCTATCAATGCCTTCAACTTAGCATTATGATTTTCATCTGATTCCTGTTTGTTCGTAAATATATTGATATATAAATATATTAATATATGTCTTTTATGCCGTTTAGATCATTTCTGTATGAAGCATCTATAATAGCTAGTCAAACCCAAGAACGACCTAATAGAAACAAGAGAAGTGAGTATCGGGAAGTTCTTTATGGCATTTATTTTTTCCGGACAAGTTTTAATGCCTCCTCGGCAAACCCTGAATCCCAGGTATTCCACACCCGTTTTGAAGAAATTGGATTTTTCAATGGAATGTCCTATAATTGTCTCATAAAGTTGGCTTAATACCCACTCAATATTTTTTCGGCTGTCTTAGAAAAAATGATGAAGTCGGCTACATAAACATGACATATTCTCCCGATTTTTTCCAGTAGGACATCGATGATAGCAGCCTGTAAAATTCGTACTTTTCGTTGTTAACGGAAAAGCTGTTTTCTCTCTATCCTTTTCTGAGAGTTCAATTGAGTGGAATCCGGATTTCAGGTCAAGAGTTGTGAAATAGTTCGCCTCCCCCAAGTTGGACAATATAACCATTACACCAGGTATTTGTCATCAATTGTCTTCAAGTTTAGTTTCCTAAAGTCTATTACTAGTCCCTTTATTTTGTTACCGATGTAATCTCAATCTTTTTTATCCATTACCCAGATAGGGATTATAAGGTGATCTAGATGGCCTTATTATTTTATTTGCAAAAGTCTGCTACAGCCATCGGTAGGAGTACCATTTAAATACAACCTCATCCAATAGTAGCCTTTATATTATTAGGATCGGGAAAAACACCCTTCTGAATTTTTTATTACTTTATTTTGCACAATCTATAGAGTTTTGGTGCATTAATTTTACGCGCATGCGAGTTCCGTTAACTAATGCTTTTCCTGTAATTAAATTTCGTATTAATAATACAGTACAGTTTTCTTTTAAAAACAATTTCTGGGGAGGCAGACCTCTTACTGATACAGTATTCAAAAATTTAATAGGAAAATTATTATGCGTATTACAAACTTTTTTTAAGATTACTGACTCAAAAACAGAAGATTCCGAAAGCGAAAAAGAGAGTGTGATGATTTTTATGAGATAATTGTCTATACTGAGCGACATGCATCTTTTCTGTATATTAACTATAACAATAAGTGCGCAAGCAAACACACAAAAGTGATCTCTCGCCCACTA
This sequence comes from Amiota mariae, assembly GCA_035041805.1. Classification (NCBI taxonomy): domain Eukaryota; kingdom Metazoa; phylum Arthropoda; class Insecta; order Diptera; family Drosophilidae; genus Amiota; species Amiota mariae. The sequence continues at coordinate 252,708 of JAWNKV010000993.1, read as the reverse complement.
TGTATGTAACGAAAATAAAACAACAACAATAACATGGTATCGCACAACCAATGAACGTTGAGTAATTGAACAGAAGAGAAAGGCACATAAACCTCTCTCTTCTCCCATTCTACTGAGCTCACAACATTGTTATTGTAATAAAGCGGTTATCTTTAACACCGTTTTATACCTAAACCTCTGGACCTATTTTGATAAAATTTTATTGTACAAATCTTTTTTAAAAAATCGATTCAGTGGTTTAAGCAGGAAGCATAGACTGACCATTCCGTTACAGCGAGTTCTTATCTAACTCTCATCGAGCGCAGTCTTGAGCGCGGACACTTAGTATTTCGGCTAATCGGTCATTTCTTTTGTGCATTTTTTCGCTGATAACGGCATCGTGTTATATTAAAGTTTTAACCTCTATAGAAACCTTAACTGTGTGGTTTTTGATTATTTATTCTGCGTGTTGACTGGTCACTACTGACAAGGGTGATCGGTCGGATCACTTCCCTTCTTCCAGGTAAGCAATATCTCCTGCTCAAGAGCTACTTGACGGATAGAGCTTTCTTCGTAAGTGCAGACTCTGGCATAAAGCGCATCAAGGCTGGTGTACCGCAGGGCAGTGCTGTTGCATCAGTTCTTTACACTCTATTCACGGCGGACATGCCGATGCCGGAAAATGTTAATTTGTTGGCAGTAGCAACTTATGCAGATGACACCGCCATACTCGCGAACTTAACTTCTCCCATTGAAGCAGTGGAAATTACCCAAAGCTATTTATAGCGGTTTGAAACATGGGCACATTGAGGCGTGGTGCTTGTCCAGTTATTTCCTATGACTCTAGAATCATTCCTCAGGTGGATCACATTCGATACCTAGGTCTGATCCTGGACAAGCGCCTTACTTGGCGCACTCATGTGAAGAGAGTCACTTGCATGCTGTTGTCAAAAGATGAAGAAATTGGACTGGCTACTGCGAGCGAAAAGTAAACTGTCACTAAACAAAAAGTTGAAGATTTATAAACATGTTGTGGCCCCAGTTTGACGATACGGCAATCAAATATGGGGGACTACGGCACCATGGTATGTTCGAAACACTATACTACGGTGATTGAGGAAATACATTTTTTCAGCAGACGATACAATGATCGTTTGCTAAAGCACCCCAATCCTCTGGCAAGATGTCTTACACACAACACAACCCGCCGTCGTTTGAAAAGACTTCACCCCAACGAACTCTTTAATAGAAGATCGTAATATTTTTTAGATGCCATGTTTTTCTAAGTCAATGTAAATTTCCTTAAGATGATACAAATGTATAAAAACCGACTCGGTTGTTTGGACATTAAATTAAAATCAGGGTTTGTCAATGTCCTTGTTTTAGTTATTGAATTAGACCACCGTCTGAGCCGCATCAGAGCTAAACGTCGCAAATTGTCTGTCTGAAGGCATCATAAGGAAGCTTAACAAATCAATCAAACATGTTTATTGTTAGTGTTATAGTTCTTCCTTGCTAAAGCTGTCCCTATTACCGTACCATACGCCTTCCTACAGTATTGTGAAAAATTAATCTCCCTATGGGTACGGAACCCTATTACTAAGCTTACGCAGTCCCTCCGTCCGTCCGTCTCCTGCTCTATCTCAGGTAGAGAGTTGAAATTTTCACAGAGTATGTAATCCACTTGTGTGTAGAGCGACAAATACTAAAAACAGAAGCATTGTTCTTTAATTTAATCTTTTGTTTAATTTTTTTTTTTTTTGTATATATATATGATCAGCTGATTTCCAGGGCTGCCTAAATCAGCAGTGCTTCAATTTCAATTGTACCATTATGGTTTTAAACTTCCATAGAGAATACTCTATTGGAATGAAATATGGTTTTTGCTTAACTCTTGAAAAAAAAATTGAATTTCTGCCAAAAAAAATGGATTTGGGATCAGTGTGCCCTGGTTCGGAGAACATGAAAGAGATGAGATTTTTTTTGCGACCTCTGATACTACGTACAACGAAAAGAGAGGGGAGAGAGAGGAAGAGTTGAGTTGTTGTTGTTTTCTTTATTTTTAAAAATAATTTGTGTATGTACCCGCTCCCTTCACCGCGCAGTGATCAGTTCTTTTCAAATGCAAGTAATGGTACTGCGAATAACAAAGTGAGTGCGGGAAAGAGAGGAAGAGTTGAGTTGTTATTGTTTTATTTATTTTTTCAAATATATTGTGCATGCACCCGCTCCCTTCACTTCGCTCATCATAGTAGGCAAGGTAAATTTGTGACCGAAAATAACAACATAAGCATAACGTTTAACTTCGTTCTAAAAACACGGACACAAAGGAAACGAAAAGACAAAACAATAATAATATGCATTAGAGGACTGATTACTTACAAGTGTGGGGGGCGTCATAAAAATACAAACAACAAAAACATAAATGCTTAAAGCAAGCACAGCTGTACGCATGCCCTCCTTGACCTTATAGAAATAATTCAAACACAACTGCTAATTTCAAAGTTACGAACGAAGGAAAGCATCCAGAAGGACGCAATACTAATACACAGTTATATGTATTTGCTTAGCTTAGCTTGAAAATTGAATTTGAGTTGATCTAGTCATGTCCGTGTTATTATAGTCTTTGGCAATACTCTTGTGCATACTCATTATAATAAATGAGAGGGAAAAAAACAAGAACAACAACAACACCCTTTTGATCTTGTTCCGCTCTCAGTTAACATTATATACAAAAAGAAATCCTCGGACCACTAGGGGGTACCCCCCATGCAAACCAGGATCCAAATGAAAGTTTCTTATTACAAAAACATTTTTTTTTTACTATGGAACTGAAATTTTGACAATATAAGTGCCTGATATATAGCCACCAACGGTATAAATTTTAAGACCTTCGGATAACTAGGGGGGGTATGCCCCAGACAAACCGGGTTCCAAATGAAAGTTCTTAATAGAAAAACTTTTTTGTTTCTAAATTTCAAGACTCTCGGATTACTAGAAGGGGCGTGAAAAGTATTACAACTTCGGCATAGCCAAAGTAAGTCTTTTTTTTATACATAAGTATATTATTTATATCTATCAACTTAAAATTTGAATATTATAAGATTCTGACCCATATGCACCAGTCATGAAAAATTTCAATTAAAACATCACAGCTTCATTATCAACATATACAGTTTATTTTGACACATAAATTAATTGAATTATAGACAAATTGGAATCTTCGAAAATGTCAAAATTTATATGCAAGCAGGTTAGCATATTCAGCGTTGGTTGGTTTTGCTTATTTCGTCAATTTTACTTTAATGGAAAAGAGATTTTGGTAAAATGCAGATTTATGCTTGGAAACAACTAAAATGTTAAATTCTTTAAATGCAGTTTAGCGAAGAAAGGAATAATCTGCAATTGTTGGTATTTTTTTTGTCTTTAATAACTTCAGATGAGGGTAAATTTAACCTAATCGCCTCTAAAATAATGGGAGATTTCAAAACCGTCAAAGCAGATTTCTATGACACGGAGAATTGTAATTGGGTTGGAATTGAGGAAAAAGCGATTTCTCTGTCACCCCTGTAGGACTTTGCTTGTGTCGTTGCTAATTTGTTCCTGTTGTTGCTGCTGGTTGATTTTGACCATAACGTTTTAACAACGACAAGACAACTGCTCGCTCTTCTCTTGAACGATATTTGTGCTCATGGAGAGATAGAATTTCATTTATGCTTTTCATTTGTGTGTGTGCCTACAACACGCCAATCTCGCATAAAAATTTGCATTCATTTTCAAACATAACACTACTTGCATTGAAACTAGTACTTAAATAAACACAAAAATTATAAAATTATATAGACTTAACAAACCGATCACAAAGAAAGAGCGAACACAATTTGTTGTTGGGCTTTGTGAGCGCTTTATCTAGTCTATGTAATTTCATAGTCATTGACAAAAGAAAAACTATGTCATATTTGAAGCGCTATAATTCTTACTCTTGGCTTAGAAAAAATCTCGTGGGAGGAGATTTCAATGTAGATTATGCGAAAGAATCATCAGCTTCAATTAAATTTTCTCAAAGAAAAATTTAATTTCACTATGTCAAATGATCTTGCAAAATCAACAACAAAACATGCAACAACAATATATACTTTATTTACACGATATTTAAACACGGTAGGCACACAAATATTTGTATCTTATTTTAGTTATCATAAGTCACTTATAACGTTTGTATTACAAAATAAATGATATAAATTAATAATATTATGGAACACAACTCTGGTAATTATTTTAAAACTAGATTCCTACCATTTTGTTCAGCAGTTTCACTTCAATAGTGTGCTTATATAGTTGAGGCACATTACTTTTTACTTTCATATTTTAATAGATATATCATTGCTTTCATTGTGTAATCTTTGTTGTTTTTGTTGTAGCGAAATGAAATCAAAGCCTTTAATTTTTTGAAAAGAAAAATTTTGTGTAGGCAAAGACGATATGGACGATAAATAAATGGTCAAATCATATGATGGTGCCGGTTACCATCAACAAGCAATCTCAGTTGAACTGAAATGAAGCGCACCAAGCGAAGTTGGGGAAACCACAATGACTGCCAAACTAACAAATAATGCGCTCAAACCAAAAATATTTCGTTTTGATATCCTGTACCTATATTTCCTGATGAGAAAGGTATAATGAGTCTCTTATGGTCACGTAAGACATCACCATGTATATTTTTAGATTTGTGATTAGCCTTTTTGCTATCATTTTGAGGAAAACCTCTGGTAGGAAGTCCCAAGCCCAAATAATAGGAACCCATTAGTTACTTCCTAAATTTTATAGATTTTTTTTTCAGTTTATTCGAATATTGCCCTAACGACCGTCCTTTTCAAAATCCCCCTTTGACTAGGTGTATAGGGTCCTCGGATACCCAAACTGGACCTTTCGGGCATCATTCTTTGATTCATTCATTAAGTTTTTTTTCAGAAATAATTTAAATGAAACTTCGCATTCATTTAATGCAATACCTTTTCCATAACCATTGATACCCAATTTCAACTATGGCAAGCCTTTGATATTGCCAATAGCATAATTTTGTAGCAGAATGTAAAATCGTATATACTGTCTGAATAACAAACTTATACAAAAGTATCACTTACTGAAAGCGGACTTAATTTAAATTTATCATTATTTAAATCGTTTTATAATATTTTGGAACGAAGTCTTTTACGCGGCTTGCGGTAGGAGTATAATTTTAGAAATCGTCTCATAACGAAAAATCGTTATGCTTATTATATACGGGTGTGAGTGTATGTGTGTGTGTGCATTACACTACCGAGCAATAGATAAAATCGTTGTTGTTTTCGCTCACTACTACAAAAACAACAACATCAACAACAATTTTGAGAGCGAACTGTCCAGTCTGTATATTGTAGTTATTGTAGTCTTTGGCAATACTCTTGTGCATTCTCATTAACAACAACAACACCCTCTTTTGATCTTATTCCGCTCTCAGTTAACATCATATACAAAAAGAAGAGCGCAATTCTTTTCTACGTATGCAGTTATCAATAAATGAGAGGATAAATACAACAATAACAAAAACACAAATTCAAGAAGCAGCAAACCATAACCAACGAAAAGACATACGTGATACAATATGATAACATTAAAAACAAAATTTTCTTAAGCTAAATAAAAGCTTTTTAAAAACCTAAAACCAATGCACACAGATGTAAAGAATATCATGAGAGACAGAAAATAAGGACTTTTGATCGTATTTTGGGTTATTTATTATAGTATATTATTATCCAGTGCTCACTAGTTTGCTCCAAGCTTGGCTCCAAAAAACTAGCTTCCTACCTTCATAATAATTTGTATAGGGAATCAGATGTTAAAGCGTTTTCCGAGACATGGCTTCACTCTGGTATTCTTAGTAATGAAATTTTCTGTTCAAATTTCATCACAGATAGGACAAATCGCCCTAGTCGACGCGGAGGTGGTGTCCTCATTGCTGTTGTCTCTCACCTAAGATCAGAATTTGCTGATCTAACCTGTTCAGCCAATATAGAATTTTTTTGTGCGAGGTTATTTTTGCCTCATGAGTCTGTTTATATATCGTGTTCTTATATTCAACGTTATTCCAATTTGCTAGAGCCATTAACTCTGTTAATAACATTCTTCGGGATAGTAACTCTTTTATCGTGCTAAGCGATTTTAATCTCCCACTCATTTTGTCGAGCGAGTCTCTACTTTTAATGACCTCGGTGTCCTGTTTGATCCCAAGCTGTGTTTTAACCAACATATCTCTTCTATTGTAAATAAAGCGAAGATTGTTTTTGGTTTCATTAAACGTTGGTCTATTGAATTTAATGACCCTTAAAGACTCTTTTTTATATCTCTTGTGCGTCCACTCCGCGAGTATTGCTCTTGCATTTGGTCACCGCAATATATAAGTAATCAAGTTCGAATTGAGTCTGTACAATAACAATTCCTCCTGTTTGCCCTTCGTGGCCTAAACTGGAATCCTTATTCGTGTTTGCCATCCTACTCTCATAGGCTCCTTCTTATCAATCTTCCATCTTTGGTGCATCGTAGAATAGCTCTTGGGATTAGTTTTCTTTACAAGCTCATAGTTGGGGAAATTGATTCTCCTGAGCTATTAAATCAGTTAAATTTTGTATCCCTAGTCGTCCTACCAGAAATTGTATCCCTTTAGCGTTGAATAGATGCATTACTAACTATACCCTACACGATCCATTCCGAGTTTTATGCACGCGATATAATAAATTCTATCACGTTCTCTCGCCCGAGATATCGCCCTCATCGATTAATACCATCGTCATTCGCTGGCTACGGGACTCATGATCGCACTGCAGGCTGCATGAACTGGATGTCGCTGATTTGGGTCACCTATACCGTCTGCATTATTTTACTATAGTTTATTAGTCTATATGTCTCTGACCACACAAGGCTGTGAGTAGGACATAGCTCGCTACTATTTGCAAATTAATTTCCCCAATCGGGTATTTCATATTATTCTTATTTATTATTTTTCCTTTTTTTCCCTATTTTTGTTTGTTTCTCTTTTTTTTTTTTGGTAATTAATTTATTTTAGTTTAATTTCACTTTAATTTATATTTTTGTCTTACTTTTAAGTGTTAATTGTTACATTTTTTTTAAGCTGACACTTTTTTCAATGTCATGAATAAATAAATAGTAAAACGTTAACTCGCACAAGTACGTGTGGCAAATGGAATCAAACACTTCAAAGCTTCTGTTGTTTATTCTGGGTACTCTGATTTTATTTTTAAAAAAAAGGTATCCAAATTGATAGACTTGAATTCCAAGTGCAACAGTCCATCGGCAGATAATTCCAGCAGTTTTTCTTTTAAGTTGGTTTGGCAACCAACTCTCCTCATCCAATGCTGCATTTAAAAACGGATTTATTATCCACCTTTGCCCAGTGTTTTCTGATAGTTCTTGCACCGAGAAATACTAACATAATTCATCTTTCAAATTCTGCAAGATCATTTCCATACCATATGCTTTGATGTTTATTTCAGACCCCATTTCTTTAATAAAATGCTGAATTGATGAAAATGAATCGAAAATGTTTTGTTTTTTAGATGATAACCAAAAGTTTATTTTTTTTTTAAATATACCAGAACTTTAGCTCGAAGTTCAAAAACTCTTGTCAGTACTTTGCTTTTTGATAACTACCTAACCTTTGTGTCGTAAAGTAAATTTTGGTGGAATGAATCCATATCTTCACAAATGATTCGAAAAAATCGTGTATATAATGATTTTCCTTTAACCCGGCGTCATGGGGATGGGTCAAATTGACCCGGCATTTTTTGAAATGATTGTACTTTTATAACTATATGTGCAACGTTGCTGTTCTTTTCAGTAGCTGGAGCTATTGAATTAATCTAAATGTTTTTAAATTAAAATCAGCCGGTCGACGTCCGCGCTGCGAGTTACACGCGCCGAAAGTTGAAAAAGCTAAACATGATCCCAAATATGACCCATCCCTGTCATCAATGCTCCATTGTGCCCATGTGAAATTTTCTTTCTTACTTTAGTAGTTTATGTATTTTGAGTTACTATGTTTAGTTGCCACTACTAGTTTGAAAAAAGATGGGGCAAGAAGGAAGAGGAAGATAATTTTGTTAACTTTTATAAAATGATATGTTTATTGGTTAAATAAAATAAATAATAAATATATTTTTGTTAATTTAATGTCATATTTTATTTTCTTAATAAATTCTATATGTATTTTAAGCAACATTTCCTATATTTTTTTATAAGCACAATTAAATATCCGGAGTTGAATAAGTGGGCCATTTTGACCCATGCCCAACGTCCGTGTAACAAAAATCTACCCCCATGACGCCGCGTTAATAGAAATAACTATTTTTATAATTATATTGAGGCAAGGTTTTGGCCACAAGAGCTTGGTGATGAACAAAGCAATGCACCCAACAAGCATTTGTCATTAGTTCTTTTAGTATGGTAATAAATCCGCTGTTCGAACCAGTGATGGCTTTTGCTCCGTCACAACAAATAGCTATGCATTTCTTCGCCCAATCGACATTGAATGTAGCTTCAAGAAACATGTTATATAAGCACTGACCTGTTGTATTTTTGGGAAGAGCTTTACAAAACAAATTTTTTTCCAACTTCGCACAACCACAATACATAGATTCATCAAACTGCAGGAAAACAAACGTACTTTCTTTTATTTTTCCTTTAATTTGCGCACGGACGTCAGTCGCCATATCACTTATCTTGCGTTGAACGCTATTGTTAGACAGAAGTAGACTTTAGAGGTTTTAAACCTCTTGTTTGCCAAACATAATTTCTGCTATATCTACAGCCGCTGGTAAAATTCAATTTTCGGCAATAGTATGAGGTTTTCCTACTTTAACCACCCGGAAAGCTGCCCGATAACTAACTAGCAACGCTTTTTCAATTAGATTGAACATCTGTATTATACCAGTTTTTTGAAGTTGACCTTTAATTTTCTCTGAAAAAAAAATCCAACGATTTGTTTTTTCCATTTGGATGTTTTGTATTGAGATGGCGCACAAGTTTTAATGGCTTCATGCTTTCACTTGATAAAGTTTCGCAGCAAATAACGTACTGCGGTTTATTTTCAATTACACTGAATCTAATTTTAAATAATTTTCGTCATATTAACGTTTTTTCTTTGGTTTCGTCTCACTACTCTCACTAGCGCTATCACTAGAAGTTGACAGTTGTATTGATCTTTTTAGTAATTTATCCATTTCCAATAATTATAACAAGTTACTTCAATAAAATGCGCAAAATAAGAAAATAATGTACTTAGGTCAAACAGATTTTACATTGTGTTGTCCACAAAATTACTTATGAACGAAATAAGTAAATAGGACAGATTAATTTCTTTTAATTTCTTCTTGACAATTGTCATTTTATTTCTTTGTTTACAAACAAAAATAATCTGATGGAAATACGCTGACTTAAAAAAAGTTAAGATGTTTTATGATGGATTTTTAGTCAGCGCAATCACTACTACTTGTTGTGTGTGAATGGTTGGCAGTCACTATGACAGTCAAGTGATTGACTGTGATGCTATTATTGGTAACGATCATAGGAAAATTGAAGGTGTTTTTCACTGCCATTGTACCCTTCTTGTCAGTTGATTGGGGAACGCCAAGTTGCCCATTGTTTTAAATGCACCTTAAATTATGTATTTAACCGATACCTAACTATGGAATTAAATAAAAATGTTAAACGGATATTTGTAATATAATAAAATACACTATAAAGGTCAGGAGCAGCGGAGGGTAGGGGTTCGCGAAATATTTTTACACAATAAGAGGGTCGCGACAAGAAAAAGATTGAAACGCTGCTTTAAACTATTAGAAGCCTACAAAAAATGTCCAAGTATAGAGAATAAAGACAACTACTTACTCGCAAATCAAAGGTTTATGTTTAAACATAAGTATATGCAGTGAAAAAAGAAAGCAGTATTTTAGAAATGTAGATATCCAAATAAATATGGTAAGGGATGGGAAAGATTGGTGGAGACTAAACCAGTTGAAAAATAAAAAATTGCAAATGCATCCAGAAATAATAGGAGCAGATTTTAGAGAGTATTTCAACCATCTTCTAAGTCCACCGCAAATATCACAAGACATTCTATATGCAGAGAGATTTAATGAGGATGAAAATTTGGTTTTAGAGAAAACTAAAGCAAGGCCCCTGGGGAAGATAGAATTACCTATGAGCATCTAAAAAATTCACCTTGACTAGTAATTATCGAGGAATTTCCTTCATGAATTGTATTTATGATAAGAGTAGTTAACGCGAGACTTTATAACTGAGTACTCAACGGTAGATAATATTTACAATCTTGCTGCAATTGTGCGGTTAAAGTTTTATGAAAAGAAAAAAGTATACGCTGTTTTTGTTGATTTTAAGGCAGCATTCGATAAGGTTTCTCGTAAGTCTTTAATTTTCAAAATGTTAGAAATAGGAGTATCTACTATTAGCAACAAATTTTATTCTTTTCACACTCAGTAATAAGTTTTATTATTTTACATTCAGCAATCCGTTTTAATTATTCTGCTTCTGTTATCAATAATCTGTCTCCTCTCCACTCTGTCCTCCTTATACCACTCTCTATCTTACTGCTATGGATATACTATATACTCTTATCGGTCTCTATTATATTCAATTATTACATAGCACTAGCGTACCAAAGCAATATAACAGTACAAAAATAGTAAGATTCGTGGCTGAAGTCTATAGTAAAACATAATCTGCAGTTTGGGCGGGAGGGGAACTTTGAGTCCGTTTCAGGAGTCAAACAAGGTTGTCCACTGTCACCATTGCTGTTTTCTCTTTACTTAAATGACTTGTATGAGTATTTAGGATATGGTTTCGTTATTGAAGGCATAAATATAAGGTTGCTTCTATATGCTGACGATATTGTAATCCTATCAGACAATATTCAAATTATGCAATATCATATATATACAAAATCGAGAAAACTACAAATAGTAAACGAATCAGCAGTAATAGTAAACAAACAGTAAGAAAGCACAACCAAACAGCCAGACAGCCAAACTCTGCTGCTAGTATATATGAATAGTGCTGCTGACTTGCTTCGTAAAATAAACAGTAAAAAGCAAAATGCAAAGTCGAAATGAGATAAGAAATTACTTGCTTGCTCGCATCGGCGCCTTACTTTTGAGAAATGTCGCTGATGCTGACTGCGTAAGTAGAAAACGAAAGGCTGGCTGCGTTCAAGCAAGTAATTTCTTATCTCTTTTTGCCTTTGCTTTTCGCTTCTGCTTCGTTATTTTACGAAGTCGCAGTAAGCGGCTGCAAATTTACTTATTTATTTTACTGAGAAAAATGCAAGTAAACCAAATATTTCTGTGCTGTCACTATTTTGAAGCCAGCAATTCAAACCCTGATTTCTAAAACTTTGTTTTGGCTTTGTTCAGCGGTTGAGCCTCATGTAACAATAATAATATTTATTAGATAACAAAACTAATGTTAATAAGAAATAACAAACAACATCACACGATCAGACGTCTGCTCACTTCAATGGTCTGCGCACAACTTGTCTCTTGTCTCTCACTTCTGTCGTCTGCTGTTGTTACTTTGCGTCGTCGACTTTGTTCTGTTGCTGGCGTCGTTCTGTACAACGGCTTCTTACATATATACACATATACATAAGTATATTTTACTTAAATTTAAGATGCTATTTCCGCGGACGATAGATATATATATAAATTAAATTCAATACGTTTCAGACGGCCCTAAAATAACCAGTATTCAAGCAGCAGTTCGTTCAATGTTCGAAAAATGAAAACACCGCGTTTTCTAGCACACCTAGACACCATGGTTTATTTTTGGGCGAAATTGAAAACGCCAGACATAAAAAAGTCGGTGTTTTCTATCACATACCCGTATAAGTATTATCTGAATCCGAGTTCAGTTTATTATTTTCAAGATTAATAGCTCACAACACATTAATGTATAGGAGAGTACTCTCCTGTTATTTTAGATGAAAGTAAGATTTTTTATTTTTATGTAGAACACATATTCATAAAAGTCGGCAAACAACATAAAATGTGCTCTGTTAATCTTATGGATTGGTCAAACATGACCTAAACCCAATTGAAAACAATTGTTTGTTGTATATTGGCTAGCCGAGTTTATACAGAAAACACTGAATACAAATCGCTTTGACAAATACGGATTCCTTGGCTTGTATCTCGATACTTAAAATTCAAGAAAAATAATGGGTTTCTAACTTAATTTGACTGCTTTTTTTAATCAAATGTTTAACCAAACCTAGAGGTCGAGTTTCTACTTATTTACATAAAAAATCATGCAGATTGCCGTTATAGTCATTAGTTAGAAGTGCCTAGTATTATGGTATTGAAAAAACCATAACATGTTTTTCTTTTCTTAATTAAGTATCCTAAGATAAAGTTGTTATACATATAAAGAAGTTACATTGACATTCAAATTGCCCTTACTCCATCAGCTGAGCTAAGAAAATATACATTTTTTTAAGGAGATCCTTTTAAATAAAAGAAAAAGAGCTAAGGACACCTATCTTTTGAATAGGATATACTTAAAAAAAAAAAAAATGGGAACTCAAACAGCGAATGGTGCCCTCAGTAGAATAAACAATCATGTACCAACGTAAAAGCAAGCTTTTAAGCAACTTTGACATGGTGTCTGCATAACAGGCAATTTGAAATGAATTGTCTGTAACAATGTCGGCCGTAACATAAATTGGAGTAGGCTGAAACATGACTTATTTTAATGTCTATTATGAGTATCTATATCGCCCCAACCTGATCAACTGTGTGAGTATGCTCATTTGGTAAACATTTTTGCATCTTGATTGTTATGTGTTTCCATATCTATTGCTTTTTGCAAACATTCTTGAATAGTAAAATGTTTGCTTCATAAAACATTACCTTTATAAGTTCTCCACAGATGAGGATATAAAATGGTATTATGAAGATAACGCAGATATAGCTGAAGGTCATGTTAAAAACGCTTCTGAAAATAAACCCTTTTTTTAAGCCACCTAATAACTACATATTTACACATTGAAATATCTGATTATACAATATTTTATCATTACAAACGTTACACAAATTTTCAAATTAACCAAAAACTCACCTTCAAAAAGTGTTGTGTTTTCCTGTTCTTCTATACTCTTACGTCGGTTTTTGTATTGATTCATATCCCTTATTTGCATGTGGTCCACATGTGATGTTTTTTTGTTGACCGAAAAAGATGTTTTCTGTTGAAAATATATCACTCTTTTGTTGTTATTTTTTTAGATTATTTATGATAAAAAAATTTATAACTTCACTGTTGTTATTGTTCTATGTAAAATTATAGGTTTTTGTGTAAGTTTTGTTCACGATAACTTAAAACAATAAATTTTGTACACAACAAAATATAAATATTAAATGAAGCAAAATGGTTAAAGTTGAAACGAATAGAGAATTATTTGTTTTTTGTGTGTATTCAAAAATTATTAAAAATTATTTAATGTAAATAAAATCAAAGCCAACTTAATATTTTATTTAAATACATATTAGTGTTGTTTAAACTGATTTTTGTAACGCTCAAGTGAACAGTATAAATATTATTTTGTCATGATGAGTAGCGCAAGATTGTTACTTTTAATAGCCATTTCACACTGAGCATTCAATGCAGCATTCACAAAAAGTGTTCTCATTGCATTTTGCATTTTCGGAACAGTTGTTTTTTGTTTTGGTTGTACATACAAATAGAACGTAGTGGCCAATTGTGAAAAATTAAAATGGAAATTGTGCGAGAAATACTTGATTGAGAACAATTTGCATTGTATGCAAATAATTCTTGCAGCTTCCTTTTTAATTCCTGCTACTTATTTTATTAATATTTAAAAAAAAATTACAATATAAAATTTTCTTCAAATTGTTTTGTGCAATGATCAGCTGTTTTGTGTTGGCGCGCAACAAAAAAAAAAAGAGAAAGAAAATCGAAATGACGTAAAAAAAGGCAACAATTAACCTGCACTGGGTAGAATGACCAATTTCAAAACAGCATTTTAGTTGCATTCTTTTCGAATGTACATTTTCTACTACAACAACAACTACAAAATTACGTCACTTTTCCCTGTTGTTGTTGTGGAAAAATGTAGCATTCAATGCAGCATTCGAGAAATGTACATTGAATGTATAATGTGAAATGGCTATAACACAACAATTTGTTAAATTGAGTGCTTGCTAAAAATTATTAGTTTACGAAGTAGGATACAGTTTTACACTTAATTTCCCTAATTGTTGTAAATCTATTTCCACTGAGCCTTGACGGAATGCTTTTTTATACTTTTCGCCTCTCGCAATGTTGCTGCCGTCCCGTTATTAAGATAGAAAGTGAGCTTTCGCAGTTAAGATTGACTTCAGATCTATGTGTTTGGTTGTAAAAGAAACTTATTTTTGTATCATACTTCACTTGCTTCACAAACGCTGACAAGAACAGTCGCAAGACAGCTGGACTGTTCTTCCTGTCATATTTACTACTAACATATTTGCTCACACTCACCATTATCATAATCTACTCTGATTATTTGATCACCTCAGTCCTTATTTACTTTTTTTTCGGTACATAAAGAATTTGCTCAGGGTTACCCCCTAGCATATCTTTACAATAAATTGTTCATGAAGTTTGTAACACACAGAGGGCGACATCGGAGACCGCATAATGTATAGATATTCTTGACCAGCGCGACGAGATGAATTGATTTATTAATGCCATACAAACCTAGATACAAATTCATGTTCTTGTTGGAAAAACTTATTTGTTTGATGTACTATCGACTTGAAATATATAAGTGTCTAACCTATATCCACCAACCATGTAAATTTCAATACCCTCGGACTACTAGGTGGGGTTCCTCCCATACTAACCCAGATTCAAATTCATCTCCTTATTAGAAATTTGTATTTTTTTTTTGTACTATGGAACTGAAATTTGAACACTATATGTGACCCATATTCACCAACTATGTAAATTTCAAGAACCTCGAAGGGATACCTTCCATGCAAAACTTGAACTTAGAACAATAATCAGAAGATATCAAAATTGACGGAAGTAGAAAACAGGAAACGGTCATGATCATAATTCAAAAAAGCCTGGTATTCTACTAAATAATAGACATAATACATACGATGCTTATGATTTAAGCAAAGTTATGTAACTTGAACCAATTAATAATCTACTCTGTAAGTTATAAGCTTTGCAACTTAATTTGATTCAAGCATATAATATTCAAGAAAATTTTGGAGGATTAGATTTAATTTTGATTGGCGATCTATGTCTACCGCCACTTCACGCTACTTAGATTTACAAGCAAATAAAGTGACAAATAACAGGAGCAACACTGTGGCTATCGTTCAAATTCTTCGAACTGAGCGAAGTCATGCGACAAGCCAATCGATTTCCAGAAGGAACACTGTGGCTTATTGTGAGAAATTAAAATGGAAATTGTGTGAAAAATACATGATTGAGAACAATTTCCACACGGAGGGTTCCGTATCATCGTATAAGATTTTTGCTTAAAATATTAAATTATGTGCATATTTAACAGCCTAAAAGTATACTACAATTACAGCTTAAAAGTATACTACAAAAACAAAAAAAATATTAAACAAAAGGTTAAATTAAATTACAATGCTTCTAAAAATGTGTATTTTTAGTATTTGTCGTTCTACACCCAAGTGAATTACACACTCTGTGAAAATTTCAACTCTCTACATATTATGGTTCATGAGATAAAGCAGGAGACGGACGGACGGACGGACATCGTGAGCTTAGTAATAGCGTCCCGTTAGCTCCCTATGGGTACGGAACCCTAAAAAAGCATATTGAATATTATACTATATCACTTTTATAAATTCGTATATAATCTATCTGCTTCTATATATATACAGGGTGGCGCAATATAACGTGCATTTATTAAGTATAGGCTAAAAAAATAAATATAAAAGGTATAGTTGAAATAAAAGATAGGATGATTAGGTACTTAAATGTAGTTTATTTTTTAAAAATAACATCATATAATTGACGGCCCTCTCGAAGACGGCACTCCTCTAAATGCGATCGCAGATTTGTGAAAACTCTTGTCAATAAATCTGGGATGATGCTGCTATTTCTCCACGGATATTTTCCTTTAGTTGACTGATGTTCCTCGGATTGTTCATGTAGACTTTATGTTTGATTGTCGTCGTTCCAATAACGACAATTTTATCGGTTTACGAAAACATTCAAATAGAAATGAGCCTCGTCAGAAAAGGATGTTGTCAAAAGTGGAAAATCGACTAAGCATTTCTTCAGCAAATGCCAACCTTGCTCCGAAGTCGGACTCTTTTAATTCCTGTTTTGACTGGAGGTTATAAGGATGCAGTTTAAGATCCAACTTCAAAATTCGCTGTAAACTTCGTAGCGAAAAAAAACGCAATATGCACGATCTATTGCGCCACCCTGTATATAAAACCAAGTTGAAGAATCTGTATGTTTCCCTTTAGCGCCCGTAATTTTCAACCGTCAGTTTTTTTTTTAAATGTAGATAATTACGGTACAAAGGTAATAGCATACTTATTTTTTTAGGACCACTGGAAAAGAAAGGAATTAATGGACCAAATTAAGCATTTAAACCTTAGAGACATATTTTAAAATCAATCAAGAGTCTTTTTGTTAAACACTTAATTTTGTTTGACAGAATTTCCCAGAAAGTCAGGCTACTATAACTGTGAATTGAATTATAGTTCACACAAGTCAATGACCATTGGAACAATGACCAAAGTTTGTAGCCATTGCACAGCACTCAAATTCGGTACTGAAACACAAGGTTTGTTCTGTGCAAATGGGAAAGTTCGATTGCCGGCATTAAATTGTCCACTAGACATTCATGCTTCAATTCTGGAACGTCACAAGAATCGAAGCATTTTTTGAAGAATCTTCAGGAATACAATTCCTGCTTTCAAATGACTTCGCTTGGTGCAACAGATATTATCACAAATTTAAGGTAATCGAAGAAATTAGCGATAATTAGAATGTTTACAAAAATTCTATCATCACAAATTTTGATATCGAGATTCAAGGTCATGTGCACCATAGAGTTGCATTCGTTATTGCCATATCCGGATAGTTATCATCAGTTTTTACAAATTTATTTTCTTGGAAATTCAAATGATGAAACGGTGTTCCATTTCTCCGAAGGTACGAAGATAAATAATTGGTGTTTTACAAAATTATTTCCATCAGCACAACGAATTCATGGCATTGTGCAAAACGGCATTGGATAGAATGCCTTCTGATAATCACAGAATTATCATAAGAGCTGACAAAACGCCCGCTGGACAGCATGTCAGAAGATACAATGCACCAACAATAGACGATGTAGCAGTCATTGGAGAAGAATTTAATGCACGTGATATTGTCCTTCATCGTAGAAATGAAGAACTTCAACGTGTCTCTGAACTTCATTGCTCTAATGATGATTTGCAATATCCGTTTTTATTTCCGCAAGGAGAAGACTATCCAATTAACATTAATTTGGTCAATCCGTCAACAGATTTGTTAAAATTATTCTAAACGGTACGTGTGTTTAAACAAATGCTGATATCATTAATGTATTTCAAAGTCAAACAAGAAGTATTTGGTGAAGTACAATGCTGAATGTATAATGTTGAATGGCAGAAAAGAGGACTCCCTCACGCACACATATTGATATGGTTGGTTCACAAAATAAGACCGAATCAAATTGATGACATCACATCAGCAGAAATTCTAGATCTAACAACCGATCTAGAATTATTTGAAGTGATCCCAAAGAACATGATCCATGGTCCGTGTGGACCATTAAACATGAACTCACCGTTCATGATTGATGGTAAATGTTCTAAACGTTATCCCAGAGAATTGATATCAGACACAGTAACAGGTAATGATGGATACCCGTTGTATCGCCGCCGGTCGACAGAGAATAATGACAAATGAACAATAATCAAAATAAAACATCAAGACATTGAAGTTGATAATCGTTGGATCGTGCCGTATTCATCAATTTTGTCCAAAACGTACAAAGCACACATTAACGTTGAATATTGTAGTTCGGTGAAGTCCATAAAGTACATCTGTAAATATGTAAATAAAGGTAGTGCTTGGTGTACCTGATTCAAATATAAACCACGAAAACACTCAATTTCAATTAGGGCGATATGTCAGCAGTAATGAGGCGGTATGGAAGATTTTTGCATTCCCAATTCATAAGAGACATCCAACTGTTGTTCATTTAGCTGTAAATCTTGAAAATGGTCAACGCGTTTATTTTACCACTGAAAACGCAGAGCATAGAGCAGCGACACCACCATCCACAACATTAACTGATTTTTTTAAATTGTGTGCATCAGATACATTCGCAAGCACGTTGTTATACTCAGAAGTATCGCACTGTTATGCATGGGATAAATTTAAAAAACTATTTCAAAGGCGTAAGCAAGGCAAACCAGTCGAATGCTTCCCAAATGTATTCTCGATAGGTGCTTTGGGACGTATTTACACAGTGCACCGCTACAATGCTGAGTGTTCTTATTTACGTTTATTGTTGCTTAACGTTCGTGGTCCAAATCATTTCAAAATCTAAAAACAGTTGATGGACAATTGTGTGAAACATATCGTGAGGCGTGTCAACGATTACAACTGCTTGAAGATGATGCACAGTGGCAGGCTACCCTTGCAGATGCTGCAGTTTCATCTACTTCTCCGCAAGTAATGACACTATTTGCAATAATTCTGTCATCATGTTTCCTATCAAAACCACTTGAAGTATGGAGAAGTTATAAAGATTTCATGACGGAAGAAATTTTGTACCGACTTCGTCGTAGTATGTCAAATCCACACTTGCAGTACACATCAGAAATGCATAATGAAACTTTGATTAATATTGAAAACATTTGCTTAACAATTGCAAACAACATATTGGTACAACTTGGCATGGTGTCACCAAATCGCCCAGTGCATAATATGTTTAATCGAGATTTACAGCGTGAACTTCATTACGATTGTAACGTAATGGATGCATTTGTTGACGCAAATATTCCAAATTTCAACAATGAACAAAAGCATGCATAGGACACGATTATACACGCTGTTAACAATGTAAGTGGTGGAATGCATTTTTTGGATGCACCTGGTGGAACTGGAAAAACATTCATGATTGCGGTACTGCTAGCAACGATACGGTCGCAACACAAACTAGCTCTAGCATTGGCTTCTGGAATTGCTTCCTCTTTATTGGATGACGCTCGAACAGCACATTGAAAATGCAGGCAAATGAAAATCCTACTTGTAAAATCGCTAAAACATCTGGAATGGCAAAAGTCATGCAACAATGTGCAATAATCATTTGGGGTGAATGTAGAATGGTCAATAAGAAATAATTAAAAGCATTGGATAGAACATTGAAAGATGTACGAGGAAATTAAGAATTGTTTGGCGGTGCTTTAATACTGTTAGCTGGAGTCTTTAGACAAACTTTACCAGTCATTCCTATATCTACTCCAACCGATGAAATAAACGCATGCTTGAAATCTTCAATTTTGTGGAAAAGTGTAAAAGAACTCACTCTAAAAACAAACGTACGCGTTCAATTACAAAACGATTCATCAGCAGCTGAATTTTCAAAACAATTGTTGAAAATTAGGGATAGTAAAAAGCCAGTAGACAAAGGAATGATAATACTGCTAAACGATTTTTGCCATTTTAAGCAAACAAAAGAAGAACTTATTAATAGTGTGTTTCCAAACATAACACAACATTACAATAACTATGCTTGGTTAAGCGAGCGAGTAATATTGACTGCAAGAAACAAAGATGTCACTGATCTTAATGAAGCTATTTTAAAAAAATAACAGGTCCATTAGCCACATTCAAGTCAGTGGAGACTATCATTAATCAGGATGAGATGGTGAAATGTCCCACATCATTTGCTTCGGAGGTGTTAATTTGTTTGTGAGAAAAAATGTTAATTTGTGCACTGTTATCGCTCTGTAAAGTGGATAATCTTTCGATTTGTTGATTTCTCGCGGAAATTTCGGAATATAATGAAAACTATGCAAAATGGAAATGTATTAAAATCATTGCGTGATAATTGTGATCCATTTTCAATGTCGGACAATAGTTTTGTAAAAAATGATCGATTATCAAAAATATTGTGCCATCAATTGTATACATTCGCAAATACATATAAGATAAAATCAGGCTTGTCAACTTGGGGGAAAAAATCAAATTTAGAAAAAAATTTTAAATAGTCAGAATTACTCGGAGAACCCAAAAAAAACACCCGCTTTAATTTTTTTTATAAAATATTTCATATTTTCAACATATTTTCATTTTCTGCGAAGTTGGCAAACCTGTATAAATTAAAGTTTACAGACTGGTAACATACACTTTACGGACTGGTGTTAAAAACAACTTTTTTTACAGCGCAGCTTTCAACTTGTGCGAGAATCGCAAAAATTACAAAAGCTTTCTTGATATGAAGTGTCAAAGCAAAAACAACGAGAATAGGTCGGTGCACAAATTCCGCTTTCAAGCAATTTGAAATCTCTTTTTTTAGAAGCGATTTTAGCTTATTCTTTTCCTCACATTTCAAGAAATCAACATTTCAGTTGTTTTTAAGCATAAATTTGCATTGTACCAAAATCTCTTTTCCGTTAAAGTAAAATAATCGAAATAAGCAAAACCAACCAATGCTGAATACACCAACCTGCTTGCATATAAATTTTAACATTTTCGAAGATTCCAATTCGTCTTTAATTCATTTAAGTTGATATGTTAAAATTAACTACATGTGCTGGTAATAAAACTGTGATTTTTTAATTTTGTTTTACAACTGTGTAGAAAACGATAAGATCAATAAGAATTTTGAATAATCTCATTGGTGAAAGTTGGCATCTCTGCAATGTGTTAAAGGGGTGGGTGGGGAGGTGCTGGTGGTGTGTTATACACGATTTTTGATATATTTAAAAAAATTATCTATCTACTATATATACAAAGTTGCAAAATGTTTCCCTCTAGCGCCCGTAATTTTCACCCGATTTAGTTGATTATTTTTTTTAAATGTAGATAATAAAAAATAGTAAAAATTCTAACCAACCCAACAGAAAGAACTTAAACAAATTAAATAAACCATTTCTACTGTGGCCTTGAACAAATTAAGTTTCACATGTAGATTAGGCCACAGCAAAGCGGGGCTGGGCACAGCTAGTAATATTATATTATTTATTATGGCATATCGCTTAGGTAATTTTATTGTACTCTTCACGGGAATGAATAGTATTATAAAGTTTGTCATGAAGTTTGTAACACACAGAAGGAGACATCGCAGACCACATAAAGTGTATATATTTGTGATCAGCTCGATGAGACGAGTTGATTTAGCCATGTCAGTCTGTCCGTCGGTCCGTCTCTCCGTCTGTTCACAGCACTAGTCCTTCAGTTTTTGAGCTACAGAGCTGAAATAGGTTTCTTTTTACCAAACGCTGATTAAGTTCGGGAATCAGCAGAATCGGTACCTCCCATACAACCCCCCTTTTAAATTAAATGTTCTTATTAGAAAAAGTTTTTTGACTTATTGAACTGAAAATTGGACACTATAAGTTTCTGTTCCATATCCATCAACCATGTAAACAGCAGGGTTACGTCCCATACAAATCCACATTAAATGAAAAACTTTTGAAGAGTAATTGTACAATAAAGTTCCACTTAAACTGTATACTTTTTTGATACTCAAACTGTAACTGTCAACAATAATGTAATATTTCTGTATACTCAAAACATCTTCTAAGGCCATTTCAGACTATAGTAGTCGTTGGCCGAGGGTGTTAATGCGTCGTTTGAGTATATGCACAATAATGCGTACGTGAGATCACGTCAATAGGTTCGATACCCAGTTTTTTTTACAAGTAATTTTTTTTTATATCTATTTATTATATTTTTTTTTAAAACATTGATATTATACATAAAATTGAAACTTACAATAACACAATAAGAAGATATAAAAGTTCCGTGAAGAGTATTACAACTTCGGCATAGCCAAAGTTAGTCTTTTTTATATTTTTTTGTATAAATTTTTAATTTATTGAATACTATATTGTATAGATAAATTTAAAAAAAATATATATATATTAAATATTGTGCTATATTGTGCATTGGCATTGATATTATAAAATTAAAAAAAAAATTAATGTCATCATTGTTGATAAATTCTTATAACATTTAAATACATTGAAAACTATTGTATATCGAATGTTATGCCATATTACATTCATAAATTCTTATAAGAAGAAATATATCTTGTGAACATTAACAACGCGTCAAACATTTTTAAAAAAAATAAAACGAAATATAGTGTTTCTTGTTGAATGAATTCGGGAGGTTTTCAGTGTTATACTATAACATCTTGTTATTGTTGATCTTATAAAGCTATTGTGCATTTCATTGTGTTATAACCATTTAATGGAAATTTTACTGTTTGGCATTGATAAAATTCTTATGAAAAATATTAATGTAGGTTTTAATTATATTTTAAGTAGTTTTATTTATATTTAAGTAGTTCAATTATGTTTAAGTACAATAGTTCAATTATAGTTAAGTATTAGATAAATGTAAAACACGTCTTTCTTTCAGTTAAATTCATATCAAAACACATCTTTCAAATGAAACACGTCGTCCATAGTTGAGAGATCTCTTTCATATGTCTCGTTGATCGTTTCTTTATCATAACGTCACTGCTTGTTCTTCGCTGTCGCTTTCTCTTTTTCGGCTTCATCTTGTTGCTCACAAGGCAACTTGTGGATCACAAACCGCGCACTGCAGAAGAATATAAAGACGTTACAATTGTCAAAGGTGTGGTGTGTAAGGAATCACTTGACCTGGTTAAGACCATACTTGTGTTTAGTGGACAACAGGAAAGGTATGTATCACGGTTCAAGGCAGCGCACATTGCATAAAATTATAAATATAATTAAAAACAAAATTATAGACCCGGCAGAGACGGTACTGCATCTTTCAATACAGTGCTCAATTTTAGAGCGATATAAGATAGGCTTGATTTTACCTACGGTGAAAAACTCTGGTATATCTTATCTCAACTCTTAGGCAGGGATATATGTAGCTTATAGTCTATTATGATGAAGAGAAGAAATTAGCTATACTTATAAATACTTTTTTTTTTATTATTTTAATATTTATCGCAGTTGTTCTTGTAAATAAGACAGTAATGACTTATGACCCCATCGTAACGGCAACTATATATGAAAAATATGGAGATAGTGCATTGCGTGGGTTTGTATCCAGATTTAAAACACCATTGTGTGATATTCATTTTTCGGCAAAAACCGATAGCCTTCCATCAGCACTTGCTCTTGCATAAGAAGTTGAAGCAAACAGAGAACGCTAAAGTTTTGCCACACACTATGCAACACGTAGCAAAAAAATCAGCAGGTTTTATACCTTCTGGGAAAAAAGGTATCCAAAATTTGATAGCAATAATAAGCAGAAAAATCATTAGGGAACGACCCGTTGACGTCACATGTGAAGCAGCTACCTACAAGCAAAATGGTTCGCAGCAATACAAACCACAGAACATACACCCCCAGTACTTTAAAAGGACTGATAGCATCGAAAAACTATATTAAACCATTAGCAGAATTGAAGGGAATTTCCCCCGTGTCAACCTTCTTTCATGTTAAATCCATTCATGGGGATAGCAAGGTACTTAATAAATGTAAGATAAATATTTTCGGAATTAACACTGACTTCTTTATTATACCAAACTTCTCAATGTTTGATGGTATATTTGGTCTTGATCTTGCCATACGAGGCATGATCACATATGAGTCAGTCAAGGAAAACTTAAGGATCCTAAACTGCCAGGACGTCAGTTTTTATACTCTTCACGCAGTGACAAGTATTATAAGTTTGACATGTTTATAATATACATAAGAAGACATAAGAGATAAAGTATATAGTATATTCTTGATCAGAGCGACGACCCGAGTTGTTCCCGCAATGACCGTCTGTCTGTATGTATGCAAACTAGTCCCTCAGTTGTTGAGCTAGAGAGCTGAAATTTTGCACGGAGCTTTCTTTTCACCGTACGTTTGTCGGAATCAGCCGAATCGGACCAGGATCCAAATTAAAGTTCTTATTATTATTAACTTTTTTGTTTTTTGTACTATCGACTTGAAATTTGGCCACTATATGTATCTGACCAATATCCACCAGCAATATAAATTTGAAGACCCCATATACAAACCTGGATCCAAATTAATGTTCATTATAGGAAAACTTTTTTGTTTTTTATATTGTCGACTTGAAATATGGACGCTATAAGTGACCCATATCCATCAACCATATAAATTTTAAGGCCCTCGGACCACTAGGAGGGATGTGAAGAGTATTACAACTTCGGGATATCCAAAATTAGTCTTTTTTTATATTTTAAGATTACAGTGTGCAAAATAAAGTAATATAAATATTCAGAAAAAAATTAAAAAATTAAATTAATTTTTCCGTTGACAATGGAAAGTACGAATTTTGCAGGCTGCTATCGTCGATGTCCTACTGGAAAAAATCGGGAGAATTTGTTATGTTTATGTAGCCGACGTTATCATATTTTCTAAGACAACCGAAAAAATATTGATTAGATATCAAGGCAACTTCTCCGGAAAAAATAAATGCCATAAAGAACTTCCCGTTACTCACTTCTCTTTTTTCTATTAGGTCGTTCTTGGGTTTGACTAGCTATTATAGATGCTTCATACAGAGCTTTGCCAGTATAGCCACTCACTGACATTTTAAAGGGTCAAAACGGACAGGTCAGCGCGACATGATCAAAGAAGATAAAAGTCGAATTGTTCATTCAACTGCAAGCTTTAGAGACCCTAAAAAATATTTTTGTGTCAAAAGATGTCTTACTTCAACATCCAAACTTCAAGAAGCCTTTTGACCTAACAATGGATGCTTCTTCTGAAGGCCTAGGGGCTGTCTTATCTCAAGAGGGCAGACCAATAATTATGATATCCAGGGCACTCAGCAAGAGAGAGCTAGACTATGCAACCAACGAAAGAGGTCAACGCTGCTCAACTTGCTACAGGAGGTGATTAATATTGATATTGTAAATGCAATATATTGCAGTCTGCCTATTCTGGCATTTATACAACACAAGCTCGTCGAACTTTACTCAACGGTAACGTTTAGGTACACGGAGAGCATTGTCAAGACATCAGTAATGAGGATGAGAAAAACGAAATAGTGCTGCCAGAATCCCCTCATATGTGGCAGAAATTTTACACGTTGATACAATATTTATTCGACAGACTCAAAATATTTTGTATCGTGCATTGACAAGTATTCAACATTTTCAATAACGCAGCGAATAGCGTCGCGAACAAATGTAAATATAAAACCTCAGCTGCTTCAAATTCTGAATTTCTTCCCAGGTACAAAGGTTATTTATTGCGACAATGAGAGATCCCTGAATTCATACACTGTCACTTCTATTCTAGCCAACAACTTTGACATATAGTTAGTAAACGCCCCGTCATTACACAGCGTATCAAATGGTCAAGTGTAAATATTACATAGCACACTAGGCGAAACAGCTACGACGGGGGACACAAAAAAAAATGGAATTTCGTCATAACTTCTTTATTTCTTAATATTTTAACACCAAATTTTGATCACCCGCAAAGTATTCTCCATTGACCACAACGCACTTCTCCAAACGATTCTTCCATTGTTCAAACAGTTTTTAAATTCACTCATCGGGATGTCCTTTAAGCCTTCCAGCGATTTTTGTTGCACCTCCTCCACAGTGGCAAAACGCTTTCCTTTCATATTCCTTTTGAGTCTGCGGAACAAAAAGAAGTCACAGGGGGCTAGATCCGGTGAGTATGGGGGGTGGACAATCGGTGTCATGGCGTTTTTGGTCAAAAATTGCTTCACGGAAAGGGCGGTGTGGGCCGGCGCGTTGTCATGATGGAAGAACCAGTTGCTGCAACCCTTCTCATGCGCAAATTTACGGATAAAATTCTCTGAATTGAACTCCATAACATTCCCGACATCTCACAGAGTTGATCAATGGTTCGGCGACGGTCTTCACGAACGACGGTATTGACTTTGTCGACGTTTTCATCAGTTCTTGACGTTGAGGGGCGTCCTGAACGAAGTTGGTCTTCAATAGACATTTCTCCATTTTTAAAACGTGAAAACCAATCGTAAACTCTGGTTTTACTTAGGGCAGCATCCCCATAAGCAGTCTTAAGCTTTACAATAGTTTGTGCGGCTGATTTCCCTACAAAATTTCACAGCCGCGCGTTTTTCTCGACGATCTACCATTATGTTTTAGCCGAAATGTAAAAAGTTGTTTTACTAAAAAAAATTTTACAGGCGAACCGATGCACTCACAGCGACACAACTTTGCACACTGACGCAGATGGCGTGACACTAACGGATATGTGGTCAAACAATAGGTTCCCCCACTCTCCCTCCCCACCACAGCGTAATTTTTTTGGGTCCCCCTCGTAGATGTTTGAAATTAGAGAGAAACATTGATGACACCGTTAACCTTATCTTGTTAGCAACAATAGAATATAACAAGATAATTCACTTAATGACGAATAAGAAACCAATTGATGTCTTCCGGAAAAGGGATAGAGGGCAGAGTAATATTTCAGGTAGAATACAGAGATCCCAGGAAAAGAAATTACAAACACATAATAAATGTACCCGAATCCCAACATTTAACGTGGGAGATAAGGTTCTTGTGAAAACCAATAGGAGGCTAGGAAACAAGCTACATACACATACACACTTCCAATGTAGAGAAAGAGCAAACAGTTGAAAAGGACATGAGAATGATGGTTCTCATTAGAGGGAGGGTGGCTCACCAGGACAATCTGAAATGAAACAACAATAACATTTGTTAGCAATTGATACAAGATAGGTTTTTGTGACTCTATTAACTAGAAACAAATGGGTCACTCTTGTTCTGCAATCAAAATCAATTCATAGCAATCTTTTCGATATGCTAGTAACAAGAAATAGAAAGTTCACTTTTGTTATGCAAAATGGCAATCACGTCAATAATTTAATGAAAATAAACTTAGTAAAAAGTAAATGAGCAATTCACTAATACGATAATAGTAAATATTTTAGAAGTAGATTTAAGATTTTGTAACATTTTAACGTGAAAACGTTTTTAAACAGGAGACACGTGTCAGTAATTTATGTATTCTGAAAATATAGGATGTGGCAATGCTTGTAAGAGGAATTTTGTCATTGCTTGTTATGTTATCAAGGAGGGGGTGTGCCGTTCAAGAAGGTAACAAAAATTGAGAAAATTCTTTTTTTTAAAAGCGCATTGCTTGAGAACGGTTAGCCCTATTTGGCTGATGTCATCATGGGGGGAGTGGCATTCAAGAAAGTAACCAAAATTGAGAAAATTCTTTTTTTTTTAACCGTTATGCTTGAGAGCAGCTTGTCCTATCAGAAGAATATGAAAGAAAATTTATGGAAAATCAATCGGAAAAGTTGGAAATTTTGACTTTTTGTATTATATTTGTTGTAATTTATTAAGAACAGAGTATATTGTTAAGTGATTAAGTTACTGATAAGTGTGTGGCTTAGTGACGCCGATCATATTAGTTAACAAAGAATACGAGAACAAGTAAAAGGCCGACTGCATTGCCAGACGGCGCATATCGAGTTGCCAGATGGTCATCAGTAGTTCCGCCGTAGTAACCCAGGAAACGTTTTTGTTCTAACAGTATTAAAATCTGAATAAATACAAAAGGAAAGTTTATGTCGTGCGCTCGCTGCTAGAAATAGTAATATTGTGCCTTGATAGGCTAGTGTGTTAAGAGTCGGCACATGATTCAATTAAGCAGAGAACTCACATTCAACACCAATTCCAGAGTTCGTACTTTTAAAATTTTTTTTTTTTATTGATTTAATATTTTAACAAATATTATTATTAATTCTTAATGAAGATACACAGCACGACGCACGCATTATCAAATACGAAGCGACAGAACAATATTAGCGTTGTACAAACAAAACCATTTTAGAAAAATTTTCAGAACAACAACATGCAAATGAACCAAGTTTTGTGTGTTGTACAAAAACAAGTCAACGCATGCATACGAATGTATGAAGAAAATACAACGAGATACACACAGAAGGGATACGTCGTGTTCCCTGTTGTACTAATTCGTATGCAAAAGGGGGGCAGACGGCATACGTGAACACAACAACAAAAACAATGACACACGCCGTTTTCACGTAAAAATGCAGCGATACTACATGCCCAGACTTTTTTTTTTTAAATAATTCGTAGTTATTAGTTTATAAGAAAACAAATGCGGAAAACGAATAACAACATCTCTCAGATTCGAGGACGAACCAACTTTGAGAGGGAGAAGTTATCACGTAAGGGTCTACGTTACGTAGTGCCGTAGTACCCCTGGACTGCGTCATCTCGCTTGCACTCGACAAGTTAGGATTGCTTTGCCATAAATTAGGTTAAAGCATTTCCTAGCACTGCGTTGATGACGTGGCCTTCCTCATTGGTTGAGACTTGCCGTTAGCAGATAAGGTAAGATCAAGTTCAAAAGAGGCGACAGAAAAGTAGATCGCGCTCTTTGGAATCTGCAAGCGAAGGTGATCTGATGTGCGATCATTTAACAAGTAATTGAAATAAAATTGTAAAAAATTAACTAATGAAATTCTTATTAAGAACAAGTAAAATTGT
Organism: Amiota mariae; assembly: GCA_035041805.1. Lineage (NCBI taxonomy): Eukaryota > Metazoa > Arthropoda > Insecta > Diptera > Drosophilidae > Amiota > Amiota mariae. Next base: position 223,850 of record JAWNKV010000993.1, on the reverse strand, counting down.
TAAGTATTAGATGGTTCCGGAGCTAACCGAATTTATTAAACACTTGTTTAAAACTCATTTTGGTGGTTTAAAACATATTTCTATAGGGACTTTCAACAAAACGATTTTTGATCCAACACGTTCCACCACAATTTTAGTATAATCAGTGTTAAATTTTCATAATTTGCAACGCTTAGTACCCTCTTTAAACCATAAAAATGTGATTCGATGCCTAAAGGTGGAGATACACAAACGACTTCAACGATAAGCTGCATTGTCGACAAATGCATCACGCAGCGTCAAACTACACAAACGACGTCAAGGTACACAAACGACTTCAACCATATTGACTTCAGTAAACAAAAAACAGCTGTGAATTTGAAAATTTTAGAAAGTAATTATTTAAAAAAACTGAATGAAAAGTTGAATTATTAAATAAATAAAAATCAGCCAAGTGTGAGTCGGACTCTCACACGGAGGGTTCCGTACCATCGTACAAGCTTTTTTGCTTAAAATATTAAATTATGTGGATATTTAACAGCCTAAAAGTATACTACAATTACAGCTTAAAAGTATACTACAAAAACAAAAAAATTGTTAAATAAAAGGTTAAATTAAAGAACAATGCTTCCAAAATTGTGTAATTTTAGTATTTGTCGTTCTAGACCCAAGTGAATTACACACTCTGTGAAAATTTCAACTCTCTACCTATTACAGTTCATGAGATAGAGCAGGAGACGGACGGACATCTTAAGCTTAGTAATAGGGTACCGTTAGCTCCCTAAGGGTACGGAACGCTAAAAAAGGAAGTGTGTATTTCTATTAATAAATTGAATTGGAATAACTTTTTAAATAGATAGGAAAGTCTGCCATCAAATTTAACATAAATACTGCAAAGAAATTGCCATTTACCAAAAAAGTTTTTTATCATTCACCACGCGATCAAGCAGTTCTTTTGGTTCACAAACAGCTGTTTTCTGGTTCACAAACCAGTTCTTTTTCCATTCACCAATACTGTTTTCTGTTGAAGTTGTTCGACATTAGGTCGAGGTACACAAATGATTTCAGCGTTAAGCTGCATTGTCGACAAACGCAGCATGCAGCGTCAAACTACACAAATGACGTCGAGGTACACAAACGACTTCAACCATATTGACTTCAGTAAACAAAAAACAGCTGTGAATTTGAAAATTTAAGAAAGTAATTATTGAAGAAAACTGTATTAATAGTTGAATTATTAAAAAAAGGAAGTATGTATTTTTATTATCATGTAATAAATTGAATTGGAATAACTTTTTAAATAGATAGGAAAGTCTGCCATCAAATTTAACATAAATACTGCAAAGAAATTGCCATTTACCAAAAAGTTTTTTGTCATTCACCACGCGATCAAGCAGTTCTTTTGGTTCACAAACAGCTGTTTTCTGGTTCACAAACAAGTACTTTTTCCATTCACCAATACTGTTTTCTGTTGAAGTTGAAGTTGTTCGACTTTTTGAGTTGCTGCGTTCGCGAGCAAGCTGTGTAACTCAGTCCATACGATTTCATACATTTCAACTTTTTATTTTTTTGACGCACGAACGGAGCAAAAGCTGGTTTGCAAGAAAACGTCGTTTGTGTATCTCCACCTTAAAGCCTCGAAAACAGAAAGACACTGACTATGATATAATTTTTTAGGTTATTCTTATCAGTTTTTATAATATTTATTCATTTCCAATCTTATAGCTTCAAATTTTTGGGATACAGTATATCCCATACTCCGGCCCATCCGACTATAGCGTTTTAATTTGTAAGCATTTTCAACAATCATTCAATTCATCAACTTCTTGTGGTACATAATTATATGTAGATGTATTCATCATTTAAGACCAAGCAATATATCGCTGTTGTTATGGTAACCTAAATGGAATGTATTTAAATTTCATCAGGTTGTTATGGTTCTTATTTGATCGATAATCCATTTAAAATTATTTAACACACAATTGAAGCTTAAATAAAGAATTGAAAATGATTAATTAATGTAAATACTGAGAAAAAAATTAACACCGAAATGTTAACCAAACTAAAATAAATATTATCATATTGTATTTCATCTTTTTTAATTAGGAAGCAGTAAATAATTATGTGATTTAGAAGTTATAAGAGATCGTTGAGATTGACATTTTCAAAGTTAAAGAAAGATCAAGCTACTTTTTTTAAGAGACCGAAGTACCAAATCTATACTTTTTAGCATTTAAAATTTTCGTTGGATTGGCATGCTTAAATCTCAAAAAAAAAAACCTAAGGCCTTAATGCTAAAGCTTTAAATTATAATAGTTTATAAGCTGTTTATCTTATTCTTCTACGAGTATATATATAAAACTCATTTGCGTCATGTTTCTCGGCTCATCACTTGGCTGATTATTATTTTGATGTGTTCCTAATTATCACCTGAATGTGATTTCTAGGAAAAGAAGGAAATGGTGGATAAAATTTTGAATACAAAGTTTAGAGGCATATTTTCAAATCAAAAAAGTAGTTTTTGTCAAACATCTCAGATAATTACATAGCCAATATAATTTAACAAACTCTTTTTGAATTATGAGCTACAAGAAAATAATTATTATTTCTATCATTTCCGTACTAATCTGATTTTGCCGGGGAGCATCAACGCGCGCTGGGACTACTAGTAAATAAATAAAATAAATCTCCGAAAATAGATTTATAAAAAAAAAAAAATTTTTTTTGTTTTTCAAAAATTTAGTCTATTTTGAAACCAACCCTATTAGGCAGTGAATTAGAGACAAAAACACTTTAACAATATCGTCAAGACTACCATTGAATTTATTATTGTTTTTTTCTGTTTACAATTTAATTTTTAATCATTGCAGTCATTGAATATTTTTATTGAGCGAGCTTTCTCCATTTTCCCATTTCGGTTGCTGCAAGGAACCTTACAAACACTCCAAACGATTTATAAATAATAATATCAGAACAAAATTGTGAAACAGTAAAATGGGTCGTAAAGTGACAGTTGCTGTTGCAACATTAAATCAATGGTCTCTGGATTTCGAAGGAAATTTAGCACGTATATTGCAATCAATATTAGAGGCGAAGGATATGGGGGCTTCATATCGGACTGGACCAGAGCTAGAAATATGGCAAGTGGACATGTGCTTCTATATAACCATCTTTCCATGTTTAATCGTTTTCATTTTATAGCGGGTACAGTTGCGAAGATCATTTCCGTGAGCCCGATACATATTTACATTCGTGGGAAGTGCTACTTGAGATTATGATGTCGCCAATATGGTGAGTTACTTTTACCATACTTCCATCTTATTATTTTCATATATATTGTATAATGTAGTGAAAATATTCTTGTGGATGTTGGGATGCCCGTGATGCATCAAAATGTGGCATATAATTGTCGTGTGGCTATTTATAAACGTCGAATTCTTCTCATAAGACCCAAAATGGCTATGTGTGATGATGATAATTATCGTGAAACACGTTGGTTTAGTGCCTGGACCAAGGTGAACTACCCAATAAATTATTTTCCTTTCTTATTTCATTTTCTTTTATTAAACAAATAGTCACTCTACACAGAAGATTTTTTTTTACCGCGTATGATTGCGCAACATACTGACCAAGTTACTGTGCCTTTTGGTGATGCCATTATTTCAACCAAGGATACGTGCATTGGCTATGAGATTTGTGAGGAACTATGGAATGTCCGTAGTAAACACATTGAAATGTCATTGTCAGGTGTTGAGATAATTGTCAATAGCTCTGGCAGTTATATGGAACTAAGAAAAGCGCACATAACCACTGATTTGATACGCAATGCAAGCTTTAAAGCAGGTGGTGCTTATATCTTTAGTAATTTGCGTGGCTGTGATGGCCAGCGTGTTTATTTCAATGGATGTTCAGCTATAGCGCTTAACGGTGAGATAATTGCAAGAAGTAAACAATTCGCATTGCAAGATGTTGAGGTAACATTGGCCACTATTGATCTAGAAGAAATTCGTGCCTACCGTGTGGCCAAACGTTCACGTTGTACTATTGCCGCATCTACGCCAACCTATCCACGTATTTTTTGCGATTTTGAGTTGTCAATGCATAATGATTATTTCAAAACTACTTCACAACCAATGCAATGGATTTACCATTCTCCCGAAGAAGAGATTGCTATGGGTCCAGCCTGTTGGTTGTGGGACTACTTACGACGTTCTGGTCAGGGTGGGTTCTTTCTACCTCTGAGCGGTGGGGTCGATTCAAGCAGTTCAGCGACCATTGTACACTCGATGTGCCGGTTGATAGTAAACGCCGTGCAACATGGTGATGCGCAAGTGTTACACGATATACGCACTATACTTGCCGACACGGAGTACACCCCAAATAATCCAGCAGCTCTGTGCAATCGCTTGTTAGTAACTTGTTACATGGCTAGCATCAACTCAAGCAAAGAGACACGGAAACGTGCCTCACAATTGGCCAATGAAATTGGTAGTTATCACATTGAAATAAGCATCGACACTGCTGTGAATGCTCTGTTGGGCATCTTTAATACGGTTACCGGCCTGACGCCACGTTTTCGTACTCAAGGAGGATGTGCACGTCAAAATCTTGCTTTGCAGAATATTCAATCGCGTTTGCGTATGGTTTTGGCCTATGTTTTTGCACAATTAATGTTGTGGGTGCGTAACCGTCCTGGTGGTTTATTAGTTCTTGGCTCTGCCAATGTCGATGAATCACTACGTGGCTACTTTACAAAATATGATTGCTCATCAGCGGATATTAATCCAATTGGTGGCATCTCCAAAACAGATCTACGGAGGTTTCTCAATTATGCTAAAGAAAAGTAAGAAAGTCAATGAAATTTTACCACTATCAATCATTAATTTTTATTTGTTTCAGATTCAATATACCTGTGCTTGGTGCTATTGTTGATGCGCCCCCCACCGCTGAATTGGAGCCTTTGCAGGATGATGGTCAGGTAATGCAAACTGACGAAGAAGACATGGGAATGTCTTACATGGAACTCAACGAATATGGACGTCTGCGTAAGCAAACCTATTGTGGTCCATATAGCATGTTTTGTCGGTTAGTTGCCACTTGGAAAAGTGATCTTAGTCCTAAAGAAGTAAGTTGTTAACTTCAATTTGAATTCGCAAATATAATTCACGTTCCTTTCAGGTTGCCGACAAGGTCAAGCATTTCTTCCGTTGTTATGCCATTAATCGTCATAAGATGACCGTTTTAACACCTTCTGTGCATGCAGAAAGCTATAGTCCGGATGACAATCGTTTCGATCATCGTCCGTTTTTGTATCGTGCAAATTGGAGTTGGCAATTTAAGGCAATTGACAGTGAAGTCGAAAAATTACAACCTATCTATACATTATCATCATCAAACATTCCTCCAAGCAGTGATGATTTACTATTATTAAATGATGATTCCTTATTGCATCGTTCTTCGCTTATTGATTCTAAGCATTCGTCGCCATTATCGTCTGCTTCATTAGATGGTGTTGGTGTGCTAGGTACAACAAGCACCGGTGGTGATGGTGGTATAACAACAGCAATATCATCACAATTGTGTCCCGCCAGCATGGATACAATTCTGACAAAGAAATCAAGTGGTTACTCTAAGATTCATGTTAACGTGCTTGGCAAAATTAAAGATCGTACCGGCGTACCTGTTTAAATACATCCTATAATTTAAACTTCACACACACATGTTTCGTCTTATTCTTCTACGACGTTATGGTGTAATCTTTTTAACTGTATCTATACGCTTTATTTTGTCGCATCGCAGTTAAATCTTATAATATGGTGGCGTTCAGACTTATAAAGTTGGTCATAACAAAAAAATCAAATTGTCTATTGTTTTATGGAAGCTTGGTGTTGTTTTAATTACACTCAACTCTTTTTTTACACGTTCCTTAGAAAACCGTGAAAAAAACAAAATTATGTAAAAAAATACTTGTGACATAAAGTAAATTTAGGAAAGGGATGCTCGATATATATCGATATTTAACCCTCGTTATATCGAATCAATCTAATATAATCGCATCTTCAGATATCTAATTATTATTATCGATATATTTTATTCGATTTATTGTGTAGCAATGTTTTTGAAACAAGCTTCTTAAGAGCTCCAGTTAGTAGATTTAATGAGAACCCTTTGGAAGTATGGGTAGATTATAAATTAAAATTTCCGAAGTTGTACAATATTACATACAAACATTACACTATGCTAGTTCTGTGCCATCTGAAGGGCTATTTTCGAAGTCCGTGGAGGTTTTATCCCAACAAAAAAATTATGCTATTGTAAGCCTTAAGTAAAAAATATTGAGATTTTTAAAATATGCAATTACTAAAAACTATGAATGATTTCTCAAAAACAAATGTACAAATGTATTACATTCAACACAATATTAACAATGTTATGTAGGTGCAAAGCAAAGAGAAAACAATCCATTACAAAATTGAGGACGGCTGCTCCAAACATCTTGTTTTACTTATTTAATGTCAAACTTCATAAGAAGCGTTTAAGGCTTTATGACCTTCAGGCTCGACGGACATATAAGAATGTATTCATTCTTATGATGCTGCTGTCGAAACGCGTCGTATGAAGTTTGGCCTTTACTCTTTGAATTTTGATACAAATCTTATAAGTCCACTAGCTGACCTGCACTCGTTGCTCTGGCTCAGGCTGGTTAAACACTATTAAACATATAGAGTGGACAACTCGCTCACGAAATTGTGTTCTTTTCATGTTTTGTCCAGTCTATATGTTTTGAACAACAAAATCGACGAAATTGTTATTGGTATCCTGAGATCCCGAGTTTTAAAATCTATATGTTTAATAATGTTTGGTCTGGAAATGAAAAAAAAAAAATTGTTTTTAATTGTAATATACATATTTAATTTTATAATACTTGTGGACACAGAATATTTTTTGTTGTTCCATTATTTGTGTATATACATAGATTGCTTGGATTGCCAACTCTAGAACACGCAACATATAATTGTCCATGAGAGAAGCAATCCGTTTCTAAGTCCAAACCAAAGTTTGGCCCTGCGCTTTGCTGATTGGCAATTGCAATCTTTTAAGATGAATTGGCATATTAGTAGGAATCATGGGAATTCGGGGAATAAGAACGTCTTTATCGTTAAATAGTTTGTAAACAATTTGGTCCAACCTACGACATCGAATATTCCTACGATAGCAAAAGCAACAGCAACAATAACAAAAGATAAGGAATTGATTTAAGTTACAAATCTTTGCTTGAAGCATAAGCTATTGTATAATTTATAAAATTCATAAAAATGTTATCACTAAAAACATTTCATATTTAAAACACACATATACGGGTATGTGATAGAAAACACCGACGTTTTTGATGTCGGTCGTTTTCAATTTCGAAAAAAAACATAGTGTGATAGAAAACTCAGTGATTTTATTTTTCGAACATTGATGTTCGAACGAACTGCTGATTGAATACTAGTTATTTTAGGGCCGTGTGAAACGTTTCGAATTTGTGGCGACAGTTATCGTTTATTTTTCTTTGGATCCTCTTGCTAGTATTTACACTCAGCCACTCATGCCAAGCAAATATTTTGAAATTGCTCAGTCCCTTTCACATTACTCACTCTCACACTTTAAACGCATTTTTTAAAAATTAAAACATCACAGCTTCATTACCAAAAAATATAGTTTATTTTAACTTCGAAAATGTTAAAATTTATATGCAAGCAGGTTGGCATATTCAGTATTGGTTGGTTTTGCTTATTTCGTCTATTTTACTTCAATGGAAAAGTGATTTGATTAAAATGCAAATTTTTACTTAAAAACACTAAAATGTTAAATTCTTTAAATGCAATTTAGCGAGAAAAACAATAAACTATTGTTCTTGGTACTTGTTTTCCTTTATTAATTTAATATAACAAAGAATTTAACCAAATAGCCTGTAAAAAATTATGCGATTTCAAAAACGTCAAAAGCGGTTTCCACCACACCGTGAAATGGAATTGGGTTGGAATTGAGACGAAAGCGGTTTCCATCACACACCGGTATGGAAGCATTTGTGTGAGCATCTGATTGTGCGCTGCAGTCAACTATTCTTTGCTATCTGTACTGATTTGCACCCACCCTCTCTCCTTCTTTCTCAGGAGAATAGATGTATCTTCGATAAAGTCAACTCACGTCACACAACAACAAAAAGAGATCTTTCGTCTTGCGTTTTTGTTTCGTTTTGTCCTTCAATAACATTATTTTGGTGTGTGATTATTTAAAATGTTTTTTGCAAAGACTGTTCTTTTTCTCACCGAGAAACAAGAAGCTAATAACTTTTGAACAACACAACAATGTATTGTGCTCTGTGAGTGAGATATTTCAAGTTACCAAACATGTATGAGGTCTCGCATTATCTTGGTGGAACACTACACTTTTTCTATTGACACATTCTGGGCTTTTCTGTTTGAGTAAATCATTTAATTTGTCCAGTTGATGGCATTATACTTCAGAATTGATCGTTGTATTGTCCGGTAGAAGCTCAAAAACCACGATTCCTTTGAAATCCCACCAATCAGATAGCATCACCTTTTTGATGAATATCGTCTTTTGAGATTCTCTGAGGTAGTTCATCCTTTTTACTCCATGATCTCTTGCGTTTAACATTGTTATAGACAATCGATTTCTCCTCCCCAGTGATGATGTGCTTCAAAAACGGATCATTTTCTTGCCGTTTGAGAAGCAAATCGCAGATGTCAACGCGACGGCACAAATTTCTTTCCGTAAGAACATGGGGAACCCATATGTCCAACTTTTAGATAAGACATAATCGTTTCAAATGAGCATGAACGGTTGAATTCGATAAATTTAATCTCTCAGAGATCTCACGAGTTGTTATTCGCCGGCTTGCAATTAATGCCTTTATTTCGTCTTCATCAGCTTTAACTGGCCTTCCAGAACGTGCTGCATCTTCAACATCAAAATTACCGGATTGAAAATTTCGAAACCAGTTTTGCCATTGGCGTTCTGTCAACACATCCTCTCCTTACACATCGGATAATTTTTTTCTTGCTTGAACAGCATTTTACCTTTTCGATAGTAAAAAAGTGAAATATGCCGTAAATGCTGTTTCACCTTCCTTATTTTATTGGGCGCCAACCAAAAACTATTGCGTTTAATCAATCGATTTTTTCACGAAAGTGTTGCAAGATGAGCTGTCAAAAAATATGTAATGATTTGCGGCTTAAGTATCTTTGTCTTGGCTGTGGAACAGTTGAACAACTATAAAATTTATTTTTATAAATATTAGGTTAGTAATAGTAAGTATATAAATAATAAGTGTCCTAAAACACGGCCATAATCGATTGCTACGTTGTGTCAAAATTTCATTGCAATCGGTAAAGTAGTTTTTGAGTTTAGAGGTCATGAATATACGAACATTTATATTTTTATTTACAATATATAGAAAAAAGATAGAAGATAGATAGAAGATATATAGAAAGATAAATAGATAAAATGGGTTGGCAAAGTAATAAAAAACACACGACATTTCGAAAATATCGATATTTGTTTTCGAAATATAGCAAATTAGCGATACAGATCTTCGATTTATCATATCGGAATAAAAATCGATATATATATTGAAATGAGCATCTCTAATTTTGGGATATGTTCCACAAATTAAAATAAGATGGAAAATATATAAATATATTCTCCCAATAAAACCGTGCATAAAAAGTAACAAATCCATGCAAATTATAAATTAAAAAAAGAGAAAATTTTTATTGCAAAAATAAATTTACTATGCAGTGAAAATAGGTGCATGACATAAAAATTTAAATAAAAAATAAAAATCGATTTCGTAACTATTCATTGCTACTTGATAACAAGCGTGGTCGTTAATTACGTGCAAGACCGTTATCATCTGGTAGATATATCAAATTTCCATCGAACTAAATACTTTAACACAAAATAAATAGCTTTTTTCAATTTGAAGAAGATATGGAAAAAAATTGTAAAACATAACACGGGTATTCCCCTAATTGTATTTCGTTTTCTTATAAATTCACGAATTTACTGTAAAACACTGAAAATAAACCAGCTTAAAAATTTTTTCTTTGAATTCGTGCAACATCAAACAATTCGTTATAAAAAAAGTTTATTCGTCTAATTTGTAAAAAGTGTTATTTCAAAATCGTGTAAAAAAATCTAAAATTAAGTAAGTACCATATCTATTTATTTTTTAACAAAGTTTCAACACTATGAAATTGTATTAGGGCAAATAAAATGTATAAGCAGTAGGAGCTAAGGTCTTAAACTTACCTCAGTATTATACAATTCTACTTACGGAATACATTTTTTTTAATCATTTTAAAAAAGTTATCACATATTGTTGTGACTGGAAGGAGACTGCATCATGTACAATTCCAGCCTCGCGGCGGAGTTATGTGGTCCTTGGCCGACTGTGGTCTGGTGGTTTTGAGAAGAAAGTGAAGTACAGTTCCGATTAAATTACTTGGCAAATTGGATGAAGATTTTTGTTGAGAATGTGATTGTTGGTAAAGTTATAGTGTGTTCACACCAAACTGTATCAAGATGATTCACTTTATTGTTCACACTGATGCTTTTGAATCAAGAAACCGCTGCTTTTTGTTTTGGTTACACACACGTTGACAAATTATTAGAAGTGAGAAAAATTTGGAAAAGTACAATTTGTGGAAAAAATGGATTATTCATTTATGATGTTTGTAAATATGTTTTTGGACATAATTAAAAATATATTGATCTTATGCGAATTAGAATAGAGGGAGAAGGAACTTGTGGATTTAGTATTAAAGTATTCCCACCTTGAGGCAGTTCCCCTGGATGTCCAAATTTTGTCTTTCTCAATGCTTTTTATTAATTATTTAATAATTACATTTGCATTACTTACCGACATTTGGTAGTCAAATTATTTTTTACTTACTTCTGCTCCTGTGACCGTAATCCTTTGGAACAAATGAGTGTTCTTTTTTTGGCTACGTAGGTCTCGAAATGATTTTCCCATACCTCGAGAAAGACGTATTCCCACCTCCCATACAAATTTTCCACTGCCAGATTTCCAAAGCTGTTTAATGTTTTGTCGCGCAACAAAACAACATAGACAATCGAAAATTACCAAAAAAAAAACGCAGAAATTGCCCAACACTAACATGAGTGACCATGCTTAATTTTAGAATCAAAGCGCATCCATTCTTGATTCGACTATTGATTTGAATCACATTCTGTAACAAACACTCCTGAATGACGTCATTTTGCCTTGTGGGTGTTGTCGAAACTGATTTGAATCAGTAGCCGCATCATAATGGATTCAAGTCCGCTCCTGTGTGAATACACTCAAAAATATAAATCGCTCAAACTGTATAACTTTGTGAACTCATAAACATAAACAGTTGCTCCATACAAAAAAAATGTGTGCCTTCGTATAAATTTATGAGTTAATTGATGTGCATAAAGCTCATAAAAGTGAACATTGCCATCATTGTGAATTTATTGTGATTGGCTGCCCAACACAACAAATGATTTATTGCAATTTCTATACTTATTTTAATAAATTATTTTTTTTGCTACTTATCGGCATTTTCAATTTTTTGTTTGCATTTAACTGGCAGTTCTGTATACGAAAACATCTGATTTATGGGATTTATGAAACTCTAACACAAGCGGGTCGTTCACGAAAGTGACCGTATAACTTTATATATTTATTTGGTTGTGCGATTTATACGTTTCCGTAACCTTTATTGCCCAGTCATAGATAATCATAATGAGGGACTCAGTACACTTCCACTGAGCTGGGATGAGGCTGGGCAACAAGAGTGCAACCATCAACTGCATCGATCGCGTTATTGCATGCAACAATAACATAAATAAACATATTATTACAACAACAACAAATCTTCCACGAATGCTTCATTTGCATCATTGTCCAAATCTACGACAAGAGAAAGAAACTCTACTGGATAATTTACAGGTTCGTTGGCATCACAAACAGCATCCATCGATTTATATGGTACCAAGTCGCCTGACAATGACTGCTGTATCTTGAAATTTACATCGTCGACGTCCAAATTTTTTTCTGCCAAAATGACTCTTTCTGCCAGCCACGCATGTTTTATGTGTTGTGTGTGTAAATCGGGAAATATGCGATCAATAAGAGCATTTTGCGAATCACCGATAGTGCAGAAATCGGTGGGAAATTTTATTCATCCAGTATTTTCATAGACAGCAACTTCTCCATTTCCGATTTCTAATAAATGCTTAGAGAAGGTGTCAGTGGATGGATCTTGCAGCATTTGGACGCGCATGCTAATTTTGAGCTGCAGGTTTTCAACATTACGCCACAGTAGCGATGATTTCAAGCAAGCGTTGATCTCATCGGCGTACGTTGAACGTGGAATGACGGGAAGTGTTTATCTGAAATCACCTGCAAGGAGCAACAGAGTACCGCCGAATAGTTTGTCGTTGTTTTTGCGATGTTTGAGTGTTCTGTTCAATGCCTCAATAGAATGTTTGTGTGTCATAGTGCATTCATCCCATATGATAGTTTTCCATTGTTTCAGCACTGTGGCCATGGACGATTGTTTTTTATGTTGCACACTGCGTCAGGATTATTTTGAATATTCAGCGGCAGCTTAAATGCTGAATGAGCTGTTCTTCCTCCATCCAATAAAGTTGCAGCTATGCCAGATGATGCAACGCCCAATGCGATCCCATTGCTTCATCGTATTTCAGCCAAAATTAGCGAAATGAGAAATATTTTGCCAGTTCTACCTGGTGCATCCAAGAAAAAGAATCCACCCTGTCCCGCGGAAACTGCCAGCATAATGCGATCGTAAATGAATTTTTGTTCATGAGTCAGTAGTGGGACATTGCGAGTAACATTTGTTGCCATTTCTGTAGTATTGTACTGTAGTTGACGATTCATTTCAATATTCATAAAATCAGATGCACGTCGATTTGGCGAACGCATACCGAAATGACTGAGTGGTAAATTGGCAATAACAATGCAAAGATCCTCGATAGCAATCAATGCTTCATTGTACATTGCATCGCTGAATGTAATCGTTACATTGTTGGATCGTGTTCGATTCATTGAATTTTTGTGTTTATCCCACAACGTGTCTATTCGTCCCGGGAAACATGTAGTCAACACTATAGCGAATAGTATACGAATTTGTGTTGCTGTACAGCCCAATGCTGCTTCAATAAGCATATCGTCCCAGTGATTGTCGTTTTCGAGCAAGCCGAGTGCAAGGCATGCATTTTTATATGCTGGATAATGTTGTCCATTCACGTTGCGTATATCTTGAAATGACAATGGGCCGGTGACATTAACCAACAACAATCGCAGATAGAAGCACTCAGTCTGCCTTGGATTGACTGTATATACTCGGCCGAAAGTGTTCGATTTGAATAGGCCGGGACTCGCATCAACTGGTGTATCTTGCTTGCGGGGCATCCATTTTTTTGTTTGATTCCATGTGAAAAAGCGTGGTACTTCTGAATAGAGTAGTGTTCGTGCAAAGGCACCGTCAGTATCCTCACGATTACACAATTCGAAAAATTCTGTGAGTGTAGTTTTTGGTGGATTCATGGCACGCTCAATTGATGTCTCGTTGATGAAAAATACGCTCAGGCCGTTTTCAAGATGGACGGCTAAATGTATAACTGGTGGGTCCCGTACATGAATTGGAAATCCAAAGATACGCCAGATAGCTTCATTGGAGCTTATGTACCTTCCAATTTGGTAGCGCATTATTTCGTCGCTCCTATTCAATTGAGGAGCATTCACATTTGTATTATGAATTTGAAGCATAGCCATATCGCTGCCTTTATTCACATAATTACAAATGTATTTAATGGAGTTCACCGAACTGCAGAACTCAACATTAATATGAGCATTGAATGTTTTGCTCAGCAGAAGCGGTATGGTACCACCCAACGATTGTCAATGTCAATATCTGCGCTGTTCATTTTCATCATGAATGATTGACCATTATAAGTATTTCTTCGACGATATATTGGATACCCGTCGACGTTTGTGAAATCTTTAGGAAAACGCTTTGTACATTTTCCATCTGGCATGCAAGGCGATAAACGATTTAGATCATCACATGGGCCATGAATCATGTTTGTGGTAACAATATCGAACAGTAATTGATCAGTAGACGGATCTGGAATTTCCGCAGAAATTACAATATCGATTTCCTCAGGGCGTATTTTGTCGACAAACCAAACCAAAATGTGTGCATGAGGTAATCCTCTCTTTTGCCATTCAATCGAATACATCCAGCAACGTGTGGGACCGAATACGTCTAATTTTGTAATGAAGCTAATTTTTAGAAGCTTTGTTATTTAATCTTTTGTTTAATATTTTGGTTAATTTTTTTGTAGTATACTTTTAGGCTGTTGAATATGAAAAACCGTTTAAAAAGTGACGGCAATTATATTGTAGAAAATATTTAAGTTGTAGGTGACCTTCTACTAGGAATGTCATTAGGGTTGAGCCTCTTCAATTGGTGTTGGCTCACGCCATGGGTGAGAGATTTCACAAGACAGTTTGGATGAGTTTAAAGTCTTTGCTGATGACGATTGCTGTTTTGCAGGTTTTCTTCGTTGCTGGCACCTGTGGTACCCCAGATTTCGATAGCGTAACGACAAACAGGGGCGAATACTTCTGCAAATTGTCCTCTTGTTGTTCAGCGAAAATTTGCTGGACGGCCGGAACAACCAGTCAGTCAAGCCTTCGAAATTTTGCATAACAGCATGCGGTAATGGTTTTAATGTAAGGTCGCCATGTGAGGCGCTTGTCTAGTATTACTCCTAGCTAACGGACTTGTTCCACCTGCTGAATGTCATAGTTGACAACTGGACAAGTGCCACGCTCGATGAAGAAAGAGATTTTACTTTTCATTATTTATTCATAATATTTATATATAATATATACACTACACCTAAAATAATCAAATAGAGTATAAGCTACCGGGGCCTACAATTCTATGTGAGATAATTTTTTTATGATTACAATAGGTGGATTATTTTACAATGACTAAGGAACTTATAATCTAATAGTGAATTTACACCAAAGTGATTCATTGAGAATTAATTTTGCGTTTACACCTGCGATTCTGATTCTTGAACAGCTGTTTTTTGTTTTGGTTATACATGCAAATAGAACCTTGTGGCTAATTGTGAGAAATTAAAATGGAAATTGTGTGAAAAAATACATACGAACAATTCGCAGTGTATGTAAATAATTCTTGCAGCTTCCTTTTTCATTCCTGCTTCTTATTTTATAAATATTTAAAAAAAAATTACAATTTAAAATTTTATTCAAATTGTTTTGTGCCATGATCAGCTGTTTTTGATTTGGTTTGAAAGAAAAAAGGAGCGGAAGCCTGTCGAAAATGACAGATCCGGTTGGAAACTACCGAAAATTTTCCAATACTAGCAGAAATTTGTCAGACCTGTTTCGATTCAAAGCCGATTCCATTGTTGAATCTACCAGAATCGATTCACATTTTACAACAAAAACTGACATTTTCCATGTGGTTGTTGTCCGATTCAATGGTCGATTCAACAAAGAATCGATCCTTCCTAGGTGTAAGTTCACTATAAGTTATATGTCATATTGAGGAATTCTCAATACTAAGTCCATCTCAATTTGGTTTTCGTTCAAATTGTGTTGCTGGGGACGCTATTACCCTATCGGTAAAAAATATATGTGACACCCTCAAAGAACGTAGAGCTACTATTAGGGTTGCACTGGTTTTAGAGAAAAAATTCGACACAGGTTGGATTGATTGATTAGTCAATAAAATATTAAGACTTCACAACTTCAATAAGAATATTGTCCGAGCGTATCTTAGCAATAGACAGTTCTTTGTAACAAACAACATTGAAAACTCAATGGGCCACCTGTATACTAATGCAAGGAGATTCTATCCAAATGTTTTTGGTCAAACTGAATTTAAGATAATCTTTTATTTAAGGAAACTAAATAAAATAAATGAATAAATAAAATAAATAAATAAATAAATAAATATATAAATATTAGTTAAGCTCCCATTTATTGTAAAGAGACACCCCGTCCCATCCCAATAGTATGAAGTTTAAGTATAAATGAAAAACAAATGTGCCTCAGTTTTTATAAAACCATAACTTTTCTGATATATTAATATAAAGAAACATAGCTTTATGAAGTTAACACTAAACAAAATAATTATTTAATATATACATGTAAGGCTTAGGGAAATCTTTCGATGTTACGTATTATTATAATAAATTCAATTTCTAGTCTTTAAGAATACTATGAAGGGACACAAACCTCTGTATTCTTCCATACTACTGCACTCACAACATTAACGGCTGTGTGTTGTTATTGTTGTTATAACGCTGTTATCTTTAAAATTTTTTCATACCTAAACCTCTGAGCCGATAATTGGTAAACATTAATAGTACACATTGTATTTCTATAAAAAAACCGGTTCAGTGGTTTAATTAGGAAAAAAGAACACAAAAAAATTCTTTGCCGTTTAATTATGTAGATAATTCGGATATCCCCTATAATTTTGTTAAGAGAATTTATGTTTTGTATTGCCGTAATGGTTAATAAACTGTCGGTGCAGACAACGTACCGTGTGATTAGTACTCTGGTAATACAATATTTACAAGAGTATTACTTAAACATGTAGTATAAGTTAATTTTTTTCTTGTATTATTTATTAAACCAATTAAAGCTACAAAATATTGCTGTGAGGACTATGAGATATTACAAAGATTAATTCAAAATCAGTTAAGAGAAGGGAAAGGGAAATTCTTTTTTAATTGAGTGTTGGTAGGTTTGGCTGAAGTTTTTTAGGCGCGCTTGGATCTCTCTGCGAGAGAATTTGGGTTAGGAGAAGTCTGTCATTGTATCGGCTTCTGTGAAAGTTGACTTCGAGGAGAAATGTAGGCATGCTGAATTTGTTATGGAGCGTCGAGGGCCTTATTTTGAAGGACCTGTATTTTCCTGCAATTCGAACGCCATGATGTATCCCATGTCTGGGTACCATATTTCCAAAAAGGAGCAACGATTTACTTGTATATTAAAAGCTTGTTTTCCAAGCTATGTTTGCTTCTTTTGCACAGAAGCCAGTTCAGCCTTTTCATTTTATGGGTGCAGGATCGAGCGAGTTTGGCGTTTATCAAGTATTTCACAACTGTGGTATCACCCGGCTACCAATCGTTACTGGAGGAATTTCACTTCTTGTGAGGGTGAACGAACACAGTTGTGATTTACCTAATTTCACATTGATATTCTACCTTGTGAACCAGGCTTCCAAGCAATTAATGTATAACTGAAGCAGATTCTGTTCGCGATTTGTCGGAACAGAGGACCGATATTAGAAAAGAACTTCCGAGGTGCTTTTAAGAGTATATGAAGTGATATCTAAAGATATTGACTAAAGAATTATACCAAAGTATAATTCAAAAATATTACTAAAGTGTATATATAATAGATTTATATCTAAAGATATTGACTAATAAAGTATACCGAAGTACTTTACACTGAAAAGAAAAAAAATTAGATTATAAATATATTAACAAACTACTATATAAAATTAGTATATACTCGTACAACAGTGAAAATTCAACAAAGTTTATTAATTTTAAATATTTAACAATTAAACCCAAATTTCAGTTAGATACGTCAAAAAACAAAAAACTTTTTTCTAATAAGAATATTACTTTAAAATCGGGTTTGTATGGGATTTGTATTCCGATTCGGCTGATTCCCGAACTTGATCAGCGCTTGGTAAAAAGAAACCTATGTACAAAATTTCAGCTCTCTAGCTCAAAAACTGAAGGACTAGGAGTGCGAACAGACGGATATGGCTAAATCAACTCGTCTCATTGAGGTGATCACAAATATATATACTTTATGTGGTATGCGATGTCTTCTTCTGTGTGTTACAAACTTCATGACAAACTTATAATACTATTCACTTTCGTGAAGAGTATAAAAAAATAAGAAAATTGAAGAATTACTAAATAAAATTGAGATCTTACAGGCAACAGTTAAAGTACAACAAGCCCAAATCGACCTCCATAATAGTGCAGGAACAAAAGAGGTTAGGTTAGGTTAGGTTAGGTTAGGTTAGGTTAGGTTAGGTTAGGTTAGGTTAGGTTAGGTTAGGTTAGGTTAGGTTAGGTTAGGTTAGGTTAGGTTAGTAGGTTAGGTTAGGTTAGGTTAGGTTAGGTTAGGTTAGGTTAGGTTAGGTTAGGTCAGGTTAGGTTAGGTTAGGTTAGGTTAGGTTAGGTTAGGTTAGGTTAGGTTAGGTTAGGTTAGGTTAGGTTAGGTTAGGTTAGGTTAGGTTAGGTTAGGTTAGGTTAGGTTAGGTTAGGTTAGGTTAGGTTAGGTTAGGTTAGGTTAGGTTAGGTTAGGTTAGGTTAGGTTAGGTTAGGTTAGGTTAGGTTAGGTTAGGTTAGGTTAGGTTAGGTTAGGTTAGGTTAGGTTAGGTTAGGTTAGGTTAGGTTAGGTTAGGTTAGGTTAGGTTAGGTTAGGTTAGGTCAGGTTAGGTTAGGTTAGGTTAGGTTAGGTTAGGTTAGGTTAGGTTAGGTTAGGTTAGGTTAGGTTAGGTTAGGTTAGGTTAGGTTAGGTTAGGTTAGGTTAGGTTAGGTTAGGTTAGGTTAGGTTAGGTTAGGTTGAGGTCAGGTTAGGTCAGGTTAGGTTAGGTCAGGTCAGGTTAGGTTAGGTTAGGTCAGGTCAGGTTAGGTTAGGTTAGGTTAGGTTAGGTCAGGCTTAGGTTAGGTTAGGTTAGGTCAGGTTAGGTCAGGTTAGGTCAGGTTAGGTCAGGTCAGGTTAGGTCAGGTCAGGTCAGGCTCAGGTCAAGGTCAGGTTAGGTTAGGTCAGGTTAGGTCAGGTTAGGTCAGGTTAGGTCAGGTTAGGTTAGGTCAGGTCAGGTTAGGTTAGGTCAGGTTAGGTTAGGTTAGGTTAGGTCAGGCTTAGGTCAGGCTCAGGTCAGGTCAGGTTAGGTCAGGTTAGGTTGAGGTCAGGTTAGGTTAGGTTAGGTTAGGTTAGGTCAGGTCAGGTCAGGTTAGGTTAGGTTAGGTTAGGTTAGGTTAGGTTAGGTTAGGTTAGGTTAGGTTAGGTCAGGCTTAGGTTAGGTTAGGTTAGGTTAGGTTAGGTTAGGTTAGGTCAGGTTAGGTTAGGTTAGGTTAGGTTAGGTTAGGTTGAGGTTAGGTTAGGTTAGGTTAGGTTAGGTTAGGTTAGGTTAGGTTAGGTTAGGTTAGGTTGTAGGTTAGGTTAGGTTAGGTTAGGTTAGGTTAGGTTAGGTTAGGTTAGGTTAGGTTAGGTTAGGTTAGGTTAGGTTAGGTTAGGTTAGGTTAGGTTAGGTTAGGTTAGGTTAGGTTAGGTTAGGTTAGGTCAGGTTAGGTTAGGTTAGGTTAGGTTAGGTTAGGTTAGGTTAGGTTAGGTTAGGTTAGGTTAGGTTAGGTTAGGTTAGGTTAGGTTAGGTTAGGTTAGGTTAGGTTAGGTTAGGTTAGGTTAGGTTAGGTTAGGTTAGGTTAGGTTAGGTTAGGTTAGGTTAGGTTAGGTTAGGTTAGGTTAGGTTAGGTTAGGTTAGGTTAGGTTAGGTTAGGTTAGGTTAGGTTAGGTTAGGTTAGGTTAGGTTAGGTTAGGTTAGGTTAGGTTAGGTTAGGTTAGGTTAGGTTAGGTTAGGTTAAGATAGATCCAAGAAAGCGTGAATTATAGAGAGCTGGACATTGGCAAAGTAGGTGTTCTAAAGTCCCCCTAAGCATTTACCTCGTTGCATGTTGTACATGCGTTACTCTGAACCAAGCCCAATTTGGCTGCAATCCTTTCTTTGGAGAGCTAACATGTTGTTGGTAATTTTGTAATTAAAAGAGCGAAGCATGATTTTTGCTGTTCTGCAAGAGAGTGTTCTATCCCACATACTCTTTGCTTCCTAAATCATTGCTGTGCCAATTTCCGCTTTTAGCGTTGACAGAGAGAGACGTATGTTTGACGCACTTGCCTCAGGTTGGCAAGCACCGGCTTTGGCAAGTGCGTCTGCCTCCTCGTTCCCTTCAATTCCTCTATGCCCCGGTACCCAAAAGATGGTGACGCGTCTCTCAATACAGAGTTCGTCAATTTTGGTTCTACATTGTACGCTTGGCTGCTAATTCTGCTACTTTTGTAGCCGCATAAGTCTCGGCCTGAAACACGCTACACATGTCTGGAAGCTTATATAACCGTTTAAGGTCAATATCTGAACAGAATACTGCGGCTCCCACTCCCTCTGCCATTTTAGAGGCATCTGTAAACAGGTTGTAGGAGTGAAAACCAAACTGGAATCTCCTCTGTCACCCATTATGTTCTATTATTACACTAAGCCTTCCATTGAGAAAATAATGGAAGAGACAATAAAACGTCAAGCCCAACAAATACAACAGAGCGACTCTTTTCAATTACAAGCCCCTTGACCTAATTGTTGCAACAACAACAACAATATAAACAACAACAATCACAGCAACAGCTATCGGTACAACAACCAGCAACGTTTTACCAACAAGAAGTTCTGAATTCTCTGGGACTGGCGCCTAAAGATGTTCTAGGCCAGTTCAGGGCAATTTAGCCAATTACAACGAAAATTACCTGGTGCCCTTCTTGAAAGCAGTGGACCAGGCAATAAATCTATGCCAAACGAATGCAGAGCTATAGGAATTTCGGCTCAACATCATAATAAACGAAAAACTAAGAGGAATTGCAGCAGGAATTGCCCCAGAGCTCCCATAACTTCCGGCATACAGGGAGGTAAAGCATAAGCTGAGTCATTTCCGTACAAAGACGACCTTCGCAGAAATCTGCAATGGACTACGATTGGCAAAAGTGAGAAACTTAAGAGAGTTGTTTAGTGTTACGGAAAAATGCAAATATGAAAGAAATAAATACGAGCTAGAAGAAAAAAGATGTCCGTTATACACACCTTAATGTGTTTGGTAGCCATCTAAAAAGAGAAAATAGACCAGCCAGGGCATTTATAGATGATAACATGAATGATATCATCTTAAAATACTCAAAAAATAAACTATTAGACGATACAATAATAATCGATTTTTAAATAACTATTGCCAAAAAAATATAAAATGCCTCATAGACATCGGGTCCACAACAAGTACTCTTAAACCCGGAACCCTTAATGAAGATTATCCTCAAATTCTATTAAATAAATTCTGTTATAATATTATAAAACCTTAAATAAAGTAAAAGAAAAAAAAAATGCGGTGACAACACCGTTCCCTCAACAATTTGAGGGGCTGGCACATTGAAATGGAAAGTAATCAAAATATAAGCGTGGAAAACTTAATAGTTTCGAAAATAATAATGAATTTGATCTGATGGAAGAGGAAGTCAATGAAATGAAAAAGTTATTACATGAATTTGATGACCTTTTCTTTAGAGATGGCGACATACTGTCAGCCACAAACAACATGAAATAATTACAACAACTGATATGCCTTTATATTTTAAAATATATAGGCATCCACAAGTTTATGAAGAAACAAACAGATACAAGTAATGATAGAACAAAATATAATAAGGGAGAATAATTCTCCTTGTAGTTTGTGGAAAAGAAACTAGACAATTCAAGAAAAAATAAGTATAGTCATAGACTATAGGAAACTTAATGAATACACAGTTAACGATAAATACCCAATACCAAAACTTAATGCCAACCTTTCAAAGATTGAAAGATGAACAAAGTCCTGAAGGACCACAATAATAAGACTTGTGTAATCTACATGGACGATATCCTTGTATTAAGCACCTCATTACAAGAGCATATTACAAGTATACACTCAATATTTAAAGAGCAAAACTCAAAATACAAAATGTGATTTTTGAAGAAAGGAACACAATTCTTAGGAGATGTTCTAACTACTCTTGGTATGAAACCAAACCCTGATAAAGTTTCAATTATACAGGGATTGAAATTACCAAGAAACCCAAAACAAATAAAATCGTTCTTAGTAATGAGTTTTTATCGCAAATTTATAAAAGACTACGCAAAGGTAGCACACCCAATGACGAAATGTTTAAAGAAAGGTCAGTCAATAAATATTAGGGATGGGTACCGACCAACAAAACATCGATTAATGACATCAATTATTATTTTTTAAAAATTAATCAATACAGCAATTAAGCTTTAAAAATCGATTAATCGATTTATCCTCACTGTAAAAAATGATCGGGAAAGAATTTGCGTGCATTTTAGAAGATAAAAACAACAAACTCCAAGTAAAAAAGGGTCCTTCTTTATTATGTCGAAAAAAATCATTCAATAAAAAAATTATTAAAAGTTAAAACCAATATAATAAAGGGTTTTGTTGTATTCTTTCATGTGCGTCCTCAAATACAAGCTGAACTCTTCATTTATGTCACCATAGACGATCAGTCTATGGCTCGGGATGTCACACGACTTTTGGTCCACATCTTCTGAACACTTTTGTTGTGCTTTTTAAACAAAGACGAAGATGCTGCACCTGAGAACGACGAGTCCGAGTCTGAAGAGGTGTCGGAATGAGTAGGTGATCGAGCTAGATTTTCCCGTATTTGTTTTGAAACAGTATTTAAGGTACTGGCAAGACTAGACTTATCCTTGAAGTACATCTTCTTGAATCTCGGATCTAGGATACAGGATAGTGCTAAAAGCGACCACTGTTCTATTAAACCAAATCGTTTTTTGTGTTGAGCCAACACTGAGATCGCAATGCCTTCCCAATTTGGTGTTTTGGTTGATTCCTTAAGTATAGCTGCCACTGGAATTGCCATACTGCTAGTGAGATATTGTTCAGAGCTTATGTCATTGGTAGCTGTTGCAAACGGTTATAGTATTTCGCAAACTTCTTGCAAGATGTCCATTTCGACTGCAGAGAGTATTGGTGGAGCAGTAGTATTCATGTTGAAGATTTTGTTTATGAACGATCGCAGGTCTATGAATCTTGAGATCATATCATACGTGGAGTTCCACGTGGTAAGAACATCCTGCATCACTGTTTTGGCATAATAGTAGTGCGGATGGTTTTGCGAGTAGGCATGGTGAACAGTGGAGCAGTCGTCTTGAGAACATTCCGAAATCCTGCTCGCTCAACTACTGATAAAGGTTGCATGTTCTTACAAATCATGTAAACAATGCTTTGAATGATCTTGTGTTCCAAAGTCCCTCCCTCTTTATCTAACCACGTTGTCCAAAGCCGTGTTGATCAGAGGTTGACTCATTCTCTCTGCAATTGATGAAGAACTGGCAGATAGTTTCTCTTTTTTGCTTTCAGCAGTCACAGGCTGTACTGGTCTCTTCAGGCCAATTTTGGGATGCTTGTGCTCAATATGGTTTCTTAAGTTGGTCGTGTTCCCACATGTTTTTATTTTCACTCCACAATGTTGACACTTAGCATTGTTATTCTCCACTTTCTCAAAATGTTCCCAAACCACGCTTTTGGGAGGAATGTTCACAACGCTTAAAGTATCTAATTTTACAAAATTTTTCAGAAACTTACACACAATGCACAAAATCGCCGATTTCTGATTTTTGTTTTTGAGTTTTTATTTAGGGTTCCGTACACATAGGGTGCGAACAGGACCCTATTACTAAGCTTACACCGTCCGTCTGACTCCGGCTCTATCTCATGAAACGTAATAGGTAGAGAGTGTGTAATTCAATTGTGTGTAGAGCGACAAATACTAAAAATACACATTTTAAGAAGCAAATAATTTTAACATAACTTCAGACACAGGTACAAATTTGCAAACATTGTGTTAAATCTTGTGCGATGGTACGGAATCCTCCGTGTGCGAGTCCTACTCACACTTGGTTGATTTTTTTTGTGTGTCAACGATTTTATTTTTAACAACAGTGTTCAACAATGACTTTAAAAAATGAACTGGGCGCATTGGTGTTCTGAAACGGTGTTATTATCAGAATCTATCTATAGGTGGCGGTTGAGGTCGCTAAAATTTTTTGCATTCAAAACTTAACTGCCAATGCGAGGCACATAAGCTAAAAATGCAACTTTCAACGTTCATGAACCCTTAAAAAACCCAAGTAAGCTTAAAAATCGATTATCCGAAGCAGATGACAATAATAATAAATAAAAAATTTTCGGTCATTTCAACGAAACATCAATTATTTCGATTTATCGATACCCATCCCTAATAAACGTACATGACCCAGATTATATTTCAGCTTTCGAAAAGCTCAAAGATATCGTTACAAACACACCAATGTTACGATAACCTAATTTCTCAAAAAAAATTAAAATAACAACGGACGCAAATAATTTCGAAATTGGAGCAGTCCTTTCTCTAGATGGACACCCAATTGCATACTCCTCACGAACTCTAAATAAACACGAAACGAATTATGCGACCATTAAAAGTGAACTGATTGCAATAGTATGGGCCGTAAAATATTTCCGCTCATTCATCTTTGGAAGATCGTTTGATCTAGAAAGCGACCACTAAGCACTTACGTGGCTTATGACAAAATTTACAGGAAAATACATAAGTCCTCGATTACAAAGATGGTTGATTAACTTAGGGGAACATAATTTCAAAGCAAATTACATGTTTATGAACGCTTGTTTGTTTACTTTCAGTTTATTTTTGTTCTTTAAATTCGTTAGTGTAATTTGTATATTGGTTTCGCTCACACATCATTGGTGAGATTAGCACAACATTTCCATTGTACATATTATTTCTTATCAACACAAGATTTTTAACACTTATTACTATGTTTGTTTTGCTGTTTGATCTTGTTCTTATTACTTTGTTTTGCTATGTTACTTTTTATTATTGTGAATTAATTACTTACTAATTATCGATGTTATCTTGGTTATGAACACACATGTGTTTTTTTCTTTGCTACAAAAATAAAAGATTATACAGTCCACTGAAATAGTGTGTGGGTGTTTTGGATTTAATGTAATTCATTTGTAATCATTTTTGGTCCTTCGAGCCGAATACTTAAGGAAATACTATTTTGGAATAATTGTGCGCTAACAAAGTGAATATTAAATTAAACAATGGTTCTACCATACACAGTGTAATTGAAACAAAGTAGGTATGTCAAGGCACGCATCACTCGTGCATACGATGCGTCAAAAAGAATCGAAGGGACAACACAGTCAGAGCCTCTAATTCGAAATCGTTTGGGGAAACTTGAAGAGAGCTACAGGGAATTTATGGAAGGCAGCAAAGGTATGAATGGATACAGTGAAATTGAAGATTTTGTCGATCCGTCTGATGATATGGAAGAGTATGAGGAAAAGTACTTTCTATTCCAATTACTGGCAACAACTATCCTCAAGCATGGGAACGTCTTCGGAACGATATGAGAAAAAAGCGTTGATTATTCGTTCATTCGTACATAATTTTGTAAATCTGCCGCAAACAACCTTGTCAAACGCATCAGTGTTGCGAAAAACACATGATGGGGCTGATGAAGTATTGATTGGTTTGACTTCACTCAAGTGCACAAATCGTGATCCTTTTTTAATATACATATTGTTAAAAAAAATGGATGACGACACAAGACAATCATGGGCAGAGTAGTCAAAGGGAGAAAGGGACACCATTGATAGTTTTTTTGGTTTTTTTGTCTGGCCGATGCGATGATTTAGAGACTTTGCAGTCGTCACGTGGTACACAATCTCAACGCACTGTCGCGGTTAGTCATGCAAATACCGATGAGAAGAAACCATGCAAAATCTGCAATGGCTCACACGCAATTTTTCTATGTGAGAAATTCAAAGCATTGATATTGAAGCACGCCGAAATCTATCGAAAACAAAGGGTTTATGTTGCAACTGTTTAAGTCATACACATCGAGAAAATCAATGTAATTCAACATATCTTTGCCGAACGTGTAAGGGCAAGCACCACTCTCTTCTTCATATGAATAGATCATCTTCAATTGATAATATTTTAACGACCAATCATAATATGGATTGCAACATTCAATCATCATCAATTGAGGGTGAGTCGATTCCATCGGTGCTCAACAATTTTTCGTCCTCTGCTTCTGCGAATACACTATTACCAACAATCATTGCAAACTTATTGGACGCCCATGATACAAGAAAACAAGGTAGCGACAGTAGATTACAGTTATGTGACTCTCTCCCAAGCATATTCTTACCCCCTTCTTCTTCTAAATTTTTACGCTGCACAACACTATCATATGTTGTTTATTTATGTTTATTCAATTCATAATGTGATAATGTGCATATTGAACTGCCTGAAATTTGAAATTTATATGAAAAATAGAAAAGTTGCTGTTTTGTTCTTTACTTTTATATTTTATTGATTTTTCTGTGTGTTTTGCATTGGGTATTCACTATTTTTAATGTTATTTTAATAATTGTATTTTCAATAATAATTCACACCAACACAACACAGCTGATCAAAGAGCAAACAATTGACTTCATAACACTAATTTTCACGTTATGTTCAACCCTAAATGCGTGTTTTTTCAAAGGTTCACCACACTAAATATGCTTAACTGAGAGTGAGCAATTTTGAAAGAGTATCAGGTCGCAATGTCGATACCTTGTTTTCTTGTATCATGGTGAACGCTAATGGAACATTTTTGAAATGCCGTATGATGTTTGACTCTGGCTCTACGAAATGATTCATTACGGAATCATTCATTAAACGTGCTGGCCTCTCTCGTCAACACGCACGCGTTTCGGTATTTGAATTTTCTGCAAACAACGTTGGAGTTACTCGTGGACGGGCTCAAATCACTTTGAAGTCATGTACATCTAATAGTTCTTACAAACTGGATGCACTTATCATGGAAAAATTGACATCTTCATTACCGGCTGAGTTGATCGATACATCAAACACTACATGGACTCAAACAAATAGATTGAAAATGGCAGATCCATCTTTTAATGCACCTGGTAGACGTCATTACATTTCGGGGATAAACTACCTATTGCTCTTAATTCAATTTTTGGTAGGGTAATCGTTGGCGTTTGTCATGGTATCGGAAAAAAATGCTACAATTTATCATACACACACGGCTCAAGACACAGATACTTTGATACGCACCTTTATGGAATTGGAATCTGTTCAAACCAACACTAAGACAAGAGATAAATCTGTTTTACAATATCCATTTAAAGAAAATTCCAGACCTATTGATGATACTTTAAAACAAGCAACTCAAAGATTTTATAGCCTAGAAAGGAAACTTCGCAAAGATCAAAATCTTAAACAACAATATTTTAAATTTATGGATGAATACATTAAGCTCGGACATATGCAACTAATACCCCATAACAACATTGGCATCCATAAATCGGAATGTTTTTATTTAGCAAATCATGCAGTTTTCAAGAATGACAGTACCTCGATCAAATGCTGCGTCGTATTTGTTCCTGCAAAGACGATTCAGGACATTCTCTCAACGATCGACTACACATTGGCCCACCTATTCAAAGAGATTTATTTGGTGTAACGATTCGATTTCGGCAACATCGCTTCGTTTTCACGACCGACATTGAGAAAATATTCAGAGGCATCAAGATTTCTCCGATGCATACCAATTTCCAGCGCATTGTTTGGCGCAAAGCCGAACATTTACGGCTGCAGCATTATCACTTGATGACGGTGACTTATGGTTTATCTCTATCACCATTCCTAGCAGTTCGAGTTTTGCAGCAACTTGCGGATGATTACAAAGACACTCACAAAGCAGCTGCACAGGTGTTGGCTAACGACACATACGTTGACGACATAGCTACGGGTTGCAGTTCAATAGAAGAACTGATTACACTAAAAGACGAAGTCATAGACCTATTGTTGAAAGCTAATTTCAATTTACGAAAGTGGTATCCAAATTGCTGGCCGTTGTTAGAATCCTTGCCCGAGGATGTTTGCGAACACAACCCATTAGATATCTATCACATAGCTGAATCTGCAGTCCAAAAAATACTTGGGTTAAATTGGAACCTATCTAACGATAAATTGTTTTTAAAATTCACTGACTTACACTTTGACAGAGCACCAACTAAAAGAATTATACTATCAGAATTATCGAAAAATGTTGATCCATTGGGGATCGTTTCTCCAACCATAATCCAGTTGAAAGCGATATTTCAAAAAAGTTAGTATCACACTGTAAATTGGGAAGCCGAACTACCTGAAGATCTATGCACACGGTGGTGCTTCTATATGAAAGAACTACCTCTCTTGGCTCAGATTCAAGTCCCGCGCTACATCGCTTGTACTACGCGATCAATGGAGCTACACGTTTTCGCTGACGCACCAGCGATCGTATGCGCAGCGGTTGTATATAGCCGAATTCCAACAGACGACCGATATATTGTCAGACCAATAGCCTCACGTACGCGCGTGGCTCCATTGAAACCTATTTCGATCCCACGACTTGAGTTAAACGCTGCAGTATTGGCAACAAGATTACTGAATCTTGTTGAGTCAGCCCTCACCATACCTATTTCCGTGATTCATTGTTGGACAGATTCAGAGGTCGTGCTCCATAGGTTATCATCTCCACCCAGGAAATGGACAACTTTTGTTTGTAACAGAATGGCTGAGATTCTTGTTCTTGCGCCAGAAATGTTTGGCGGTACGTCCGGTCTCAAGACAATCCTGGAGATTGTGCTTCGCGAGGCCTTTCTGCATCCAACCTTACTACACATGAACTGTGGTGGTCAGGTCCTCGGTGACTATCACAACCACAATACTTGTGGCCTGCATCTAAAATAGACGGCGTAAACCCCTCTGACGCTGCTGTTTTGAATGAGACCAAAATCACAATGGTACACATCGCCACGCCAGAACCAAACGTATTTGTGGACCTCATTGAAAACCTATCATCATGGACTCGCCTGGTTAGAACTATAGCCTATTGTTTACGCTTTATTAATATCTGCCGTAAACGCAACAACTGTGTGCAACAATCGCCCTACTTAACAGCATGTGAACTTTAATTGGCCCAATTATCAATTCTACGTATTGTTCAAAGAACTAAATTCACATCAGACTATAAGCAAGTGATGGACGGCAACTAGTTGAACACAATACAGTCGAAACTAATACGACTACTGCCATTTATCGATGATTCAGGGCTATTGCGCATAGGGGGTCGTATTCAACACTCTTCTGTCAACGATAAGGTCAAACATCCAATCATTCTACCAAAGACATCACCTATAACACTTCTTATTATTCGTCATGTTCATGAAAAATATCTGCATACTGGAGTTGAGGCTACATTTGTGATCACGCACCAACAGTATTGGATTTTCGGCGCTCGAAACATAATTTTAAGTGTTGTGCACCGATGTAAGAAATGCTTCATGTTGAGGCAAGCGACAGGTGCACCAATTATGGCCAATTTGCCTTCACCACGGGTTCAACCACATCGTGCCTTTCTTCATTGCGGCCTTGACTATGCGGGTCCAATCTATATCAAAGAAACCAAGGGACGGAATCCCAAGCACAGCAAGGTGTATTTCGCTATTTTTGTGTGTCTATCAACTAGAGATATTCACATTGAATTGGTAAGTGACTTGTCGACTAACACCTTTATTGCCGTACTTCACCATTTCAACAGCATTCGTGGCAAATCGACTAACATATACTCTGATAACGGCACTACATTCCACGGCAGTAAGCGAGTACTGCATGAATTTCAACAACTGGCAATAAAGCAGGCGAAAGATGAACACATTTCAAACATCATAGCAGCTGAGAGCATCACATGGCATTTTATACCACCTTCATCGCCACACTTTGGCGGTATTTGGGAAGCCAGTGTGAAATCTATTAAGTTACATCTTCGTCGTGTTATTGGTAGCAACATACTGACATTTGAAGAATACCAAACACTCCTTACACAAATCAGTGCGGTATTAAACTCTCAGCCCATATGTGCTGTTGGAGACGACCAACTGAATCCTTTGACCCCTGCACATTTTTTGATCGCTGAAGCGAATTATGCTATACCTGAGCCATCGACATTAAAAGACAACCCAAATCGACTACTACGCTGGAGACAGATACAAGCTAAAGTGCAATGTTTTTGGAAGCGTTGGCATATGGAATACCTTACTTCTTTACAACAGCGAACAAAATGGCAAATGAATTCACTCAACATAACTCCAAGTACTCTTGTTGTTTTGAAGGAACCAAATCTGCCGCCATCCAGATGGATACTTGGACGCATAGAAATAGTTTTCCCAAGGTGACGACAACAAGGTTCGAGTTGTATCCATTAAAACTACTCAAGGCATGTTCAAGCGTCCAGTTGCAATGCTTGCCGTATTAGCGTTGTGCTGAACAATCGTTCAGGTGGGGTGGTTTATGGGTGTTTATGAAAGCTTGTTTCTTTACTTTTAGTTTCTTTTTGTTCTTTAAATTCGTTAATGTAATTTGTATATTCGTTTCGCTCACACATCATTGGTGAGATTAGCACAACATTTCTATTGTACATATTATTTCTTATCAATACAAGATCTATTAACTCTTATTACTATGTTTTGTTTTGCTGTTTGATTTTGATTTTGCTATGTTATTTTTTATTATTTTAAATTAATTACTTACTAATTATCGATGTTATCTTGGTTATGAACACACATGTGTTGTTTTCTTTGCTGCAAAAATAAAAGTTTATACAGTCCACTGAAATAGTATGTGGGTGTTTTGGATTTAATTTTATTCATTTGTAATAAATGGAAAAATAACAACATAGTTAATTTTTTAATCAGAATAACCGAAGAACAATTGGGACTATGACACGGAAAACGAGGAAGACATGGAATTCACGGAGGACAATCCCAGCGAGGAGGAAACTTCCAATCCTCAGGAGGAAAACCTGAAAAATGATCTTACTATACTGAATACAGTGATAAATAGGTTCGCTATTCAAGTTAAAATAGTAGTGGAAAAGCGGAATAATGCCACGAATATATACGATAAAAATATAATAAGAGACTAACTTCGGCTATGCCGAAGTTGTAATACTCTTCATGCCACTGCTAGTAGTCGGAGGGTCTTGAAATTTATGAGGTTGGTGGATATGGGTTAGACACTTATAGTGTCCAAATTTTAAGTCGATAGTATGGTATGTGTGGGTGTACTCCTACTAGTGGTCCGAGGGTCTTGAAACTTTCATGGTTATGGTGGATATGGGTCAGAATCTTATAGTGTGCAAATTTCAAGTCGATAGTACAAAAAACAAAAAAGTTTTTCTAATAAGAAATTCCATTTGGATCCCTGTTTGTATAGGGGGAAGTCTTCAACAGAATACAGAAGCAAAAGACATAAAATCAACAAAGCGAATCAGAATAGTGAAAAGTATGTTGAAAATAGGCAGGAAGGTTTCATAGAGAATTATAAGACCCTTGGCCATAAAGAACAACATAAATTCAGAAAGGCTGAACTTACCACACACCAAAACTATGCACATATATTATATAAAACGCCAATGTAAACATTCCAATATTCCAGGTAATCTTCCTCCTACTGGTAATATACCCGACTCAAACAAATGCATCAAATGAAGAAACTTTCTCACTTTCTTCATATTCACTATCCATTTTTTTATGAGTGTGAGCTAGCTCGGTTTGAGTCTGCATGGATGTTCGACTTGTTCACGCTCATTTATTTACGAAGTGTTCATGAATCTGTTTTTTGTCTTCATTGCAGACACCATTGTCTGGTGCAGACAAACACATTTTTCTCCATTCCTTTTCATTAGTGTTTCTTTATAAGGGTGTGTTGTCTAGCGCACAAGTCAAACAAGAGTTTTCGTATATGATTTGATTTATGTTTCTTTGTGTAGGTGTTCAGTTCGTTTAGTTCATTCGTTCGAAACGGATTTGGAAGCGGCAATTGAGATTATGGAATTTGTTGGATTGCTGCGAAATTGCACTGGAGCACAGTGAGCCAAACGGTCGATCTAGCTGGAATAAATTAATATCGCCAAAAGTAAAGATGTTTTCCGAAATCTGTTTTTTAAGGATATAAAAAAAAAAATTCAATGAATTTAAATAATATTATTATTTTTTTTTTTAAATCAAAATTTGTTAAAATAATTTTAAACTAAATGGAAAACTTTATTCAGAATCTGAGCTATTATTGTATAATTCTGTTGACTGCTGGAGATTTTTAGCTTAAGTACACAGTTTAATATTATTTCTAGAAGAGCTGGAACTAGATTTAGAATTGAATTAAAGAATCCGAGGAAAAAAGTAGTGCGTGCAGCAGGTCCTCCATCCTACGCAATCGTGAAGTTTTTCGAGTGTGAAACAATCGGAAAATTCGGACTTCCTTACTCCTAGCCTCCAATGCTTCCTCCGACATCATGCCAATTGAAAGCCCAACAATGCTAATAATATCTGCACCATGAATTCAAATTTTGTCAATCGGATTCGGTGTTGAGTCAGCTCGGGTCGACTAAGCACTCATGTAGAAACGACTTTTCAACTCGAGTTAAGCACACGAACCGAGCTGACGAAATGCACGTTTCAAATGTGAACTTCTTAATATAACTCGAGTTAAAGTGTCGTATTAACGCTTAGTGGATCGAAATTCATTCGTTGTTTTGTGTGGAGTTGCCATATGGTACAATTATTTTGTTTAATTTTCATTCCTTTAATGTATTTGGGTTTTATATACTAAAAAATCATTGTAAAACGTTATTAATAAACAAGATTTATTAAAAAAAAAAATATTTTGATGGCTTAATCACATTATATTTTATGCATATGGCAACACTGCACCAATAAACAAACAAACTCGAATACAATAAACTCGCTTTGACTATGCACGTATAAACATTTCAAAAAGAAGTGGGCTTAGTCGACCCGAGCTGACTCAACACCGAGTCGGCTATCATATAAACGGGGTAATTGACCGATTTGCTCGTTTTTGCTCATGTCTTCTGGATCACCTCTATCTACAAACTGTTCCTCTTCTTCGCTGAAGTCTTCTCGATCACCTGCGTGTACAACAAACTCCTCCTCCTATTCGCCAGAATCATAACTGATGTCTTCAATTGGTTCAACTGCTTCAGGTTCTGGAGCTTTGAATGGCTCAAGGTGAATAATGTTTGTATCAAAGTCTTCGTTTCTTTTTGAATTAATTATATTGGAGACTTTTTGCCATTTCTACCAGTATCCGATTGGCACGTTCAGCTATTCTGTTTTGTTGGGGTGTGTATGGAACAGTTAACTGTCTTTTAATTCGACACTTCGTCAAATATTCGGTGAAGTTACGATTTATATACTCGGTGTCATTATCACTTCGCAAATCCTAAATTTTCATGTTTGTTTGACATTTCACATAATTTTTAAAAATCTTAAATTTTTCAAACACTTCACTCTTGGCGTGCATAAAGTATATAAATATTTTTCGAGAATCTATAAAAGTAACAAAATACCGATTGCCGGGTCCGCATACATCGGTATGCATTAACTCAAGCACATACTTTGTTACACGTTCTGCTTTTTGTAGAAACGGCAATACAAAAATTTTCACTTTATTACAAGTATCACAATTAGTATTTAGTGGTATATTTTTAATACACATGCCATGCACTAAGCCTTTGTCACTCAACACTTTTAAGTTTTAAAAATTCCAATGTCCAAACCGATTATGCCATACCGTTGCAGGTGAAGAATCATTTAACAAATTAATTATATTTTCTTTTGAACGTTCAGTATACAAATATAAATTGCACTGCCCGTTACATCACTTGATTGTTTTTATTTTTTATCAGGATTTCTTTGTTTTCAAATGTTAATAAATTATTATACTTAGTTTAAAAAACTGATAAAAAATTCATATGCAAAGATGGGACATATAAAACAATTTGCAATTCTATCTTCACATTTTGTTCGTTAATTTTGACTGTGCCAATACCACTCGATGTAACGTCTCAAATTTATTTTTATAATAACACATATACGACGTCGCACCACTATCAATACACCATGTATATTTTCGTAGTTGAGCGTTGCTGCTGTGCATTAAACAGTTGCTTTGTTCTTCTCATTCTTCGTGAAATTTTGTTTTGTTTCGACATTCACTTGCACGCTTATTACAATTATAACACTTTCCGTTAAATCGTTTCTCGTTGTTCTTTCTATCTGTTGTTTTATCTTTGTCACCGCTCTGTCCGATGCGCCCGTTTTTGCTTTGCAAAACCTTTTTGCATGTTTGTGTGCGTGTACACAGATTACACTGGATTCTCTTGCACATCTCTTTCTTCTCACCGAGCTTCTTCTTCAAGAAGTTTAACTTTGACAAATTCAAATGCAGGTAATTTATCGCGTGTTTCTCTTGCGATCACAGCATTTTCGAAATCCTTCGGCAAGGTGTTTATATATTTTGCTACATTCTCGCCTTGTTGCATATGTAACCTTATTAATCTTTGATATAGCTGGATCTTCCGTATCGGTCCCACAGGCAAGAGTACTTCTCGCAATTTATTCCATGCGCTCGCGCTAGTTGTCAAGCTTCGATATGCATCAATTGCGTTGGCTTGACACTTAAAATTATGCACGCTAAAGCCTTTGATCGCGTTTATTCCATTTTTCGGCCCCCTCTGGAAAGCCTTCTGGCTTAATGTAGATTCCATTTACGACATGCATGTTATAATCGTATGTTACAAACACGCTGCGCATGGACATACACCAGAGATCGTAGTTGTCTTCACTTAGCTTGTCAATTTGTAGTCCCATACTCATTTTGATTTTTTTATAATTGATTTAGCGTAATTGTGACACTTATCAGTAATTAGATTTATTTTAATTTCAATTTTATAATTTTTTTTTTTGGTTTAACTGTTAGATTTTATATTATGACAGCCTACCTGGGCCCATGTTTCACTTGTAACCTGCATCAACGACAGTCAGAAAGCAAACAGAATGATCGCTTAAAGCTACAATACGATCAAGCTTCAAGATCTTCATTTAGAGATGCAAAATAATTTCTTGCTTGCAACGATTACTTCAAAACTTTTTAATCAAATGGCAGTTCCCCCTTTGCTTGGGGGCTATTGACTGAAAGCACATACTTTTCAGGTCGCCCTGTAAAGATAGTTCTTTCTATTATAACTGCAAAGGAAGCCAAAGCATTATGTTACTTGCACTAGTAGATGCAAATTGTCATTTTATATAAGTACAATACATAGATGTCGGAAGCAATGGTCGTGTAAATGATGCTGGAGTGTTATTGCAAATGTATTGTTAATATATAATTATAGTGATATTCAGAGGATAGCCGTGATCGTATGCTACTATGGTAGGTCCGAACAATAGCTAACACCGTTGTTGTTCTCGCTCACAAATTCCACAGTAAATTGGTTTGACGATTCTTTTTGTATACAAGAGTTTTTTGTACATTTTGTTTGCATTTCAAAAATATAAAAAAAGACTAACTTTGGCTATGCCGAAGTTGTAATACTCTTCACGGAACTTTTATATCTCCTTATTGTGTTTCTGTAAGTTTCTATTTTATGTATCAATGTTTAAAAAAAAAATATGAAAAAATCAAACAAGTGTGAGTCGGACTCGCACACGGAGGGTTCCGTACCATTGTACAAGATTTTTTGCTTAAAATATAGAATTATGTTTATATTTAATAGCCTAAAAGTGTACTACAATTAACAGCTCAAAGTATACTACCAAAAACAAAAAATTGTTAAACAAAATGTTAAATTAAAGAACAATGCTTCTAAAAATGTATATTTTTAGTATATGTCGTTCTACACACAAGTGAATTACACACTTTTTGAAAATTTCAACTCTCTACCTATTACGGTTCATGAGATAGAGGAGGAGACGGACGGATGGACATTGTAAGCTTAGTAATAAGGTCCTGTTAGTTCCCTATGGGTACGGAACCCTAAAAAGACAAACTTTGGCTATGCCGAAGTTGTAATACTCTTCACGGAACTTTTATATCTTCTTATTGTGTTATTGTAAGTTTCTATTTTATGTATCAATGTTTCAAAAAAAAAATAATAAATAGAAAATAATAATAAAAAATAAAATAGAAATAAAAACAAAATGAAATGTAAAAAAAACTGGGTATCGAACTTGTGCCGTGATCTCACGTACGCATTATACTCAACCGACGCCTTAGCACCCTCGGCCAACGACCAACGACTACTATAAAATGGTCTTAGAAGATGTTTTGAGTATACAGAATTATTACATTATTGTTTACTTATGCGTATCATCACTATATTCTCTCTGTTACAGTTTGAGTATCAACAAAGTATACAGTTTAAGTGGCACTTTATTGTACAATTACTCTTTATAAGTTTGTCGTTTAATGTGGGTTTGTATGGGAGGTACCCCTGCAGGTAACCAAAGGATCATAAAATTTATATGGTTGATGGATATGGAACAGAAACTTGTAGTGTTCAAATGTCAATTCGATACGTCAAAAAACAAAAAACTTTTTCTCATAAGAACATTAATTTAAAGGGGGGTTTGTATGGGAGGTACCCCTAGTTGTCCGATTTGGCTGATTCCCGAACTTGATCAGCGTTTGGTGAAAGGAAACCTATGTACAAAATTTCCGCTCTCTAGCTCAAAAACTGAGGGACTAGTGCTGCGAACAGACGGACAGACGGACATGGCTAAATCAACTCGTCTCGTCGAGCTGATCACAAATATATATACTTTATGTGGTCTGCATTGTCTCTTTCTGTGTGTTACAAACTTCATGACAAACTTATAATACGTGAATAGTATCCCGTGAAGAGAACAAAAATATAAAAAGACTAACTTTGGCTATGCCGAAGATGTTATACTCTTCACGCCCCTTCTAGTAGTCCGAGAGTCTTGTAAACCCCTCTGACGCTGCTGTTTTGAATGAGACCAAAATCACAATGGTACACATCGCCATGCCAGAACCAAACGTATTTGTGGACCTCATTGAAAACCTATCATCATGGACTCGCCTGGTTAGAACTATAGCCTATTGTTTACGCTTTATTAATATCTGCCGTAAACGCAACAACTGTGTGCAACAATCGCCTTACTTAACAGCATGTGAACTTCAATTGGCCCAATTATCAATTCTACGTATTGTTCAAAGAACTGAATTCACATCAGACTATAAGCAAGTGATGGACGGCAACTAGTTGAACACAATACAGTCGAAACTAATACGACTACTGCCATTTATCGATGATTCAGGGCTATTGCGCATAGGGGGTCGTATTCAACACTCTTCTGTCAACGACATCACCTATAACACTTCTCATTATTCGTCATGTTCATGAAAAATATCTGCATACTGGAGTTGAGGCTACATTTGTGATCACTCGCCAACAGTATTAGATTTTCGGCGCTCGAAACATAATTTGAAGTGTTGTGCACCGATGTAAGAAATGCTTCATGTTGAGGCAAGCGACAGGTGCACCAATTATGGCCAATTTGCCTTCACCACGGGTTCAACCACATCGTGCCTTTCTTCATTGCGGCCTTGACTATGCGGGTCCAATCTATATCAAAGAAACCAAGGGACGGAATCCCAAGCACAGCAAGGTGTATTTCGCTATTTTTGTGTGTCTATCAACTAGAGATATTCACATTGAATTGGTAAGTGACTTGTCGACTAACACCTTTATTGCCGTACTTCACCATTTCAACAGCATTCGTGGCAAACCGACTAACATATACTCTGATAACGGCACTACATTCCACGGCAGTAAGCGAGTACTGCATGAATTTCAACAACTGGCAATAAAGCAGGCGAAAGATGAACACATTTCAAACATCATAGCAGCTGAGAGCATCACATGGCATTTTATACCACCTTCATCGCCACACTTTGGCGGTATTTGGGAAGCCAGTGTGAAATCTATTAAGTTACATCTTCGTCGTGTTATTGGTAGCAACATACTGACATTTGAAGAATACCAAACACTCCTTACACAAATCAGTGCGGTATTAAACTCTCAGCCCATATGTGCTGTTGGAGACGACCAACTGAATCCTTTGACCCCTGCACATTTTTTGATCGCTGAAGCGAATTATGCTATACCTGAGCCATCGACATTAAAAGACAACCCAAATCGACTACTACGCTGGAGACAGATACAAGCTAAAGTGCAATGTTTTTGGAAGCGTTGGCATATGGAATACCTTACTTCTTTACAACAGCGAACAAAATGGCAAATGAATTCACTCAACATAACTCCAAGTACTCTTGTTGTTTTGAAGGAACCAAATCTGCCGCCATCCAGATGGATACTTGGACGCATAGAAATAGTTTTCCCAGGTGACGACAACAAGGTTCGAGTTGTATCCATTAAAACTACTCAAGGCATGTTCAAGCGTCCAGTTGCAATGCTTGCCGTATTAGTGTTGTGCTGAACAATCGTTCAGGTGGGGTGGTTTATGGGTGTTTATGAACGCTTGTTTCTTTACTTTTAGTTTCTTTTTGTTCTTTAAATTCGTTAATGTAATTTGTATATTCGTTTCGCTCACACATCATTGGTGAGATTAGCACAACATTTCTATTGTACATATTATTTCTTATCAATACAAGATCTATTAACTCTTATTACTACGTTTTGTTTTGCTGTTTGATTTTGTTCTTATTACTATGTTTTGCTATGTTATTTTTTATTATTTTAAATTAATTACTTACTAATTATCGATGT
The DNA here is from genome assembly GCA_035041805.1 of Amiota mariae. Lineage (NCBI taxonomy): Eukaryota > Metazoa > Arthropoda > Insecta > Diptera > Drosophilidae > Amiota > Amiota mariae. Next base: position 185,133 of record JAWNKV010000993.1, on the reverse strand, counting down.
TATCTTGGTTATGAACACACATGTGTTTTTTTCTTTGCTGCAAAAATGAAAGATTATATAGTCCACTGAAATAGTGTGTGGGTGTTTTGGATTTAATTTTATTCATTTGTAATAAATGGAAAAATAACAACATAGTTAATTTTTTAATCAGAATAACCGAAGAACAATTGAGACTATGACACGGAAAACGAGAAAGACATGGAATTCACGGAGGACAATCCCAGCGAGGAGGAAACTATGCCGAAGTTGTAATACTCTTCATGCTACTGCTAGTAGTCGGAGGGTCTTGAAATTTATGAGGTTGGTGGATATGGGTCAGACACTTATAGTGTCCAAATTTCAAGTCGATAGTATGGTTTGTGTGGGGGTACTCCTACTAGTGGTCCGAGGGTCTTGAAACTTTCCTGGTTATGGTGGATATGGGTCAGAATCTTATAGTGTGCAAATTTCAAGTCGATAGTACAAAAAACAAAAAAGTTTTTCTAATAAGAACTTTCATATGGATCCCGGTTTGTATAGGTGGAACCCCCCTTAGTGGTGCAATTTGGCTGCTTCCGACAAATGTACTGCGTATGGTAAGAAGCCAAATTTCAGCTCTCTAGCTCAACGCATTGAATAGTATTTTAAATTTGTCATGAAGTTTGTAACACACAGAAGAAGACATCGGAGACCACATAAAGTATACATATTCCTGATCAGCGCGACGAGACGAGTTGATCTAGTCATGTCCATCTGTCTGTCTGTATATGTTGGTTGATGGTGCACCAATGACGGAGCTCCAAACTATATGAACTAAACTGCAGCCTGCGTATATCCTTTTATCACCGACGGCAGTGAGTCACTTTTGTAAATAAGGGTATGGTGGTGATTCCGCTGATGGGGTTTTTGGTGGTTGCTGTGACTTGCACAGAAATAAAACACAAGTAGCTCTTTTGCTTGAATTTTAATTTGAGTTTAATATAGTTCAACAACTTAACAATAGAAAGTGCATTAATTTCGAACCGTTTATCTTTAAATCGCATAACAAACTGTATCATGAAAAAATAAGAACACAGAAAGTAAAGCCTGAAAACCATAAAAACAGAAAACAACAAATATGTTATCAATATTCACTGTCGGTGCTGGTATTATTGTTCTCCCTCTGTTTTGCTTTACTGTTTTCTCTATTCTTCCGCCTTACTGTTCGCTTCTCTTCTGTCTTGCCACTCTTCATCTGCTATCTTAAGTTACCCAAACATTCTTGTTGAAATACATCCTCAAAACTTAATATCCATTGCCTCTATCTGCGACACGGCCTAAAACTGAAACACTCTGAAAGTACAAAGTGCAAAGTTAACATTTACAAGTGGTGTTGGTGCTATTATCGTGCCAATTATCTTATATGGATAGAGGGCAAAGTTTCACAACAGGTCTTTTTAAAATTCCATTACTCGTTTTTAATGTAACAACTCTTGTTAATCCATCCATCATAGAATGTGTTTGTGTAACTCGTTCTAATGGCCAGCGATTAGTGAGCAAACGTTCATTCTTAATAATAACCAAATCACCAACTTGTAAATTCGTTCTTGTTTGTAACCATTTTGGTCTGCGTTACAGCCGCGATAAATATTCGGAATAAAACTAACAGTTACGCCAACGATCCACCCAGCTCAACTTGTCTGGTTCTGCGGTCAAAAGAACGTCACCTATTAAGAAATGATCAGGATTCAACACTAACAAGTCTTCAGGATCATTAGACATAATGGCCTTGAGTTGAGTCATGACTCAATTTGAGAGAGTGTTGTAGCTAGCTCCTTGAACGTTAGTACCCTTTCACCAATAGTTCTTTTTAAATGATACTTCTTTGACTCCAGCCTCCCATAGACCGCCAAAATGGAGAGCCGACGGTGGATTAGAATGCCAAATGATTCCTTTATCGAGTAAATTCGATGCAAGTGCCTTTGAGATGTAAGACTTGTATGCCATTTTATCAGCCTGTACTTTTTTGTTAGCCTCAACAAAATTGGTTCAACAATCACTATAAATATCATGACAAAGACCACGTCTAGCAATGAACCGAACATAGAACTTTCCAATCGTCTGAAAATGAATGCATCTGGACAAGTCGAACTGCGCATATAAGCCTACTGACTAAATCCTCTCTGGTTATATGAGACACATAACGATCTGCTTTCTTTGTTTAACAATTTCGTATAAATCTTTACCAATTTCATATACAATAAGATTTAGTATCGCTCCAAAATCGATGTTTCAGCAGGATCCGTGATCAACATTACATGGCTTTTTAAAGGTTTCAACTCGTCGTTCACGATTGTGACTGATTCTGTATCGAAAGTTGTTTTAGGCCACTCCGTCTCTGAAGCTTGTAAGTTAGTCCATGCCACCAAAAAGAGCATGACGCTACTTTGTCACACTCACGCCACGACTTAGCAGATCAACCGGATTGTCTTCTGATGCTACGTGGCACTATTGCATGCTTTCCGTCAGCTCCAGAATTTGACTAATTCGATTTGCCACAAACGTTTTCCAGCGTGACACCCCTCCTTGCATCCAACTCGTTCTAATGGCCGACAATGTGACCATCGAATCTGACCAAAATACAGATCTCATAATGTTAATTTTCAAATTTTGATCTAAGTATTTATTGACTTTAGAAGCTGATACAGCTGCGCATAGCTCTGCTCGAGGTATAGTCACTTGAGGTTTCACAGGTGTGACCTTACATTTCGCAAACACCAACTCAACATAAAACTAGTCATTGTTGATGGGTATACGCAAATACGCCGCCGCACCGTAAGCAAGTGCTGAAGCATCGCAAAATATGTGTAACTCTCCATCGATGTTTGTTGAACAATTATTAATATATTGAGGTTCCCGGATCTTCGTGAGAGCCGGCAACTCCTTGACGAATTTCAACCACTCTTGTTGAACTAACATGAGTGCCTGCTCATCCCATCTCAAATTAGTTTTCAATAATCGTTGCATCAAATTCTGGGCTGTAACGACGACCGGGCTTAGCAAACCCATCGGGTCAACTAACCGCGTGATTGGTGATAACATAATTCGTTTCGTAGGTTTATCCACTGAAAGCTCAAAATTTAGTTGAATTCTAAACTCATCCCCCTTGGGATTCCAATACATGCCTAGAGCATGAATGCTCTCGTCAGCATGGAGATGTAACGACACCTTGGTTTCTAGATGCTCGAAAAATAACAAAGCTTAACAATTGCTTGCCCAGTTTTTTAGCTTAAAAGTACCACTGTGTAGCATACCAATGTCTTGAGTCTGAATGTTTTCGCATCTTCAAGATTATTTACCTCAGACAAAATATCATCCACATACATTTGATGTTTAATGACATCTACTGCTAAAGGGTATTTTTCCCCTTCATCCGTTGCTAACTGGTGCATAACACGAATCGCCAAAAATGGTGCAGAACTAGTCTCGAACATAACTGTTGAACAATAGTATTTATCAAGGTGATCATTTTGATTGTTGTGCCACACTATGCGCTGATACTAAGTATCTTCATCGTTGACATCAATACATCTGTACATAGTTTGAACGTCTGCCATGAACATATATTTCAATAACCACCAATTGATTAATATACGAGGGTTGCTACTTAAGTCTTGAGATATGGCAACACCAATGTTGATATGTCAAATCTGACATTGGTATCGTAAAGCTTGTCGTTTTTAATGATAAATGTACTCGAACGTTTTGTCATACTAGTGCTATTTGTATTGTTTACAGTGACTTGAAAAATTCGTTTCGGCTAAAAAATGGTATTAAAGCGTAAACGTTTTCGTGCAATGATTTTTTATGATTTTCGACGTGGATTAACTCAACAAGAGTGTGCCAATCAACTCGCTTCGACTTTTGGTGATGAAGCATCATCCAGGGGTACCGTGTTTCGCTGGTTTTCAGAATTCAATCGGGGTCGTAGTTTTCTCCAGGACGAAGGTCGTCCAAAATCGGTTGTTGTGCCACAAAACATTGATGCTGTGCGTGAACTGATATTGCAAGATCGTTATGTGACATATCGTGCGATAGAGACATGTTTGGGCATTAGTTCCACTCGCATACATTCAATATTGCATGAAAATTTGGCCGTCAAAAAGATTTGTTCGCGTTGGATACCGCATAATTTGACAATCTCGCAAAAAAAGGCTCGTGTCGATTGGTGCAAAGAAATGTTGAAAAAATTCAATCGGGTTGCTTGAAAAGATCGTGACAGGTGATGAATCATGGATCTATGCATATGAGCCTAAAACTAAACAGCAGTCGACTGTATGGGTCTTTCAAGATGAGCCAAATCCAACAAAAGTTGTTCGCGCACGAAGCACTTCGAAGCAAATGATCGCCTGTTTTTTTGGAATAACCGGACATGTCGCCACCGTCCCATTAGAGAAACGTAGAACGGTTAATTCTGAATGGTACACCAACATTTGTTTGCCAGAAGTGTTCGAAGAAATAAGAAAAATCAACCGCAGAAGACGAATCATTCTCCACCACGACAATGCGAGCTCTCTCACATCGGCTCAAAAAAGTGACTTTTTGAAAACTCAAAACGTCGAATTGATGGGTCATCCGCCCTATAGTCCAGATTTGGCACCCAATGACTTCTTTTTATTCCCGCACACCAAAAATAAATTGCGAGGTCAACGTTTTTCGACGCCTAAAGAAGCGGTTGATGCGTTCAAAACACATGTTTTGGAGATACCTCATTCCGAGTGGAAAAAGTGGTTCGAAAATTGGTTCAATCGCATGCAAAAGTTTATTGATCTTCATGGAGAATATTTTGAAAAACAATAAAGTCATTTTTGATGATACATATTTGTTATTATTTGTCTGTCTCAAAACTTAAGTAGCAGCCCTCGTAGCACATAAGTCTGATTGAAGCTTCGTCCGATGGCCAAGATAACGCTTAACAATCTTCCATTACTCGTTTTCATGCATCCATCAAATACTACTCGAACCTTAGTTGTAGATGAAGATTACTTAATAATTGGATGGTGAGGTAAGTAGCAATATGTGACTCCCCCTCTTCGATTCTCAGACTCCACTTGTTTCGTTTCACTTAACTTCAAATAGCAATCAATCATTTCTGTATAAAATTTCCTAAGATCATCGTCAGATTTCAAGCGTCGCTCCAAATACAAAAACCGTTTCACTGCTGACCTATGTGATGATCCAATTACTGTTGTTGAATTTAAATTAGTAAGTACTGGAAGCCGGACGAGATGTTTTCCTGTGGGTAGTGTGCGATGCGTGTTAACAAAAAAGACCTTGCACCATTTCTCTTCTCGACAGAAATCTGGGGATTCATCGCTGTATTGATCTAACTCCCAAAATCTGCGTAAGAGTGTATTCAGCTTCTCAGATTCCTCATCATTTAGTATTTGTACAGTGTACGTCTTTACTGATGAAACAGGCTGCTCCACTTTGCGAGAAATGATGTATACTAATTGGGTATTTTGAGCAATGGGAGATCCAATCAGTCCTCGGCGAAATTCGGTCAACATCAACTCATCGTATATATCACTTCCCCACACCTTGTGGTACAAAATAATTAGGATCTGCTAAACATAAATATTTCAAATGTGGCCATTCTAATGCAGATACACGATTTTCTGGAATTTTTTGACTTACCTGTGGTAAAATATAAGTACACACATTATATTTAATATTGCGACTAAGGAAATGTTGCCGCACAAAGCAAATAGTTGGCAGCTCGTTTGGAAGCCAAAGTCGGCAACCCGACGCCAAAATTGGAAAGGTATGATAACCTGCTAATCTTAAACTAATCTTATCAATGAAACCACAGCAAAAAAGCTTCGGATAAAACAAACTATTTATACGTCGACGACCTTCAGAATGAAAAACAGGACTACATTTGGAACATGGAATATTCGGTTGCTTTTGGAAGCATCACACCTAGCTCAAGTAAGCAAAGAGTTTATAAATTATAATCTCCTATTTTTAGGACTCAGTGAAACCAGAAGGCCGGACTCCGGGACAATAACAACAACGGACGTCCTGACCTTCATATACTGCAGCAAGACCAGTGGTCAACCTCGATCGAGCGTAGGTTTCCTGCTATCTAATCAAGCGCGTGCAGTATTGATAGAGTGGAAACAATAATCGGATCGCATCATAGTCGCTCGCTTCCGATCTCGTGTCAGAAACACAACCTGTGTCCAATGTTATGCTCCAAGAGAAGCAGCTTCCTACCCCGAAAAGGAGGCTTTCTACAGTCTCCTATCAAGGGTGTCATCAACCATCAACAAAGGTGATATAATGCTGCTGTTAGGAGATTTCAATGCGCAAGTTGGCTCAGATAACAACAGCATGGAGTTTGTAATGGGAAGACATGGTTTGGGCAGAATGACCGAACATGAAGATCTGCTCACTGAGTTCTGCGTCAGCAATAATCTGGTCATTGGAGGCACACTATTTATACACAAGCACCTCCACAAAGTAACATGGGTATAACCCGACCACATTACCGTGTGACCGTCCAAACTCGCAGGAGACAATAGACGCAATTAAAACCCTGAAAAACAACAAATCAGCCGGGCTCGACAACATATCGCCTGAACTCTTAAAAGCGGATTATGAAACAAGCGCACGTTTGATTAGTTCGTTAATTGAGGACTTCTGGGCTACAGGTCAATTACCTGAAGAGCTGAAGGAAGGTGCAGTCATCAACCTACCTAAATAAGGCGACCTATCAGAGTGCAAGAACTTTCGAGGGATCACGCTGCTGAGCATGGTAAATAAAATAATTGCACAAATAATTAAGATACGATTCTCGAATCCCCTACAGCCGAGTCTCAGAACAAAACAAGCAGGCTTCCGACCGGGGCGCTCCTGCATCGATCACGTTAATAGTCTCCGAGTTATAGTTTCGTATCAAGCATATCAAAGAGTTAAGTGGACGTATAAAAGTTACGACGGGCGTTCGACACAGTCGTACAACGAGCACATACTTATTTCTATTGCAATCAATGCCTCAGTGACCCACGTATTCGCCAAACCGTTGATTTTGATGAACACCTTCCGTCTTGGAAGCCGCAGACGGTGATCAGAGTTTTCTGTAATAAATGATTCAAAAAAGCTCGGAACTGTAATGGATATCCAACGATAGCACTTGTGGTAACCATTGCCGTAGGCAATAAATCATCACATTTCTTTTTAGACATGTGTGATCCACTAATCACGTTAGATAGTGTTTGCTGAGTTTTTGCTGCACGACCATTATGAACTTCTCTAGGAATATCCGTAACATTACACCGTCTATTCAGATGAATGAGAGTATGATGATGTTCAGCGCACTTTCCACATTATTGCCGACTGTCTCATGCTGCCGACTGGTAATTATGTCCAAGACAATTGAAGCATAATCGATGTTTATAAACAATTGATATTCTATCAGCCATGTCCATATTATTGAACATCTTACAATTTCTGAGGGGTGGTCTTCGTTGCCACATATGATATATGCACCCACCAGTCGGGCGATAAATGTAGCTTTAACGTCATTTCGTTTACCGATTGGACCAGATCTATGTTGCCTTGTATTTGCACGCTGGGTCGTAAATGCCACCTCACCACAACCCGAATATGACGTAATCATTATTCGGTATTACACATCGAGAAACTTGCAGAGATCCTCAAACGTCGGAAAATCTTGCATCTAGGAAAGCGATCTTTCCCATTCCACACGTAAACCACTAGGCAACTTCTTCACCATATAATAAACTAACAACTGGCTTTGCTGTTTAACGTCAACACCAATCCTTTCCAAGGATTTCACACATTACCGGCTGGTTTGAAAAAAAACTTTCAGTGCTTCTGGATCATCAAAAAAGAACGAAAGTTGCTGATTAAAGACATCCATATAGTGTCGAATTAAAACTCGCTTGTTAACATAGACATTCTCTAAAATTTTCCATGCCACTTCATAGTTAGATTCTATCAATGTTAAATGCTGAATGTCACGCGCTGCATCCTCTACCACGCACTCGTGCAATAAAGACTTCCATGAACGATGGCCAATCTATAAATTTGCCACTGAAATTTGGAAGCCTTATAACTGGAAGCTTCACTTCTTTTGGAGCAGCTTGCACCATCTGATATAAACCTAATTCGTTGAATGCAGTTGATGCTGCTGCTGTGTACACGTTGCATATTGAGTTCACATCTTAATTCGGCTACACCCTTGACGTAAGTCTCCTCAAACTCATCTCGCGTTTCCTTGTCTACGTAAACTTTTTATATCAACTCCTTATTTTCTGGGGACTGAATGAGTTTCTGATGGTTGCTTCTGAAATCCGACCGCATTCCTTCCAGTGACTCAAGCCTCGCCGTTAAATAAATTTCAGTGCGCAGTGTCGCATCACTTCTGCTTTTCTCTAATGACCTTCTCAAGGACTTGAGCAATGCCGATTGCTCCGAAATTAAATATATAATTTAGCACCAAACCACATAATTAATGTCAAATTGCACTTACCTTGCGTTCGAGCTAGGGCTATCGTCGACCAATAAATAAGCTTTATATCCACCCGTTGACAAAAGTACCTCACAGGAGGCACCAAAAAATTTTGGTTGATGGTGCGCCAATGACGGAGCTCCAAACTACATGAACTAAACTGCAGCCTGCGTATATCCTTTTATCGCCGACGGCAGTGAGTCACTTTTGTAAACAAGGGTATGGTGGTGATTCCGCTGATGGGGTTTTTGGTGGTTGCTGTGACTTGCACAGAAATAAAACACAAGTAGCTCTTTCGGGATGAATTTTAATTTGAGTTTGAAAATGGTAATTTAGAACAAACTGGATCTTTTAGGTTTCCCGCAAGATCTTCTTTGTTGGATTTCTTCATATTTAAGGAATAGAGTTCAGCGAGTGTTATTTAAATCCACTCTTTCCTGTCCAGTTGATGTGACATCTGGCGTTCCTCAGGGAAACCATCTTTGCCCATCAATGTTTATCCTTTTTATAAATGATCTTCTTCTTTCCATGAATTACTCTCGTGTTTTGATGTATGCTGATGATGTCAAACTTTGCATTTCATTTAATGATTTATTTTCGCAAGTCAGATTGCAAAAGGATCTAACTTCATTGTATTCTTGGTGTTTATGCAATCTTCTAGAGCTAAACTGCGCTAAATGCAAGTTTAGGACTTTTCATCGCCGTGAGCCTCATTTATTTTCTTACACGATCGACAACAACCCATTGGCGCGTGTCTTCACCTTCAGTGACCTAGGAGTCATTTTTGACCCTAAACTGACCTTTAACCATCACATTTCTTTAACTATTAAAAAAGCTAAAAGAATTTTTGGGTTTTTTTGGCTTCATACTCCAGCAGACTTCTTCTTATTGATTTCTCTTCTTTAAGTAATCGCCGAATTTCTCTTCGTATAAGCTTTCTTCACAAACTTATTACTGGTATTGTTGATTCGCCGTTGCTCTTGAGTCAACTTAGTTTCTGTGTCCCTAGTCGTTCCACTAGAAATTTCGTCCCTCTTGCTCTTAGTATGTGCATAACTAATTTTGCCTCACACGATCCATTTCGTGTATTATGTTTAAATTATAACAAACTATATCACATTCTTTCTCTTGAGATTTCGCCAAACGCTATCAATGCTCTGGTTCTGGATCACCTACGTTTCTCCATCCACCGTGATTGAACCTGGCCGTTACAATTTTGGATGTCTGTCTCTGACCACAAATGGCTATGAGTAGGGGCATAGCTAGCTATTTAGCAAATAAAATTCACCCACCGGGTTAGAGACGGATATATTTTATGATTTAATTTAGTAGTTTTAAGTTTTATTGAGATATTCCTTATTGTACTTTTGATAACTTCGATTTTTTGTTGACAGTAAGTTGTCATATATTTGAATAAATAAATAAACAGTTGATTATGCCAATCTAACCGGAATACTTATTACTAATGGCTAAACTAACAACTAATTAACACTATTTGATGCTAATTTTAAAAGCAAAAGTTTCTAATGAGTAAGCTGACGATTAATTAACACTATTATATGTAATCTATTCATTAGAGCATAGATGGCGCTGAGTATTGTATGTCCCAAAATTCAAAATCTGTCTTCAAGCGACACTACAAATCCCCCCCGCCAAAATTATATTTGGATGATGAACAACAAAAGAATACTACAAATGTGATTACGCTTCAAGCCAAAGTAAACTACCACCAAAATACAATAATCTTATTGCCTTAGATCCTTCGCGTGATAATTCCCAAGAGATCTACCTTGCACATCTTCCAATTCGTAGTAACTATTCCCTAGTTTCCTCCGAATCATTGCCTTCACAAAAGCAGATCCCAATTTAGCACTGAAACCTTTCACCGAATTACTTTGTTGAAAATTTCGTCTAAACATTTCTTGTCCGACGTCATAGCTTACAATTCGACTACACAAACTATAAGTTTTTTCGTTACGCTCTTGTTGTGAAAAAACCATTTTCGTTGCTTTTTCTCAAGTGTCTCAAAAGAGTCTGTCCTATTAAACCATACAGGCCTGTCCTCTAACATTCGGAATGGCTCAATAAACACACACTAGTTAGCATTGGTGATTATTTATTGTCCTAATGATAAATTGTATGGCGTTGTGCAAATTCGCTGAATGTAGACTACATCATCTTAACGCACAAAAAATGCTACTCAAATTCACTCCCAGTCGGTTTGATCTTTTCTGATGTACGTCTTTATAGACGCAATGACCGAACCGGGTTCACTCTTTCAGAAGCATTCGCTTGAGGACGCATGACATGATATGAGGTGTAGATATGCTGTATCCCATATTTCTGTAACAGCTCATTAAAGAAGGTAAACGAAACGACTTATTCTGGACTTCCAAAACAATGAAATAGATGTTCTTCGAGATATTTCACAACTGAATCAAATGCAAATCTTTTTACGGCTTTCAGGAAAGGAAATTTGCTGAAATGATCTGAAACAACATTACAACATTTATTTATTTATATAATTACAAATTATAATTTAGTTATTAACATGAGCAATAGCGAGACAAAGGGCTACAGCTCAGGGAAGTTAGGAAGGATTGGAGGAAATTAGAAAAGTGCAGAACCAGACTTGGGCGGGAATCGAACCCGCGACTCTAGTATGTCAACTTGGCGCACTAACCATTGAGCCATCGAGCCAGTCATGCTTGATCTCAGATAGGGTTCTAGAAAATAAACATACAATTTTTGACAAGAAGTACCCGCAGTGTTAACCATCGTCGGTCGTAAAATCTTGTTTGGGTGTTTTGAGCATTTACACACCTCATAAGTGTTAATATAATTTCTAACAAAGACAACAAGATTGAGCCAATAACAATAACGCCGAATCTTTTCTAGAGTCTTGTTAATACCACATCATGTGAAATCTTAAGCACTTCAGAAACTAAACTTTTCGGAATCCACAATTTCCAAGCGAAATTAATGCAAACTTGATCCCTGGTCACATGCTCCTTACGACGATATATTCGTTCATCATCCTTAGATCGGGTAGCAAATTCATCTGATTGCTTTATTTTCGCTTTCAAGTTTAGATATTCTGTTGATCTAAAATGTTCCGACTTTAGATCAAGACTTATACTATCATCCTTTAAAAGCTCAGAAACATCTTCCATAAACACTCTTGATAATGCATCTGGTACCACATTCTGACTACCTTTACGATGGTCAATCTGAAAACTAAAACCTTGCAATTTTAAAGCCAATCGCGAACTAAGATCCCTTTGGTTCATTATTCACTTCAATGACGCGTGGTTAGTTATGACGATAAAATGGTGTTCCTCAACATAAACTCTAAATTTCTTGATTCTTAATATTTTTTCTAAGCATGCTTTTTCAGTAACCGAATAATTACGCTGTGCTGTGTTTTTGACATAAAATATATGGAGACTTTATCACCACAACGATTTAATTGACCTAATACACTAACCCACGGACCCATCTTTACTATATGCGTGCGAAACGTGGAATGCGACAGCAATTGATACAAACTCACTACAAGTCTTCGTAAACCGATAACTATGAAAAATTTGAAAAATATATTGGACAAATATTATCTCAAAAGCCGCCTTATGGGCCAGACCCATCAAAAACCAGTACATCTAGAGATCCGTAAAAGAGCTGGATCGACCACGTTCTGCGCAGGGAAAGCGATGACCTAACAAGGACCGCAATTGACTGGAACCCCCAAAGAAGCCGTAGACGAGGAAGACCAGTGAACACCTGGGGACGACTGTTAGAGTTGAAAACTCGTGCCATGCGCCTTAGCTGGAATGAAGTGAAGAGACTGGCACAAAATAGACCCGAATGGAGGAAATTCGTTGTGACCCTATGTTCCAACATGGAACTCTAGGAATAATATATATATTCCTGCTTTGGAGGAGATGGTTTGGTTAAATTAACCGGAAGTTAATTGAACAATTTCCAAAAATCGTATGGAGCCATAATATTTGTTCTAGCACCCGTTCGAGTGACGTTGTCTAGATCCCGAGCTCTTAAGTTCTCCATTTGCGCACCAAGAGCACTTATTTCTGCCTTCAATGAATTCGAATTGAATTGAACTGTGTGAAGATTGACTATTGCTAATCAACTCATTTTGATCACTTGTATGGTGGCCGTGTTCATCGTCTAATCCGTACTATGTTCTTGAGAGCACAAAATAGCCTCGTTTGGTGCAACTCCGCTGGTCGAAGGTGGTGTCGATTCTATTTCCTGTTATAAACAGGATATGCCGATTAGTTCCTGGGAAAACAAATCTTATGGAAAGTATGTCTACACACCACTTTCTGGTTATAAGGGCTAAATTGTATTTTGCTAGCACAAATACCACTTACTTGTTTACAGTTTCTTATATATTTTGTTTAAATTACTTATGTAAACGTGTATATGTGTATCGCTTTTTATGCTATGAGAGAGTAAGATGTTATGTTCTTAAAGTATATTGCACTCGCTGTTATCTTACTATTTTCTTGACCAGTCTTATAAGCTAAGTACACTATATTTATAACTTACTCTTACATGCTAAACACAATATATGACTACAACTCGACCGTCTTGACTTATGAGGGTCTCCCTGGCTGCCACAATATTTCGTACATTTCTTTTATTTAAATTCTCATTTTCAATTTCGTTAATTATGCTTACATTTACATTGTCATTTTTTCTTTTTGAATCATTTATATTATTATTTTTTAACGAATTTGTTCGAGTCTTTGCTTGTATTTCTTTAGTTTGTAACCACGGCTTCATATTTTGGACTGCCCAGATACCTTGATATGGCTTTGTTGTTTGTTAAAAACCTCTATGTCTTCTACGCAGTACCTATCATTGTCTAGAAACTTTACTATTCTCTAAAGACCTTTGAATATTGGTATTATTGTAATTTGCTTGAAATTCCTATCGATGAATCAAAGTTTGTTATCATTACATAATCACCTACTTTGTAAACGTTTGGTCTTTATCGTTTTTAATTTATAACTCTGAGCTTTAGTTTGTGTCTTTTGTGCTTTTCTACTTATGTCCTCCACATTTCCGTTCTCACCTTGTCGTTCCTTGTCTACCCCAAATAGCATTATCCTTGGATGTTCATTTTATTGTTTACAGCATATTTTACTTCTGCCAGTAATTTGTACCATTGATCCCTTTTCTCCACACTTGCTAATTTGCTTATCATTGGCCTCAAATCTATATTTATTCTCTCTACTTGTCCGTTCACCAGTGGGGATCCTGTCGCTATTTTCGTGTGATTAATATTGTTTTCCTTTAAAAACTCTTCAAACTCATTTGATGTAAAACAACTCCCTCTGTCCGAGGTCTGGTCTGATGTATGCCCTAAAATAATCTTTCAATGCCATTATAACTTTGTCGTTTTTGCCGGGTACAATCTTACAAATTTCTATCACTAAAATTGTATTACATCTACTAAGCGCATCTACGTGTTTCATCCTTTTGCCCGCCCTATGCCCAAGTCTGTATTCGTAATTTTGCAATTCGAGAGCCCACCTAGCTATACGTGGATTGAGTTATTTTTTATTTAACGTTAAAGTTAACGAATTGCAGTCTGTCACTATCTTAAACGTTATTCCTTGGAGATACACTCTAAGCGCATAAATTATTGCTGGCTTCTAGTTCGAAACTATGATATCTGGATTCAGTATCAGTTTTCCTTTTTGACAAAAAGAATATGGGGTGAAGTTTTCCGTCATTTTTTCTTTGCAACAATATGGCTACAAATCCAAAAGAACTAGGGTCGCAATGTAACTCTGTTTCGTCTCTTGGTTCGTATATTGCTAAAATAGGTGATTGTAGCATCTTTTCCTTTATGTTTTAAAGAACGTACCTAATTGGACTTGACTTAAACTTTTTGTCTTTCTTTGTGAGGTCATATAATAGTTTTGATATGATGGAGAAATCCTTTATAAACCTATGAAAATAAGAATACATACTAAAGGGCTGCACAAGTGGTGTTTTCAATCACTATATTTCAGTGTTGCATTGACACCGAATTAGAATGTTCTATTTAAAAATTTAACATCAAAACAAACACTGCACCATTTAAAAAGCTTACGTTATAGTGCTTGACAGTGCTTGAGTTCTGGTATGAAGCAAAAAATTGGTGAATTTGGGAATTTGGTGTTTATTTTTTGTTTTCGATTTTTTTTGTATTAAAAATTTTTGTTTTTAGGGAGATAACGGAAACATATTACTAAGCTTACGATGTCCGTCCGTCTCCTGCTCTATTTCAGTAATAGGTAGAGAGTTGAAATTTTCACAGAGTGTGTAATTCACTTCTGTGTAGAACGACAAATTAAAGACACATTTTTAGAAGCATTGTTCTTTAATTTAATCTTTTGTTTAACATTTTTTTTAGTATACTTTTAAGCTGTTAATTGCAGTATACTTTTAGGCTGATAGAAGTTTTTTCTAATATTTTTTATTTTATTCATTTTTTTTATATTTATTTTTTTTTTTTTGTTTTCTTTATTGGTGGGATACAAATAAAAAGCAGTTGCCATTGTTGTATAAAACGATTTGCAGGATATTAGCTATTCCAGCATCGAGTGCACCCTCAGAAAGAGTATTTTCTGCCACCCGGACCTTATTAACAGAAAAAAGATGTGCGCTAAGCGGTAATTCAAAAACTGTGAACCAAATAATATTTTTACACCACAATTCCCAGCATTAAAAAAACAATTTTAATATTAACAACTTATATACAAATGATATTCTGTACCTATAAATTTAATTTTTTATTATTTTTAATTTTTCCTTTTATAATTTTTATTTACATATGAAATATACATTTTTTTCAATATTATTTTGTATAATAAATTAGTGATTTATTTTAAAACACCAAAAAACAAGAGTATAAAAATTTTCATCATTCTCTATAACAATAAACATTGAAATATGGTTCTACTTCAGTTTTGTTCTGTTTATTTTGATTCTACTTCAGTTTTGTTCTATAGTTCTAATGCTTGTAAGTTCTATTGCTTGTTCATATAGTATTCTCTTTCGCACCAAAAGCTTTTGTCACTGAAGTATTTGTTTTGTTATGAAACAGAACATGAGAGACAGTGTTTGAAAATACAAGCGATGACTTACAAAACATTTGTATAGTGCTTGCGCAGCTCTTTAGTACATACCTATGAAACTTTAGACATGATGTACTTTACTTGGTATCGGAAAATCTCATATTGCTTCGAAACCGTCCTCGTCAGCTCTTATTCCATCTTTTAATATTTTATATCCTACATACTTTACTTTTTGCTGGAAAAACTCATATTTATTTAACCGTAGCTTATTCTCGACTAGTCGTTTAAAAACCTCTTTCAATATTTCCATGTGTTCACCTTCTGTTTGCATTGCTATCATAATGTTGTCTGAATATATTACAACCTTTTCATTTCTTACCAAACTGCTGGGGTCTATTAAAAACCGAACAAGACTGGGTTTCGACCACAAGTCACTTCGGTACTGAACTACTGGAGTAAGTAGACATGCAATACAATTTAATTGACTACTATACGGCTAATACCCTAAGAGTTAACTAACTTGGGAGAAAATCCAAAGGTTTTCAGTTTATTGAGGAGTATGAAGTGACAAATACTGTCAAAAGCTTTACTAAAATCCGTGTAAATGACTTCCATTTGATGTTGTTGTGAAAAACTACAATTGACCAACGAAGTAAATTCTAATAAGTTGGTTGTAGTCGAATGCTTCTTGGTTAAACCGTGCTGTGAAGTACTTAATAAAAGAAGAACGAAATGGTGCACCTGATCGGTGATAATATGTTCAAACAACTTCGGAATAGCGCAAAGCTTAGGTATTCTTCGGTAATTTGATATATTAACTCTACTGCCTTTTTTGTGGAGGAGGATAATATAGGACTGCTTCCAAATATTAGGTAATACAGATGTATTCAGAGATAAGTCAAACAATTTGCAGATTGGTTTAAGCAAAACATCAGCACATCGCTTTAGAATACAACTATTTACATCATCTGGTCCTGGTAAAAACGTTAATTTAGAAGATTTTAAATATTGTAATACTGTATCACAATCAATAACTGGCAGATTAAATTGATGAAATTAAGGAATATGATATGGGTATGGATTATTATAATCATTATTGAAATTCGTGTAAGTGCTTTGGAAAAAGTTCGAACATTCAACACAATTTAATTTCATACAGGATGGAAATATATCCAACCTGCGCTTCGTGTTAATAAATTTATACAATTTTTTAGGATCTCTTTTAATATCCTCTTTGACATGTGTCACGTATGACTGATAGCAGAAATTGTTTAGGTGTTGAAAATTATAGCGGGAAATAGCGTATTTAGTATAATCAGCAGACAAACCGGACCTTTTAAATTTTTTAAAAAAACTATTTTTCAAATTCTTTACTTTAATTAAATCACGAGAAAACCAAGGTGGCGTATGTGGGTTACATTTCAGTTTAATTTTCGGAACACATAATTTGGAATGATTTTTTTAGTTGTATTAAATAACTTTGCAAAACTTTCTTAATAGCTGTCAGAAGTGATGAGTAAACAGAGTCATCAGAAGCAGGTGGTATATAGGAACGTAATAAATGAATTGGAATTGGAAAATGAAATCTTAACACAAATAAACTCAATATCATCAATATTATCAATAGACACCAAGTCAGTAGAGTAAAAAGTTCTAACAGAAATCAGAACTCCACCACCAACGCGATCTAATCAAACTTTCCTAAACGTGAAGTAATTATTGTGAAACAATTCGGAACTCAGAACATCTGGACGAAGCCATGTTTCTACAAACAAAATTATATCTGAATGAAAAGAGAAACTCTCAGTGAATAATCTTTTCAGTTAAGAGTTTAAACCTCTGACATTCTGAAAATGTATGATCAAACTGAGGTTAGATGGATCCATAGGATGGGCTGCTTGAGGGCGACTAGAAATCAGTTTTTTGTAGACTTTATTTGGGGGAGTTTGGCAATGATACCAGTGTTTGCAAGTTTATTTAAATTTATATTCGTGAACAACACAGCCGGCCGGCCAAAAGTTCAGACCTAACGGTTCACTACAGTATTAAGGGGAACGGATATTTTAAAAGACGAAATTGTCCTTTTAACAGAAAATTTAAACTTAGTGGTATTCACATTTGTAATTGTTGGCAGTTTAGATGGAATATAGTGATTAACATCGGCTTCCGAAGTATCTTCAGCTAACCTAGACACAAAAATAGATTTAAAAGGAGGAACAGCGACAAGCTGCTTAGGGCCAATGAAGGCTCGAGTGTTTGAGCTAGTAGGCGCTTTTTCTGCCGCTACATGCTGCACAACAAATGCATAAGAACTATTATGAAAGTTCACCGATAGCTCCATCTACTCCATTGGTGTAGTAAAAGTAAGTGTAGGTATTTACAAAAGGGGTGGTAGGAATAGAAAAAGTGGGGGTAGGTATAGAAATAGTGGGAGTTGATGGAGGTGGTATGTTTATAGGTTCCAAACAAGTTTTTGATTTGGGCGTATGACGCCATTTTCGTTTAGGCGATATATCAAAGAATTTAATATCTTTAAAAGACTTATCATAAGCTGTGAACTTATCGTTCAAGCGCCGAAAGTCTTTCGCTAGATCATTGCAAGCATTACGCATTAACATAATAGATTTACGAAAGTCTATCTCATAAGACCGACAATAAGGAAAAGACCAACGAAGACCAATATTTTGATCAATAATATCGGCAATTCTTCCATTGATATCCGCACAGACAACATGGCCCGCATTATCACACAACCAACATGCTACAGTGCGGCATTTAGGAGTAAATGATTTGTTCTTACAATTCATAATAGAACAATGCATTTTAAATTAAAAATATAATTAATTAATATAATTAAAAAACAAAAATGAAATTTAAAAGAAAAATACACACTTTACACAGGCACTGTACTAAGTATAAGAGCAAATGTAACCCAAATCCAGTTCGAGAGCGAACCAAAAAACAACAAAAAGTACAGAAACAAGACCAAGAATTTATAAACGCTATTTAAAGGAAAATTTTTATTTATAAAATTCAAAAAATTTAAAAGAGCAATGCACAATAAGTAAAAAAATAAACTGATACGTGAGTATGTTTTATACAATCAAAATATTTCGCGCGAATTAATTTTAAATCTCACAGCACAATAGAGTATTATTAGAGGGAGAAAGAATGAGAGAGCATTAAAGTGAAGCAAAAGTACATGCAAAGCAAAGATTACAAAAAAAAAAACCAAAAAAAAATTTCTTACAACGCTAAGCACTGAAAAAGAAACAAATTGGAAGATTATATAAATGATAATAATTAAATTATTTGTATTTACAAAACTAAATGAATGAAAACGATCGACGAAAAATCAGTTCAAAAATAAATTTTTAAAATTAGACTTTCTATGATCAAAACTATTCACAAAATAATTGCATTTCAAAATTATCATTCTCTTGAACTTGATTTGATATTTCTTTACGTTTTAAACTTTCCAAATTGTTGACGTTTATAGTCGCATGACATTGTTTTTTACATCTTATATAATTATAATTTTCTTCTTGAACTTGATTTGATATTTCTTTACATTGTAAACTTTCCAAATTGTTGACGTTTATAGTCGCATGACATTATTCTTTACATCTTATACTATTCTCACTTATCAATATTTGAGGAGAAGTCTTTACATTTTCAATACAATTTTCATTTTTCCCTATTACTAATGTTGCCTTACTTTGCTTAGAAAGTCCCTACCCAAAATTATAGGATATCCCACAGATTCATTGGAAACGACCGTTACTTCCATTTTTAAATTTTTATTGAAAATTTGAAAAAAAACCTGTATTTTTCCATATATATTCAACATTGTGTTATTAATGCCAAAATAACTTTTAATTTCATTATTATTGATGCAAACTTTTTTAGGAACGTATGCCTGGTTGATAAAGCTAACCGGACTTCCACAATCTATGAGTCATTCTAAAAACATTGATTCATTAACATCTGCTATAAACGTTATATATGTATATATAACTTACATATTCATTCTTATTGTCGTTGCGATCATTCATTTTATATTGTTTGTTTTGGTTTGCGACACTCAGCAGCTATGTGTCCTCGACTTTTACAATTGTAACACTTAGTTTCTCGGCTCGTACCCTGTGCCTGAACGTTTTTCGGCTTCTTGCGTGTACTCACTACCGTTGTTTTGGTTGCCATCTGTTGCTGTACCGAAGCAGAAGGAAGCTCGACATCACGAAATGCCTGCAACAGCTCATCCCTATTGTTGAAGCATTGTAGGCTGCGCAAAACGACGTTGGGAATGCCTTCGATAAATAATCTATGAATTTATCTTTTTTTACTTTTAGGCCGTTGCATAGAATGACTTTCTCATTAAAATATCTGCTGAAATTTTCGTCTTTCTGCCAAATTCGCTGTTCCATTCTGCGTCTGATAATCAACTTATTTTATTTTTTCCCAAATGTAGTTTTCATATCCTGAATTAGATCATTGACTCCTTCAACAATATATATCGGCTTTGATTACAACCAGTGTTGTGCTCTACCTTTCAATTTTTTGCAGACTAATGGTGCGCAACATGTTGTCATCGACATTGTAATTTTGGCGTATACATTGTAGTTGTATTAACCAGGCGTCAAAATTAGCGTCACCATCGTACTCTGGCAAAAAAAAGAAATCTTCGGCGAAACTAAACTGCTTACATTTTTATTTTCATTGTCTTGTTGCAGCTTTGACATCTCGTGTTGTAGTTGCAGAATTCTTGCTTCTAATTTTTTAACATATTCATTCTGCTTTTGTTGTTCTTCGGTCCAACGCTGTCTTCTTCTTTCATCGTCGTTATGTTGTTGTTTTTGTGCTAACGCTGTGTTTTCGTTATCGCTTCATTATTTGTCGTCATCTGGCGCCGTAGGCGTTACTTCGATGCATCACCGCTCAATTCCGTTGTCGCTGTCTTTTCTTTCTTTGCCGTTGTCGCCTGTAACCATTGCCGCTACTTCGCTTACGTTGTCATCGGCTACCGTTACCGTTCCTTCGTTTACGTTGTTGCCTGCTACCGTTGCCGCCACTTCTTTTATTAGCTCTCCGTTTTCCTCACCTGAAGCCCCCATGTTTGTGTGTGTTTGTGTTGCCACTTCTTAATGTTGTCATTTCTTTGTGTCTTTGTTTTTTTTTACAATACTCTCGTAAAATTTTACTCTGCCCGGCTCTGGGGGGCTTCAATCTCATAGCCCACACCCCTGGACCTGCCACTGATCTAAACTGCTGTAGTCTGGTTTTGATGTGATATGTCTATGAAATGTTGGAAATGGTATCTTGAAAAGTTGGAAATGGTATCTTAAATTCATAACTGGAATCTTCAGCAATTAAGAGAAAGATTTAATTTTTGTAAACGTTTATTGGTGCTTCAGTTTATGGATTTAAATTATGTTATTATATAGGAGTACGTGGAAGTGCATCTTCGACGACGTTATTTGTGCCTGGTTTATAAACTTATTCATAATTGAATTCTTCGAGAGCGGCTTTCCATCTTTTTAATTTAGCATTTGTATTTTTGTTGCTAAGGGCATAAGTTAAGAGCTGATGGTCCGTAAATATTTTAACTTTAGCTCTACCGCACAGGTAGTGTCATGGCAAGCATTTCGCGTTCGTTGGTCGCGTAATTCTCTTTTGCTTTGGCGTGTGTTTTTGACAATTTTGTTCTAGTACAGCACCAATAGCATAATTGAATGCGTGTGTTGTTAAATGGAATTATTTTTTGTAATTATGTAGCTTTTCAAAGCATTACACTGCTTCTTTATCGAAAGTTATTAGTTTTTTTCCGATAGTTTTATTTTGAAATTCTCACGTCCTCCCCTATTAAAAGTTGCGAAGCTACTTTTGGCGTATTGGAATTTTTGAGACCGAATGGAAGTCGTGTAAACTCGTATTTACCATTATTAACTGAGAAGGTCATATTCTCGATGTCTGAGTTTTTCAATTTAATCTAGTGAAAGCCGCATTTTCGGTCTAAGATCGTGAAGTAACGATTACCACCAATTTGAGCGAGTATTTCATTTATTTCGGGTAAGGGATATTTATCAGCAATGGTAACTGTATTTAGTTTTCTATAATCATCTAAATTTTTTTCTATCCGGATGCGTCAAATTTCTTTGGAACGCTTCATGCATGCGAATTATATGGAGATCTGGAAGGACAAACTATCCCGTTGTCTCCTCCTTAAGAGACACTGTGTATGGGTAGTGTTTCGTAAAGACTGATGTATCAGTTTCTGTTTGAATGTCAGATTGTACACCTGTAATAAAGGTCAATTTATAATAATTGACATCTTGTGCTCTTTGTTCTTTGATTTTTATTTGTTTTTTCCCCAGGGTTGTCATTATTTTTCTTTTTACATCGATTATTGCGGATAGGTCTTTTAGGCTGTCATTGCCTAATATGGCATCAAATGATTGTAGTGTTGGTAATACGAAACATTTTACAGGACATGAGTTTATTCCAAAAATATTTGCAAAAAAAATATTTGTATGGTGTGGAATTTCTACATTACCGCCTACCGAGTTCACACAAAATTATTTTTAGTTTAGTTTGAGATGTTGTACCAGTTGGGATCTAATATAATTTTAATTAGAACCTGTGTCTATTAGAATTTTTAAAATTTGTTTGCTATTCGTTTCATATTAAAAATGTGGCAACGAATAGTTTTTTAATCTAAAAAATGGATATAGTTGTAATTTGATTGTTCGAGTTTATCTGGCATTACGTTCAACGTATCGAGATATTCATTCAGATTATGTTCTTCGTCAAAGTTGGCGTTTTCGTTTTCAGTTTGTTCTGTTTGCTCCTCATCTTTTTGTTCGCCAGAAATTACGTTGATATTTGGCTGAGCTATGAACCTGTTGGGATTGGGGTGTTGTTCTTTTATAGGCTAAGTTATTTATATTTTTAACATTTGAGTCAATTTCCATAGGTTCTGGATATTGATTTCGTGCAACATTTGGTGTATGTTATGCGTATTGTTGGTTGTTATTAAAACCAAATATTTGTTGATTTCCAAAGTTGTTAGTTGGTCTCGGTTGGAAATTATTATTGAAACCTGATATTTGTTGGTTTCCAAAGTTATTTACCGGTCTGGATGGGAAATCATTGTTGCTTTCCGAAATTGTTGGCTGTTGAACGCATATCTTGGAATTGTGGAATATTATTCTGTTGTGGTTGTGGAAGAAAAGCTAGATGAGGGTAAAATGTTGGTCTCTCCTCTTGAATATTTGAGTTGCGAGTGGTCTGGCAATGGAAAATTTTTTGAGTAGTTTGACCTAAATGTTCGATTCTCTAGTTTCAAGCACAGATGTAAGGCCTGAGGCAATTCAACCGGTTTACTAATTGCTAGGAGTGTGGGTAAATCTCCTTTTAATCCCCTAGTGAATGTGTCCAATACCTTGTCTCTATATGTACGGGTCAAGGGAGATGGCGATTTCTGACTTAATTCCATGCACCCAATCTTATGTAGCATTAAGGAGAGATGTTGGCACACTTCCTGGTAATATACCTATATGACTGGTTGCCTTGGGTAATACTTATCATTTGATTATGTAAAGTAGACAAGTCCCTTTTATCTCCGTAATACAGCGTGAGACATTTGGATATAGATTTCCAGTCAAAGGGTGTAGTACAATGTCAACTTCTCCTACAATTTTACTTCTTACTACATTTAGTGTAGCGAAGCATTTTGGAGTTCCAATTATTGTTTCGTACACTGCAAAAATTCTACCGACACTTTCTTTCCATGAACTGAACTCTGCGACCTTTCCTGAAAATTCTCTTAAGCATTTTACAATGTCCGGTACTTTATCTTAATCCTGAATGTGATTGCGCTGTTCCTTATTAATTACCTGGTCTGATACGTTTGTAAAGTCTGCAAATTTCTTATGATGTTCTGTCCTTGTCCAAACATAAATTCATACATCAATAAGTTGATTTGATTCCTAAGTTTTTCATTAACCCTTATGCAGATACCAGTTTTGGTACCCTTATTCCGTACACCATGGTTTGGCCACGTATTCCACCGGAGAGAGCAAAAGCTCATTTTCCTTACGCGTTTTGATGCTTGTCACGCTTTCCGAGTCTCCATGGACTTCAGCATCCACGCTTCGCATCATGGTTTTTTTTAGGTTTGCAACTGAACCAGCCACAGCCTCTGCAAAACTAAAACCGCTGGCGACACGGTTTTTACTCAAACCGTGGCACCCGGTATTCGCGGCTTCTACTCCCTCCGACGTTTGGGCTAATATCCTAACTCGACTTTCTTTTTCTTGACCTCCATTATGATGTTTGGTTCAGGGATCCTACTCCTAGTAAAAACGGCTATTCGCCAGGCCCTCTTCTCATGACTGGTCGTATTGCTTCGCTTCCTCCTAAGAAAGAGTGAAGTGTTACTCCAGTCTTAGCTAATCATCACATTTCCCTAATCTGCCATTGCTATAATGCGTTACGGACAGGTTAAGAAAAGTATGTTGTTCATTACCCAAGTCGGTACCCCCGTGAGGGTGTAACGAAAAGAGTTTGCCGACATAATTTTATTATAGTTAACCACCGAGAAGGATATGCACAGCAATCATAGGTTTCTTGAAATCTCGTCAATATAAAGACTGGCTGGCTTTCCAACTCAGGTATAAAGTTTTTAATCTACACCTGGAGAAACCACACTACTCGGATAGTTGTTCTAAGAGAAAATGTACCGTTTTCACTCGACTTCGAATTGGTCAAAGTGCCATCACTCACACTTATTTTGTCAATGGGGATACACGCCCATCTTACACGCCCATCTGATCACCATGTGGAGGTATCTATGATGCACCTTTTGCACCAATGCCCTCATCTTCAAAGTATCAAAATTCCCCTCTTTCTTAACTCTAATCCCTCATCAGCCCTTATCACAGTTTCCAAATCTAATAAATAAAAGATATTCCACTTCCTAAAAAACTGTGAGCTTATAAAAATATCCTCTAAAGATTTCAGGCCAATCAGCCTAACATCGTTCTTCTTAAAGACGATGGAAAGACTGTTGGAGCTCCATCTTCGATCTGCTATTGATAAATATCCCATCTCGATCTGGCAACATGCGTACCTCAAAGGTAGATCCACTGAAACGGCTCTAAACGAGGTAGTCCGCACGGTAGAGAGAGCGATTCACTACAAACAATACTCGCTGGCAACCTTCTTAGATATAGAGGGTGCTTTCAATAATGTAAGCACGAGTTCTATCCAGGATTCTCTACCCAGTATTGGCGTAGCAGAAGACATTATAGAATGGATAGTAAATATGCTGAAATCTAGAATAGTACGGTCAGAGCTAGGTAACTCGACTCTAACTAGATATGTCAGTAGAGGGACTCCACAGAGTGGGGTAATCTCTCCTCTGCTGTGGCTTTTAGTCATAGATAACATTTTAAATGTATTGGAGAGGACGGGGGCAAAAGTAGTTGCGTATGCAGACGACGTTGTGATTATGGTATCAGGGTTGTTTCCTGACGTGATAAGCAACATCATGCAGGGAGCTCTGGGAAAACTGTTAAAGTGGGCCACAGGATGTGGATAAACTTCCGAGCAATACGTAACTGATACTTTTCACACCGAAGACGAAAATACCGACTTTCCTTAACTTATGGAAGGCTACACGCCGAGTTAAACGGCAGCCGCACAGGAGGATTCCCATTAAACGAGAGGATAGCATTTGGAGTAAAACCGACGCTGAGATAACGGCCGCGTCTGCCGATGAGCTCCAGGACCGCTTCATGTCCTTCGAGCTCGCTAGTCTAGATGACGTTCGTGCTACTGAGCCATATTTGAACACCGAACTATCAGATTTACAGTACATCCCTCCTATCACGCCTAATGAAGTGCGTCTGCAGATCAGCAAGTTGAAGCCCACCAAAGCCCCCGGCTACGATGGGATTGATGATAGAGTTGCTAAGTCCCTACCCGAGAAGGAAGTGATGTTCGATATGTTCGTTGAAGCCAACCAAAACCCCTGGCAACGATGGGATTGATGGTAGAGTTGCTAAGGCCCTACCCGAGAAGGAAGTGATGTTCTTGGTAATACTGTTTAACACTATGGCTCGCATCCACCACTTCCCTCGCAATGGAAGTGTGCTGCGATTGCTATGATACCGAAGCCTGGTAAGCCGGAGAACCTTGTCGCCTCATATCGACTGATAAGCTTGCTGCCAGTTTTCTCCAAAATATTCGAAAGAATATTCTTAGGACGAATGCTACGGTCTATTTTTGCATAGTTTAAAAATTTTTTTTGTACAGCCAAGCACAGAACCGTTCATGAAGTGCTTCTTCTTGAATTTGTTGTTGATTTTGTTTTATATTTCATCTCTGAGTACGTACAATAGTATTGCGCTCTTTGTTCTCTTCTTTTTGTATATGTAAATGTGCATGTGAGCATTGTGATCGCTCTCTTAGAATCCTCTCTGAGAGAGTCTCTAATTTAAAATGCGTTTTTTCTAATAATGTCATAATAAACTATACAAAAATTAAATGAAATACCTCAAAAAACATTTTGTCGCTTCTAATCGCTTCAAAGACCAATTCAGACAATTGTAGTCGTTGGCCGAGCGTGCTAAGACAGCTTACACATTTGGGTAAAGGTGTGCATTTTAATCGTTCATTCTTCTTTGTGCTTGGGTGTTTGCTTGCACACTAAGTGTGGGTAACGCAAAGCAAATGTTTTAGCATTCCTCTTTGTTTATATTTTTTTGTAATTTAGTTTAGTCGAAATGAGATGAGTTGGGAAAAGGTAAAACACGGTAAAAAAAAATTTGCAAACGGTGATATTAATTGATTTTTGTTTGTTTGTTATTTAGTTTGCGTAGCTATGAGTAAAAAAGTAAGCAAGATTTTGGACATGATGGAATTATTTGTATTGTCGGACTTTTTCCAGCAACAAAAGAGTAGCTTCTTTTGTTCAAAATTTCCCGCCATTTTCACTATATTAAACAACAACTTAACGAAACGAAAGTGGAGTGCAGTTAATAATTAATCGAAAAAACAATAAATGGTTGAAAATCATAATTAACAAATTTTATCATTAATCGTTTATCAAATTAATTTTTCGCCAACACTCCAAGCAACATATATCACCTTTTTATTTTAATTTGCAACCACCTGCACTCAACCAAACTCAAACATATCAAATTGACATACAATGTATATCCCTTCAAAAACTAACCTTTATAAATACGTCATTGAATATAATTTTTTTGTTTTATTTTCTGCTATTTGACTATTTCTATACAACACATACTTTATCAAAGCATAAAAAAGAAAACAATAAAGAAAAATATAAAAAGAGACTAACTTTGGCTATGCCGAAGTTATAATACTCTTCACGGAACTTTTATATCTTCTTATTGTGTTATTGTCAGTTTATGTATCAATGCTTAAAAAAAAAAAAACAAACAATAAATAAAAAAAAAAACAAAATGACTTGTAAAAAAAAACTGGGTATTGAACCTATGACGTGATCTCACGTACGCATTATTGTGCACATACTTAGCCGACGCCTTAGCACCCTCGGTCAACGGATACTATTGTCTAAAATGGTCTTAGAAGATATTTTAAGTATACAGAAATATTACATTATTGTTTACTACATTCTCTCTGTTACAGGGAGGTAAAATTAACATGATTGATTGATATGGGTCAGAAACTTATAGTGTCCAAATTTAAGAACAATTATTTCAAAGGTGATTTTTATGGGAGGTACCCCCTAGTGGTCCGATTCGGCTGATTCACGAACTTGATCAGCGTTTGGTAAAAAGAAACATATGTACAAAATTCCAGCTCTCTATTTCAAAAACTGAAGGATTAGTTTGCATACATACAGACAGGCAGACGGACATGGCTAAATCAACTCGTCTCATCGAGCTCTGCGATGTCTCCTTCTGTGTGTTACAAGCTTCATGACAAACTTATGATACTACTCACTCCCGTGGCTTTCGGTAAAGCTAACAAAATATTCTGTCCAATTAGAAGGATTGGAAGAAGCTTCCCACAATGGTGGAACGAGGGAGGAGTCTAGGAGGTCCTATAAGGATAAGGATATTATAAGGATAACAACTGGAAAGTATACAAAGAATGCCTCAAGACTTATAAAAAAGCCATCAGGAACCCCAAAAACGACGGATGGAAAGAATTTTGTGAGTCGGTTGAGTCCACTTCTGTCTCAGCAAGGCTTAGTAAGGTTCTGTCCAAGGAACGGGTCCCTCTTTCCTTAAAAAGGAAGATGGCACATGAACGGAATCTTCTGCTGAAACACTTGATATACTACTTAAATCTCACTTCCCTGACTGCAAAGATGTGTCAATTGGCTTTGAAGTATCCGTACTGTTGCGGCAATCTTCTCAAGACCTTGACTCGAACTTTACAGATCAGAAGGTTTTGTATTCCATCAGTACTTTTTCGCCCTACAAATCGCCTGGAATAGACGGTGTTCTCTCGATAATGCTACAGAAGCTACTGGACAGGGTAGTCCCTTGGCTAAGGATGATTTTCAGAGTGTGTATTCTTTTTAACGACATACCAATTAGCTGGAGAAGAGTCAAGAGAGACTTCATACGAAAGGCAGGGAAGATTGGCCATGAATCCTCTTAAGATTTCAGGCCAATCAGCCTATCATCGTTCTTCTTGAAGACGTTGGAAAGAGTGTTGACGCTCCATCTTCGATCTGCTATTGATAAATATCCCATCTCGATCTGGCAACATGCGTACCTCAAGGTAGATCCACTGAGGCGGCTCTACACGAGGTAGTCCGCACGGTAGAGAGAGCGATTCACTACAAACAATACCTTCTTAGATATAGAGTTTGCTGTCAATAATGTAAGCACGAGTTCTAACCAGGATTCTCTACCCAGTATTGGCGTAGAAGAAGACATTGTAGAATGGATAGTAAATATGCTGAAATCTAGAATATTACGGTCAGAGCTAGGTAACTCGACTCTAACTAGATATGTCAGTAGAGGGACTCCACAGAGTGGGGTAAACTCTCCTGTGCTGTGGCTTTTAGTCATAGATAACATTTTAAATGTATTGGAGAGGACGGGGGCAAAAGTAGTTGCGTATGCAGACGACGTTGTGATTATGGTATCAGGGCTGTTTCCTGACGTGATAAGCAACATCATGCAGGGAGCTCTGGGAAAACTGTTAAAGTGGGCCACAGGATGTGGACTAAACGTTAACCCGAGCAATACGGAACTGATACTTTTCACACCGAAGACAAAAATACCGACTTTCCGCTTTCGCACTCTGAATGGACAGCAGCTTCATCTCTCGGATAAGGCCAAATACTTTGGAGTTATGCTGGACGCACAACTTAATTGGAAATCCAATATAGAGTTATGGGCAAAGAAAGCCTGTGTGGCCTTTTAATCTTGCAATAGATGGGCGTAGCCTAACATAACAGCATGGATGTATACTGCAATTGTATGTCCGATACTAATTTATAGGGCAATTGTTTGGTGGCCAGCTCTAGGAAAGGGATACATAGTGCACAAACTAAGAAGTGTGCAGAGGACGGCGTGTGTAGGAATCACAGGAGCCATGCGCACTTGTCACACGGCACCGCTCAACGTACTGCTATATCTTCTTCCCATTGATCTCCACATTAAAAACTTTGCCTGCAACAGCGCGGTAAGGCTGAAAAAGACTGGTTGCTGATCAGAACGACCGTATGGATATAGTATGATACTACGATTAGTTCAAAATAGTATGTTCAAGAAAACAACCGATTACTTAGTGCCATATTATAGCTTTGAGAACAACTTCAAGGTAAAATTTCCTACCAGGCTTGAGTAGAAAGAAAACAGTTTTGGGACTGATTTTGACTTTCCAATCTTCACAGATGGTTCAAAGATGGAATGTGGTGTAGGTGTAGGAGTGTACTCACTACAATTAAACTTAAACCATTCCTTTCGCCTACCTAACGAGGCCACCGTCTTTCAGGCAGAGGTTCTGCTAATCAGAGAGGCATGTCGGCTGGCAGAACATCACGTACCGGAAGGTCGTCAGATAGCTATTTTCGTTGATAGCCAGGCGGCACTCAAAGCTGTGCAATCCACCATTATAAAGTCCAAGCTTGTAAGGGAATGCAGGTTGGCGATAAGCAAGCTAAGGCGTAAAGCAGATGTCACTCTCTCATGGGTTCCCGGCCATAGGAACATTGAAGGAAATGATAAAGCTGATGAACTAGCTCGCTTTGGTGCATCTCTTGATTCATCTCTGGCGGAACAAGTTCCGACTACACTGGCGATTGTCAAGAGGAGCAACTTCCTGCTTTTCCTTCAGCAGGCTAACAACAGGTGGTAAGATCTCGAATCTTGCAAGCTGGCATGTGCTACCTGGCCTAGGTACAACGAAAATTGGTCTTTTGGACTAATCAACAGAAGACGCAAAGATACCGTAACGCTCATTCGGTTTTTACTGGTCACTGGAGTCTTGGAACACACGCGGAGAGACTGGGTATCGCCTACAGGATCATTTGTAGGAGGTGTATTGACTTGGAGGAAGCTGAATCACTCACCCACCTTCTATGTAAATGCACAGCACTGGCGAGAGCTAGGCACGAGTTCCTGGGCAATTACTTTTTAGAAAAACTCTCGGACTGTTCGGTCGCATGTCCGGGTGACCTTCTCAAATACCTAAACTCAACGGGATGGGTTTAACCATACTGATTGTGTTCGGCGAGGAAGTGGTTCCAAAATGGCACTTAAGTGCTAATTGTGGCTTTTTAATAGATTATAGAAGTCAGCCACGGTAACCAACCAACCAACCATAAAAAAGGACCACAGAAATCAACTCCTGTAACCAAAAATGGTCGATCTGCTGGAAGCTGACCCATAATTTGCTGCATATGGTGAGGTTTGTAGTGGAAGCAATGGGTGCATCCCGCACACCTTTTTGCGAATGACTTCTCTAGCGTTTATCACCCAGAACTTTTCGCGCAACATTTGATCCTGCATGCAAGTTGCTTCGGTGCAGGAATTCGATATATATTTTGGTTAAATGATGCTCTTTTTTTTTTGTTTTTGCCGTTAGGGAGGTCGAAAATACCTTCGCATCATCAAGGGTGCTATCGCACCCTCGGTATATGGTGTGTCACTAAAAACATGCCCTCCTTTTAGGATGAGTGTCCACCCTAGAACTGCTTTCGCATTACTTCAAGGTGGTATCCTCTTCTGACTTCATATGTCAGCTGTAGCACCTGCGTCCAGGTCCCTCTTCGTGCATCTTATAATCTTTTCAGTGTTTTGAACTACTAGTGTCCAGTTGTGCTCACTCACCAGCATCTTGCCAACGATATTTGCTGCGTTGATGGGTCCAAAACTATTTTCTAGCACCTCACGCTCTTGTTGCCATCTATTACAATCAAAGAGCGTGTGATTCGTATCGTCTACTTCTGCGTCCCCATAGATACAATTTGCATTTACCGCTTTCCCTATTCTGTGCAGGTATTTTCGGAAGTAGCCGTGTCCCGATAGCAGTTGTGTGACATAAAAATTAAAGTCACCCCACTGTCTACTTAGCCATGGATTCACATCTGGGATAAGTTTAGCTGTCCATCTACCGTTCTTTTCTGTAGCTACCATAGCTGTACGGATTGCGCTCTGACCGATTGTCTTGTTGCGTTTGTCAGATTGTCTTTCTTCAGCATCCATATTATCTGCCTCTGCTTTGCAAGGAGGTCTATTGGTATGGTGCCACTAATTACCAATACTGCTGCTTCCGACACCGTACGATAGGATGAGGTTACCCGAAGAGCTGCCATCCTCTGTATTTTAGAGTATATATAGAGAGTATTATCAATATCGTAAACTGATGATCTTTAGGCAGTATAACTTGGAATTTATAGTCGTATGGAATGTCAGCATTTGCAAACCTACCACCAACTTTAAGCACACAGACCGTTTTTGTTCCCAATTGCATTTCTTCAAAAAATGGAGTAAGCCGTTGCAAACTTGGCTGTAATGAAATTGCTATATATGTACGAGGATTCTCCAAAACTTAATATTTAATTCGTTAGACGATATGCACTACGTATCCTGGTAAGAGCGATAAATCTGGTTTTATTCTGTCTGCACATCAATATACATATGATAACATGATACGCAAAACACGCAAATAAGACGAACAATTCTTCACAATCAAATCGATAACTGATTCAGGAACTAAGGGTTACTACAAATTAGTGGGATCTTACTATGCACTTCAACCGGCGGAGGTAAAGGTTCTCGCAACTGTGTCCAATCGGGCTCAGGGTACATAAGAAAATCGGGACCATTATATGTGGTTAACATATTTGTGAATATCTCTACTACGCAACATCCTCAGGAAACAATAATGTCTGCTGGATTCTGCTTTGACGGAACATGTCTTCTTGAAGTTCTGAGACTCTGTTTTCCACGAAACAATGCAGTTGAGACGCATGCATCTTCATCCATTGTAGCACAACTTTCGAATCTGTCCAGAAATTGACTCGCTTCGTATACACTTGTAACTTAGAAGCGAACTTGTGCCAAGTCCTGCTAAGTAGTACAGAGGCGCATAGCTCAAGTTTCGTCAATGATTTTACTTTTGTTGGAGCCACCTTTGACCTTGCAAGGAGCAAGTTAACTTTGACGTCATCCTTATGTTGTACCCGAACGTAGATACAACATCCGTATGCTCTTTCTGAAGCATATGCAAATCCGTGTATTTCACATAAATCATTTAGTGAAGTAAACACAAATCTAAGAAACTTCAACTGTGAGATACTAGGTAGATCCTGCAACAGATTCATCCAGGTTTCTTGAAGCTGACCTTCAATTGGTGAATCCCAATCAACTCTCTTCAATGTTATATCCTGAATGAAGATTTTGCACCGAATTATAACAGGGCTTATAGGACCCAGCAAATCGAATATTTGTGCAACTGTAGACAAGATGGATCGTCTAGTGAAAGGTTCTCCTGACTCGAAGTGGTAGTGAAATACAAAAACATCTATGTTGGGTTGACACGCGATACCTAATGTTTTTGTAGTTTCACGTTAATGAAGAACAAGGATTTTTTCGTTTTCTGCCACTATGTTAGATGAGTTACCGCTAAACTTCGTTAAGTTTAACCCTGCTCTAGTAAGAATCTTTATTAAATCTTTTTTCGTTGTAGTTCATCCTCCTGATCAGCACCAGTTAAAAGGTCATCTACGTTAAAGTCGTTAAGAAGGACTTCGCTACCAAATGGAAATTCAGACCCATAAGAATTTGCCACGTGATGCAACGCTTTTATTGCCAGAAACGGAGCAGCTGACGTCCCATATGTAACTGTATTTAGCTGGTATGTCTGAATTTCGCTGTGCTTATTATGTCTCCATAGTATTAATTGGAAGCTCCTATCCCGTTCATCTATTATAAACTGAGGATACATTTTCGCAATATCCCCTGTTAATACGTTAAGTTTTGTAATTAGTTCATTACAAAAATCTCCAAGAACTCGTTGAAGTCAATGACCTAAAAAGTAGTTGCCAACGACTCCGATCTGTAAATGTGGAGCTTTTGTGGATAGCATTTACAGACTGCCCACTCGGTGCCCTTTTTTGTGCTTATTATGTTTTTGTTTTGACTCGTCTTTTGTTTCCTGGTTTCACACTAAACATCCGATGCAGCATTCACAGAAAGTGTTCACATTGCATTTTGCATTTTTGGAACAGCTGTTTTTTGTTTTGGTTATACATACAAACATTATAACATAAGCAGTGAGGAGTTTAAGTATGGCGTCTTATCTCGATAAGCGTTAGTTGTCAATTGGAATTTCTGTATTTTCTTGTATTGCTTTCAAAGAGAAAAGACTGCAATTCTGGCAAGTGAATATCTATTTAACTAAGTCAAGTTCGATGATAAGTTTTCAAGACATTGATACTGCTCTAAAAGTGTCAAATGGAAGTGCTCATTGGCATTTGAAATTGCATTTGTAGAGAACCTCGATAAACAGGAACCGTATCAATTTAATGAAATTTATCTCATGCAGCGCATAAACGTCTGGGATGAACCCACTTATCGCGAAAAACAGGATTAGTTGTTGGTGATGATCATATAGGCAATTTACATTGAGCAGAACACGGTGTTCTCCAGAACTCAAGCAGAACACTGTGTTCTGATGATAACGACAACATGGAAAAAGGACTTTTAATGCTGGCACTCTATGGCAATGCTGCCAAGTTTTTGGTCATGTCCGCCTTTTTTGGTCACTCTCGACATTAAACAGCTGATTACGCACAAAACAATTTAAAGAACATTTTAAATTGTAATTTATTTTAAAATATTATTAAAATAAGAAGCAGGAATAAAAAAGGAAGCTGCAAGAATTATTTGCATGCAAAGCAAATTGTTATCAATCATGTATTTCTCGTACAATTTCTATTTTAATATCTCACAATTGGCCACAACGTATAACCAAAACAAAAAAATTGCAAACTCGCAAAAGGCAAGTGTGAACGGTTACCCGCGAACTCGCAACAGAATTCGCACTGTGAACGTAGTATAATTTAATGGTCTTTGTTTACTGCTTACATTGTCGTTTTGTCTTCTGAACAGCTGTTTTTGTTTTAGTTATATATACAAATAGAACGTTGTGGCCAATTTCGAGAAAGGAAAGTGTGTGAAAAATACGTGATTAAGAAAAATGCGCAGTGTATGCAAACAATTCTTGCAGCTTCCTTTTTCATTCCTGCTATTTATTTTATTAAAATTAAAAACAAAAATTAAAAATTTATAATTAACTTTAAATTGTTTTATGCAATGATTAGCTGTTTAATGTTGGCGCCCAATGAAATCATCTAAAACGTTGGTAACAATTCGTTAAAAGTTGGCAGCAGTACTCAACATTTTCCAGCACTGGTAACTTAAATTTTAGCTTTCACTTACGCAACAGAATATATACATACCGTTTAAATTTTCCTAAAACAACACTTAAATTTGATCACTTGTCTATTGTTGTTGTACAAAATTAGCAACTTTCTGAGCTGCTTACAAAATCATTTAGCTTGTGTTCTGTGTGAACCGGGCATCACCAAAGACTATATATAGCATAGACATGACAATTCGAACTTCGAAATTGTGTTTACTCTCAAAATTGAACTTCGAAACTGTGATTTGTTCTCAAAATTATTGTTTCGCTCTTAATAATACTGAGTTTTCAACATTCCAACAACAATTTCAAGGGATTTTGTTGTGGGAAACCAGTACAAACTTTTCGAAACTGCAAGAAAGAGAAAAAATGAGAACGCTACGGTTTTAGTTCGAAATGTCTAGTCTATATATAGTGTTTCTACAGTAACAACAATTCAGAGTTCTGCCGAACTCAAGCAGAACACAGAGTTTTGATGACAACAACAACAACAGGGAAAATTAACAAAATTTGTTGTTGTAGAAGTATTGAGTTCTGTGTTCTGCTTGAACTCAGTTTTAATGCTGGTCACTCTGCGGCAGTGCTGCCAAGGTTTTGGTCATTTCCGCCATGATGCATAAAACAATATTAAATAAATTTCAAATTGTAAAATTATTTTCAAAATTTTAATAAAATACGTAGGAATGAAAAAGACAACTGCAAGAATTGTTTTCATACACTGAAAATTGTTCTTAATCATGTATTTTTCACAAAATTTACATATTAGTTTCTCACAATTCGGCGAATTTTTGTCTTGCATGTAAAACCAAAACAAAAAAAAAAACTGTTCAGAACTCACTGTAGACACAAAATCAGGACTCACAAAATTGTATAGCGTTTCCACGTGAGTAAAATGTTGTTAGTTCTGATTTGATGTCCACAGTGAGTTCTTAGAGTTTTGAACAGCTATTTTTTGTTTTGGTTTTACATGCAAAACAAAAATATGTAAAATTGTGAGAAATTAATATGGAAATTTTGTGAAAAACATATGATTAAGAATAATTCGCAGCTATAGCTATATTTTTCATTGATGCTACTTATTTTATTAAAATTTTTAGTTCAAGCAGAACACAGAGTTCTCACTTCTACAATAACAAAAAATTTCGTTCATTTTCTCTAATGCTGTGTCGTCAGAACTATTTTTACTCACTGTGGAAACGCTATTAGTGCTAAGAAACTTAAATTTTAATCAATCAGTTATAATATTTCATAGTGTTGCATAGGATGCGCATATAAACAGGCTGTTTAAGTTCTTTTTTTGTTTTGCTTGAATAAAAGCCACCAGGTAACAACAGTAGCTTTGAAAAATTGTTTTTCAGTATTAAGTTGTGCGTCGTGGAAACAAGTTAATTAACTTAAAGTGAGGATTTGGTGGAAAGTGTATATATTTGGAAACTGAGTGAATATACTGTTTAATTCACAAAAAGCTGTCAAGACAACAATAGCCAGCCAAGCTTCATAGGTGAGTAATGAACTATTCTGGTTATATATGCAGATTTTTATTTATACATATTTGCAGCCGGCATCTTAACTCAATTTTTTTTTTGTTTTTTTTTTTTAATTTCTTTATTTTTGCCAGCGTCTGCAATAAAAAGAGTAAAAGTAGTTAAAAGATTTCGGCATACATTTTACAATGAATTCCATAAGTTACAAGTGTCTATTTTTAAGCCGTTGTTAGTTGCGATAATAAACTCTTATACATTTCTTTATTGTAGCCGGCATTTATTTTATATTTTGGGAAGGGCTTCTATAACTTATCGCATTAAAAATAAGTTTACGTTCTCAGCATAAATAATTATACTTCAACATAAATTTTATGCTATTATTTTTAGGCGTGGCAAAAATTCAACTCTGTTTTTTGTTTTAGTTTATGAATTTACTTTCCTTCATCATTAATACAATCACCAAAATGTCATAGGTATTGTTGACTCCAAATACAGAATTAAAATTACATTAATTTAAAGCCAGTGTTGGATGATTAAATTACATGCATATACGTATATGTATTCAGTACTTGTTTTGCATATAAATGCACCAATACCCAATTGTTAACGCAAAGTAGAAGTCACAGACGACGGGCTGGTTTGACAAATTTGCTTCCATACACATTAAAGAAATTTGTTAAACCTTGTTTAATTTTTCAGCGTCAGTCTTTAAACATGGACATGAAATTTGCGGTGTACGAAATCGCTCTATTAGTTGTTATTTGTGTGGAAAAAAGATGTAAAAAAAAAAACTGGCATGGACGTGCACAGTTTCATTCTTTAAATCGAATGAAGGCGTTGTCTGCTAGTCCAAAGCTCAAAATCATAAATTTGGCAATGTCACAAACACCATGTTGCCTTTCCATGCACTTGGCAAGAGTAAACGAGAACATAGGTCATACATATACGTAAGTATATGTAGTATACTGTACACAATATTTTTATGCATTTCCGTTGGTTGCCAACAATAAAACCACTGAACTAAGTATATCCGGGCACTGGATGACAATGTGCACAAGTATGTTGAAGATAATAAACTAAAAGTAAAACGACAAAATATCTTGTTTCGGGTTGGTATTTTTTTCGACAAGATGGTGGCTCTTAACGGTGAGATGAAAGAAGAAATAACGATTTTTAATATTGATTCTGACCTTCTTAAATTTTTGCGGCCCCTCTGAACCGGTGTCTGGTAGAGGACCACTCAACCAACCTGTTTATTTGATTAGAGTTAAATATTTTTTTTTTTTAGCTAAAATCTCAGAATTCCAACAACACTTGTTTGTTAGAATCAACTGTCCACTCTCTAAATTGTCCAGTCTGTATAAATTGATACTCTTAAAAATAACAAACAATGATCATCCCAACCTCTATAAAAATCTGATATTTTTTTCTCTATGATTTATCAAAAAATAAAAAATATACCATCGTTATTCTTCCTCCTTTAATCTGTACAAAAACAGTTTTTTTTTCTTAAATGAATAATTTAAAATTTTGAGTTGTGACACTTCATAGCCTTTTCACACTGCAATGAATCACGATGATGTATCTTGTCGTTCAGATTGTCAATTTTGAATCATGAACATCTGTTTTTTTGTTTTGGTTGTACATACAAATGGAACGTTGTAGCTAATTGTGGAAAATTAATACACACTGGGGCATGATTCAAGTCAATGGTGATGCAGAGCTGATCCGTATCAAAATCGACAACACACACACAAGCAAAAGTGACGTCATTCTAGGGTTGTTGTTGTATATTGTAGTTAGACTGAAGAAAAAACTGTTTTTAACGTAACAAGGTTTTTAAAATGGAGCTACATGTCAGAATCTGCCATTTTTCAGATATGTAACAAAAAATTGTCGACTTTCATTATACTCTTCACGAAGAGTGAATATTATTATAAGTTTGTCATGAAGTTTGTAACACACAGAAGGAGATGTCGGAGTCCCTATATATATATTCTTGATCAGCGCGACGAGACAAGTTGATCTAGCCATGTCCGTCTATATGTATGCAAACCAGTCCCTCTGTTTTTGAGCTAGAGAACTTTCTTTTTGCCATACGCAGCACGTTTGTCGGAATCAGACGAATCGGATCACTGGGTAGAAACCGGGATTCAAATTAATGTTCTGATTAGAAAAACTTTTTTGTTTTTCATACTTTCGACTTGAAATATGAACACTATAGGTTTCTGACAGATGTCCACCAACCATATAAATGTCAAGACCGTCGGACCACTAGGGGGGTAGTAACCCCCATAAAAACCGGGATCCAAATGAAAGTTCTTATTAGAAAAAACTTGTTTGTTTTTTATACTATGGAACTAAAATTTGGACAATATAAGTGCCTGATCTATATCCACCAACCATATACATTTTAAGACCCTCGGACCACTAAGGGAGGTACCCCCATACAAACCGGTATTCAAGTGAAAGTTCTTATTAGAAATAATTTGTTTTTTATACTTCCCCCCCATACAAACTAGACAGCTGCCTGGCTTCACTCACAACTGAAGTCCAATAGAATGAACTTGGATTGAATGAGAGCAAAACACGAATTGAATGAATGTGAATGCGACTGTGTTTTGAGTTCGAAATCCGTCTGCATTCTGTGAAATGAGTTAGAATGAAATAGCGTGCAAAACGAAATAAATACATCGGCACAGCCGAGACATTCGAATTAATTCGAATCATTCATTCATTCATTCGTTTGTCGTACAAGATAATGAGCGCAGCAAAAGACGCCGATGAGTCTGTAAGAGTGTGTGTTCTAAACAAAATTTTCCATTGCTTTTTCTTCTTTTTTGTTACGCTCAGCAAAACAAAAATAACTCATTCTTTTGCAAAAAAGTGAATGCATTCGAATTAATTCGAAACCAACATCTCATTCGAACTCATTCAATTCGTTTCTCTTTGTTTCAATATTGTGCGACTGAATCTGACGTGAGCGCACAAATTCACTCGAATTCATTCGGCGTCGCATTCTATTTCACTCAATTCATTTTGAGGATTTGCCTTCATGCTGACCTCTAATACAAACCGGGATCCAAATTCATGTTCTTATTAGAAAAACTTTTTTGTTTTTTATACTATCTACTTGAAATTTGGACACTAAATTTCAAGACTCGCTGACTATTAAAAGGTGCGTGAAGAGTATTACACTTTCGTCATAGCCAAAGTTAGTCTTTTTAGGGTTCCGTACCCATAGGGAGCTAACGGAACCCTATTACTAAGCTTGCGATGTCCGTCTCCTGCTCTATCTCATGAACCGTAAAAGGTAGAAAGTTGAAATTTTCACAGAGTGTGTAATTCACTTGTGTGTAGAACGACATATACTAAAAATATACATTTTTAGAAGCATTGTTCTTTAATTTAACATTTTGTTTAACAATTTTTTTTTTTTTTTTAGTATACTTTTAAGCTGTAATTGTAGTATACTTTTAGGCTGTTAAATATCCACATAATTTAATATTTTAAGCAAAAAGCTTGTACGATGGTACAGAACCCGGAGTCCGACTCACACTTGGCTGATTTTTTTATATTGTTTTATTTAATATTGAAAATATTGTTCTGCGGGTCGAGATGTGTGCCGTAAGGTATAATAGCATCAATACCAGTCGTTGCAAAAAAAAATGTATTTTTTACATTATACAGTAAAACATATTAAATTCAAACTATGGGTTTGAAACTATTATACATTTTTCTAGACTTCGTCACGAATTCACACATCGCACATATTTTTTAACAAGCTGTAGCTCGGTTCTTCGACTTGTGAACTAGAGTCTGCATGATGGCAGAAAAACGACATTCGGTCGCACAACATTTAAACACATATTAAATAAGTGAGAATGAGAGTTTGTTTTCGAATTAATTCGAATGCCTACATTTTTTTGCAAAAGGGAACTAGATTATTTGGCCAATTCTGCGTCCCGAAGGTTTTTACGGGGGCACCGGTAGGGAGAATCAAAAAAAAAAAAGCGACGGTCCCGTTCAAAACGACGTATGGTCACGTTAATCATACCCCAATGTGAAAAAGTTATGTATGTATGCCTGAGAGAAACTTTAAAAAGAAAGAAAATTAATGAAAAAAACGATGAAAGAAAACAAAGCAAAAATGGGCATGAATCATCATTTCACAATATTGTTGTGTTTTTTTTTTTGCTTAAGTTATTTACAGCATAAATCATGAGTAATGTTTGTCGTGCACATGTGTGTACATAATTCCATAAAATTTCCTTTGTTTAGTGCGCAACAGCGACAGTTTTATAACTTGACATGAACCATAGTAGCCAGAGCTGCAGTTGAGTTTTATAAGCTTTGTTTTTTTCATAAATAAAAAAATTTTACTTGACATATCCATAAGTAAGTATTATTTAAAATGCATTTGATACAGTCTTGCATATGCACACATATCCATTTTTAGAGTTATTCAACAAACCCAGCCTAAATAGTACTAAATACTGTTTATTGTTGTATGTATGAGGGGGGGTTCCCAAAAAAAAAAAAAAAAGTGAATTACGCTGTGGTGGGCAGAGAGAGCGGGGTTAGTGTCACGCCATCTGCGTCAGTGTGCAAAGTTGTTTCGCTGTGAGTGCATCTGTTCGCCTGTGAGATTTTTTTTAGTAAAACAACTTTTTACATTTCATATTGTCGAGAACAACGCGCGGCTGTGAAATTTTGTGGGGAAATTGGCCGCGGAAACTATTGTAATGCTTAAGACTGGTTATGGAGATGCTGCCCTAAGTAAAACCAGAGTTTACGATTGGTTTTCACGTTTTAAAAATGGAGAAATGTCTATTGAAGACCAACTTCGTTCAGGACGCTCGTGAAGACCGTCGCCGAACCATTGATCAACTCTGTGAGATGTCGGGAATGTCATGGAGTTCAATTCAGACAAAAAAACAAAAAAAAAAATCGCTGGAAGGCTTAAAGGACATCCCGATGAGTGAATTTAAAAACTGTTTTGAACAATGGAAGAATCGTTTGGAGAAGTGCGTTGTGGTCAATGGAGAATACTTTGAAGGTGATCAAAATTTGGTGTTAAAATATTAAGAAATAAAGAAGTTATGACGAAATTCCACTTTTTTTTTTGTCCTCCCTCGTACACTTGTGTGTATGGACTAGATAGTTGCGTGGCCGCAAGTAACCGATGCAACCAATTCTGAGTTGTTTTGGTTCGAGTGCAAATTGTGAGTTGCGTCTGCATTCAACCAAAAACTGTTCGACGAATTGAGTTGGTATAGAGAAAAAAATATAAAAAAATACTAACTTTGGCTATGCCGAAGTTGTAATACTCTTCACGCGGTTTGTATGGGATCCAAATGAAAGTAGACCGAGGGTCTTGAAATTTTCATTGTTTGTGTATATGGGTCCGAGACTAATAGTGTCCAAGTTCATCAGTTCAATAAGACAAAAAACAAAACAGTTTTTCTAATAAGAACATTAATTTAAAAGGGGGTTTGTATGGGAGGTACCCCCCCTAGTAGTCCGATTCGGCTGATTCACGAACTTGACCGGCGTTTGGTAAAAAAAAAAAAAACGATGTACAAAATTGTAGCTCTCTAGCTCAAAAAGTGAAGGTGACGAATCATGGGTATATGGTTATGACATCGAAACCAAAGCCCAATCGTCCCAATGGAAGAGTCCAAGAGAGCCAAGACCAGATAGCAGAAAATCGCCGAACACGCAAAACACTTGTCTTCTTTATGCCTCTCACAAACAAACTAAACATGCTATATGGCTAAAACCGTGAACATATCTTCGAGACGAGTGTACCAACATAAAAAAAATAATCGAAAGTCGAATGTACGTAGCCCGCGAAATTTGAAAATTCACCTTATTTTTTGAACAGACCTCGTATGCATGTAAACTTACTTTCCAAGTATTTGTACATTGACCACCGCAATTAATAATTAATCTTTTATAAATAAAACACATGTTATTTTCCATTTATTTGCACTTACTGGTTGTCACAACGTGCTTCATCCGTTAAAAAATGTCAGAGCTAGAGTTGGAAAAACATCGATGTTTTCGCAAAAACCATAGATGCTGCCAAAAATGTCAAAATACAATCGATTGTCCCATCGATGTTTCTCCAGCTCTAGGATGGATGAGATTAAATTGAAAAACGCGGAAGAAATATATTTTTGAATTTTGTATGTTATTTTTGAATGAATGTGGTCAAGAAAAGCGACGGAACTTTTAATTTCATTTTTGCTTTGTATTGAATTTTTATTTATTTATTAACAACATATACTATTCCAAATAGGATATAAACGTAATCTTAAGCTATGACTACGAGGCCTTAAGCTTATTTACGTACCAATTACATCTAGTATTTAATTTGAATTATTATTATTATCATCATTTATTATTAATTACATTGCATTGTCTCCTTAAGTTGTTGAATGAAGAGCAGGATGAAAGGATGTGAAGGATGGTAATGGGGGAATTAGAGTTGCAATAGTTGCATAGAGGGGATAAGGAATTGTCGAAAAAATGTTTATGGGTTAGTGGGGTGTGTCGGAGTCGGAGTCTGATAATTTTTGATAAAGATGGAGAGAGGAATCAAGTTTAATGATACCATAATATCGGAGGTCAGTTTTGTGGAGGTTGATTGTTTTA
Organism: Amiota mariae; assembly: GCA_035041805.1. NCBI lineage: Eukaryota > Metazoa > Arthropoda > Insecta > Diptera > Drosophilidae > Amiota > Amiota mariae. The sequence goes on along the minus strand of JAWNKV010000993.1, from coordinate 142,456 downwards.
TAGTGTTGATTTGTGATGTTCCAAATGTTATTTCTATTGTCTACAAAATGTTTGTTAGTGTGATTGTGAATATCTTTAGCATTAAAATTATTATGAAAAATTAGGGGTAGGGTTGAGGCATCTTTGGCTGCTTTGTCTGCTGTTTCATTGCCCATGATACCGCAATGGCCGGGTACACAGATAATTTTTATGCGTGGGTAGTTTGACAGGATAAGTTGTCTGATGGTGGCAGCATAGTATGAGTTGTTTGAAAGATTACTGATGGATTCAATTGCTGAAAGGGAGTCAAAGCATATAGCGTAGAGATTTCGTTTATTTTTGATTATATTTATAGCCTCGAAAATGGCTATGATTTCAGTAGAGTATATTGAGGTGTAAGGTGGAAGTAGGGTTTGTTGGAGAACTGAGTTAATTGATGTAATACTAAAAAATGTGGCAGATGTTGTTTTTGAGCCGTCCGTAAAAATGAATGAATGAGAGCTAAGTGAGTCTTTGAGTTCTAAAAATTTTTGTCGGATGACATCCAGTGGGGTTGCAGATTTTGTGAGTGAGGCTGGTGTCTATTATTGATGATTTCCAAGACCATGATGAGAAGGGAGTTCTAAGAAGGGTGATGGGTGTGAAGGGTAGACCAAGTTTTTTGTTGAGTTCTATTGAGCGGTTTAGGGTAGGAGTGATTTTAGATGCCTTTTTCGCTTTTAAAATTTTTTCAACGGGAATGCCCATTGGCAATCTTTGGCATGGAGAATTGATTTGCTTAATTTAGCAGGCAACTGCTGATATCGGATTTCTAGTGCTTGTATTTTGGTTTCATAGAGTATATTGTTGATGGGAGTGGATCTGAAGGCGCCTAAGGCGAGTCTTAAGGTAAAATGTTAATGGTTCTTATTTTATTTAACTGAGATGGAGGGGCGTTACCATAAATATATAAGCCATAGTCTGTTTTGGACATGATAATGGAATTAATGACGGATATGAGGGTGAGAGGGCTACAGTTGTATTTTTTGTTGGAAAGCCATTTGATGATATTTAGTTTTTTTTTAAAGGGATAGCAAAAGGTTTTCAATGTGTTCGTTCTTTTGTTGAAGGTGATGCCGAGAATTTTTAGGTTGACAACATTGGTAATCGGAGCTGTATTTGTTGTTAGTTGAAATGTGCAGATTTTTTTCTTACAAAAGTGTATGTGCTTGCATTTTGACACCGATAACTTGGCACCTGAGTAGTCACACTAGTCAAGAATGTCAGTTAGTAATGGGTCAATATCGAAAGTATTGGTTTTATTTATTTTTTTAAAAATGTGGTAATCATCCGCATAAGCGCAGAAATTGAGTTGTTTATGTAGTGATATGGTTCGATTCAGTTTATTAAAAGCTATTAAAAAAGAGTATAACTGAGAGTGAAGAACCTTAGGGTATACCGTTGGAAAGTGGAAGAATATAAGAAAAGTGATTATCGACGCACACTGTAATCTTTCGATTAGACATGAAGTTAATTATGTGTGGATACCTATTTTGTCAAAAGATTTGCAAAGTCGAGAGAGATAACTGATGAGTGGTTTTTTGTTGATATGGATGATGAAATCAGGTAGTCTAGCATAGTTAGACTATCTGATATTGACTTGCACTTTCAGAAACCTGTTTGCCGACTGTCGATTAGTTTGTGATGGGTCACAAACCACCACAGTCGGTTTGCTACTATCTTGTCAAGCAATTTGGAACAGCACGAGTTTAGGGATATTGGACGATAGGAGGTTATTTCAGTTCTGTTGGCTGAGGGTTTAATGAGAAGGATAATGTTGCTTGTTTTGTAATGTTGTGGAATGTGGTTGGAAAGAATGTCGTTGTAAAAGTTGAGTAGACGATGTGAGACTGTGTAATGTAAATTCTTGAGCATTGGGTAGTGTATTCTATCAATGGCAGGGGTATTACCTTTTAATTTTGATAGGGCGGATTGAAATTCTATGAAATTGAATGATTCCTCAAGTAGCAGGGCATCACCCGAGGGAGTGTACTGTATGTTGAGGGAGAATGTATTATTTTTATTTTGGAGAAAATTGGAAGGGCAGTTGGAATCAGAAGACTCAGATGGTTGCTGAATTCGTTTGCTAAAAGTTGTTTTTCTGTTAGAAATATGTTTGAGTTATTGCGTTTTATGCAGTGGATGGGGACGTAAGATTTAGTTCCGCAGAATGTTTTAATATTAGACCAGATTTTGGTTGAAGGTGTGGTAGGGTGAATTACGGCTGTAAAGTTTTCTAAGGATTGGCGTTTGGATAATTTAATCTCACGTTTGAATAAAGCGTTAGCTCTCTTAAAGTTTAGTATGTTTGTTATGCTTACATTGCGTCTAAGGGTGTACCATAATTGGTTTCTTTTTGTTTTCAGCTGTTGAACCTTATCATTCCACCATGGGACTGCGTAAGAAATGTTGGGATTATGGTACGTTTGAGGAATTGATTCGTGGGCACTTTGGCGAATAATTTTTATTATGGAGGCAGATTCTTTATTGATATTAGGGCTAGCTGGTCTTATGAAGCTGTTAGTTTTGGTAGATGATGTGAAGTGATTCCAATTTGCTTTGTCTATTATAAATTTTGATGGGAATTTATGAGCGTATCTGGGGGAACAGAATAGAGAGGTTATAATGGGAAAGTGATCGCTACCGTGTAGATTGTCATCAACCTTCCAGAATGCGTTTAGGGCTAATGTGGGAGAGGCTATTGTGAGGTCCACATGGGTGAATGTGTGATGGGTGCTAAAATTCGTAGGCGAGCCATCATTAAGGATCATGAACGTAGCAAGGTTTATAAATTTTGAAATAATGTTACCTCTGCGGTTGTTAGTGGGAGATCCCCAGGATTGATGCCAATCGTTTAGGTCTACGGTGATTATTGTAGGTACAGACAGGGTTTTAAATGCATTCCTGAGGTTATTTAAAGAAAAGGGTTGATTAGGTGGGATGTAACCAAATACAATATTGAATTTAATTTTAGATTGTACAGAGGCCAACCAGATCAAAGTCTTGTGAGAGTTGAAGGGCGTTGTGCTGCAATGAAATATGGATAAGGAGAGCTGCACCGCCAGAAGACGAATGCGAGGGATTACAGAAATAGGGTGTATAATTAAGTGTTACGGGGATGTTGTAGTGTGAGCTAAGATGGGTTTCTTGTAATGATAATATTTTAGGACTGTAAGTTTTTATAAGAATAATTAACTGATCATAGTTATTAACATAACCATTAATATTCCATTGCAGTATCTTGAGCATATTTGCAGCAATTAAAAATAAGAAAAATTATTTAGTGTTTGAGGTTGATCAGTGTCGACAAGGAACCACAACCGTTATCCAGCCTTTGTGAATAAAAATTGAGTGGGTTGAATGCAGACCAACGACCCCCCCCCCCAAAAAAAAAAAAAAAAAAGTAAAAACTTCTTGGACACGTAAGACCTTGTGGGAGAATCCACACGCCACCAAAATGATTTAGGGGGGAGAGTTGGCCTGTCACCCATACTTAAAAATTAAGATGGGGTTACTCCATGCAATACTCTTCACTGTGATTACTAGATGGGGGTATGTTATTGTTTGAAGTGTTAAGATTTTTTGATTTTAACAATGACTTAGCTTTAAGAGATGATTTCAATGTGTTGTTATTTTTTGAGAAAATTTTTACTTTTGTTTCCGAAAGCATTTGTGATGAGAAGTTTGTGTTGGTGTTGGTGTTAGCAGCTATTAAAGATGATGTAGCGTTGTCGATATTTGAAGTGATGTTGTTCTTAGGTTGGACGTCAGAGTATGAAGTGATGTTACGGGTATTGTTTTGATTGCTTTGAATTGTTTCTGTTGGTAGAGGATGGTTAGTGCGAGCGATATCAGAGTACCGAGTGTTGGATGATTAGTGTCGTTCAGTATATAGTTTGAGTGCGGTTTTCATGTCGGTCTTCTCGATGAATTTAATGGCTAGCAATTCCTTTTGTTTGAGAAATGAAGCGCAGTTCTGATCAAATGTGTTGTGGTGGTAGTTTGTAAGTCCATTAGCCTTGCAGTTTATACAGCGCTTGATATTCTGGCAGGTTTCGGTAGAAGACGGATGTTGGCGGGGTTGCCACAGTTTAGACAGAGTGGATTAGATTTGCAGGCTTTGGTGGGGTGGACAAGTCTTCCACAGTTTCTACATCTGAGTGGCGATAGGATGTAGGGGCGAATTCGAACTTTTTCGTAACCGCTGTTAATTTCGGCCGGTAGTGTAGGGGTGGAGAATGTAATAATAATTAGACCTGTTTCTTTTAGTTGCTCATTTTCTTTTTTAAAAATTTTTTTACATTCAGCTACATTTTGTGGTTGTAGTTCCTTGGTGATTTCTTCTTCCGATATATCTCTTATTAAGTTGCAGTATATCACTCCTTTGGATGTGTTTAGCGAGTTATGTTCAGTGACATCAACCATTGTTTTGTCGTCCAGGTTGGTGAGTATCACAAGTTTTGTGCCTTGAACGAGGGTTTTGGTTTTTATAAGACATGTGCCGTTTCGAAGTCTTTTGACTTCATCCACTGGCCTGCCGCAGACGCTGTCAATGACTTTCTGGAGTAAAAATGGTGACGCAGTATCCATGGTTTTGTTGTGGTCGACTCTGGTCATGACAAGATAGTGTTGTCCCATTTTGTTATTTTTAACCGTTTTGGATTGATCAATCGAGGAATGTGGTTGGTTAGGTGGATACTTTATAATAGGATCAGGTGGATTGTTCATTGTATATTTTTATTTATTTATTATTTATAATTAGTGGGTAGTAAATAAAAATTGCAGTAAACGTACGTAAATGTGTGAGGGTATGTATTTGAAAATGTGTAAACGTGTATGTGAATGAGCGAAAATAAACCGAAACGAAAACGAAAACAGAAACTGAGAGAGGGAACTACTATGAAAAACAAGCGTGTAATCAGCGAGCGTTGGCGTCAAACTGTATTGAATTTTTAGTTCTTATTTTTATATAGGAAAATAATTGAATTTTCTTTCATTGTTTGTTTCCTACTCATTGAATTTTATTTTTTTAATTACATATTTCCCGTTTATTTTTTAATTTGCATTTAAATGCATTTATTAAATTTTTGTATGTGTATGTGTATATGTGATGAGTAAACATTCGTATAGGTATATGTGTGAGTGAGTGTCCTTAACATTACTTTAAATAGTTTATTTATTTTTTTTTTTTTTTTTTTTTTAATTTATTTATGCCTATGGCATCTTAATTAAAATTAATAAAATTAGAGTGTGTGGGGTGGCTGTGAATGATCAGCCAAAAGTTTTGTTTGTCTTTAAATATATAAATTAATAAAACTTATAGAAATATGTAATTAATAATATCCTTTCTTCTGCGTAATTGTTCTGTTACAAAAATGAAAACGAACATTAAAAAATTTACGGTGTCTTTACGTCCGCAAGAGCACACACCTACGCATACAAACAGAAATGAAAACGAATAAACGAATGAAAAAGTAAAAAAAAAAAATTTGACTCAACGAGCGACGCTCAAATATAAAAGCAAGTTAGAGTTACCAAAGAAGAATCGACGATAATTCCCCCAACAAAAACCCTGAGTGTAAAACATGACTAACAGAATTGTGTTGTGCTCTGCTGTATAAAACCCGTCTATGTGGGCAACACATAAAAATGTGTATACAGGAAAAAATATTTCTCTTCCTCTTTGTCAAAGTGAATACCACGAGTTGCGTCGTGCTATATTGAGCGTCGCCCTCTATCCAATCAATGCGCCTGGTTTTGGTTATTATTGTATGAGATATTTTTCAACTGGTTACAAAATTTTTTCACTCTTCTGGTTTTGGTTATTATTGTATGAGATATTTTTCAACTGGTTACAAAAATTTTCACTCTTCTGATTTTGGTTTTATTTTTGAACCAGTAAAAAATTTATTCATTCGTTTTTGACATGGGCAACTCAAACGCCGTTTTTTCAATCAACGCAGCCCTATAGTAAGTAAGGACATATCTATAATATGTATGTATGTTTGTAAATGTCGTCCGTCCACATACATATCAGAGATGTGCAATGAAGACAAAAAGCATGCTCATGAACACTTTGTTTATGTGTATGTATTAAACATGTGCAATCATTATAATCGTATTATGCATTTCTGTATGTACTATCAATATGTCCCAGTGTATCAAGCAGCGGTTGTTGAGGAGACGTCCTCCTCAACTATCGAACTTATCAATTTTTTTTGTGAGTGCGAGCTGTCTTCGTTTTACGAAGAGCTCGTTAATTTGAGAGAAAACGAAGCACTCGCTGCACTTCTCTGGTACATACACTGGTGGAAAAATAATAGAAACGACATTCAGTTCTACACTTCAAACCACATTGCTTACTTCGTCTGCAAATTTTATGCTCACATCCCACTGTGCATGGTTAGTTGATAACGGTACTTTATGTTGATTTCGGTTTTGTGCATATTTCGGGAGAAATATTTTTTGTGTATTCAACATTGTTAAGTGACCACGTTTTTTCATTGGAAAAAAAATAAAAACGTTTTTAAATTTTGCCATTATCCTTTATTAAAACTTGTGAAATTTTATAAGTGAGGTACTATTTGGTAATTTTAAGAAAAAGGAAGTGTGTAAATAACAATTCCTGCTAATTTTTTCTTTTGTATAGGTACTAGAGGTGTGCAATGATTATATCCGTACTGCGTAATACTACGAGGTGTGTTCAAAAAATAAGGCGAATTTTCAAATTTCGCGGGCTACGTACATTCGACTTTCGATTATAATTTTTTTTTTTTTATATTAGTATACTCGTCTCTAAGATATGTTCACGGTTTTAGCCATATAGCATGTTTAGTTTGTTTGTGAGAGGCATAAAGAAGACAAGTGTTTTGCGTGTTCGGCGATTTTGTGCTATCGAAAAAAATGGATCAAAGAAGTTGCATCAAATTTTGTGTAAAAAATGGAATTAAGTGCTCAAAAACACTTGAAATGTTGACAGTGGCATACGGTGAGAGTACTCTGAGTCAAAAAAATGTATACAAGTGGTACAAGCTTTTCACAGAAGGTCGAGAAGATGTGAATGACGATGCTTGCTCTGGGACGCCCCAGCACATCAACAACCGATGAAAATGTTGAGAAAGTGAAGAAAATTGTTATGGAGAATCGTCGAATCACAATTAGAGAAGTTGCTGAGGATGTCGGCATATCGGTTGGCTCATGCCATGCAATCTTTTCGGAAATTTTGTGCTTAAAGCGTGTGGCAGCGAAGTTCGTTCCAAAATTGCTAAATTTTTACCAAAAACAACGTCGCATAAGCATCGCTCAGGAATTGTTGAATGACGTCAACGATGATCCAGATCTGCTTAAAAGGGTCATAACTGATGACGAATTATGGGTATATGGTTATGACATCGAAACCAAAGCCTAATCGTCCCAATGGAAGAGTCCAGGAGAGCCAAGACCAAAAAAAGCACGCGTAGTGCATCAGGAGTTCTTACCACAAGGTCGTACGGTAAATAAAGAGTATTACCTTGAAGTTATGCGCCGTTTGCGTAAAGCAATACGAAAAAAACGCCCGGAATTGTGTAAAAAAAATGCATGGCTTTTGCATAATGATAATGCACCTGCTCACTCATCTTTGCTCGTGAGAGATTATTTGGCCAAAAACAACACCGCTATCTTGCCTCAGTCACCGTATTCACCAGATTTGGCCCCCTGCGACTTTTTCCTGTTCCCAAGATTGAAGAGACCCATGAAAGGACGGCGTTTTGCGACGATTGAGGAGATAAAAATCGAATCACTGAGAGAGCTCAAGGACATATCAAAAAGTGCATATCAGAACTGCTTCGAGGGTTGGAAAAAACGCTGGCACAAGTGTATTATATCTGAGGGGGACTACTTTGAAGGGGATAAAATAGAAATTGATGAATAAATAAATATTTTTTGAGAAAAATGAAAATTCTCCTTATTTTTTGAACATATTTAATATACCATCGTTCATCGAACATAGTAAAATTCGTATGTGTGAAGATATGTACATCTTTTTTATGTACTAACTGCAAATGCTTACTAGTAATAATCTTACTCTTTCGAAACGTACTGCATATTTCATTTGTGTACTATAAGCAAAAATGTATGTACTTTTTTTGCTCTTTTCAAGTACACATAGTAAGAGCGGTGCGAATTGATCGAACGTAACACACAAACGAAACAACCACGATCATGCACCATGGAGTAAGAAATAAAGGTGATGCCAATTTTTTACCGCTATGTGTCGATCTCTGCAAATGGTCTTTATTTCTTAATTTTTCCGCTGCACAACACTATCATATGTTCATTGTTTACATATGTTATAATGTGCATATTTAACTGCCTGCAAAGTGTATGAAAAATACAAAATTTACTGTTTTATTGTTTAATTCAGTATTTTATTGAATTTATTGTATGTCCTACTTTGGTTATTCGCTATTTTTTTTTAAATGTTATTTTGAAGACGATTTCATCGTCACCACAGCTAATCATAGCACAAATAATTGACTTTGCAACACTAATTTTTACATTTTCAATGCATTTTCACGTAAGGTTCAACACTAAAGGCGTGTTTTTAACGTTTTAACACACTGATGATACTTATTTACTAAAAAAAATGAGATTGAGCGAGTGTAACAAGCCAAATTGGCATCACCTTTATTTCTTACACCATGATCATGCGCATTCTCTCAATTCTATCTCTCTCTCTCTCTCTTTGTCAAAGCGTAGTATGTATACTTGTATACGTGCATAGAACTAAACCATACCAAGCAAAATAACCACAATACGCAGTAAGTACTCCACATTTTATTTATGTACCATAAGTAAAAATGTATGTACTTTTTTTTGTTCTTTTCATATTTGTGTATTTTATTCAAATAAATTTTTTTCAAATAATTTATTTGTGACATAAAATTAAAGATGAGATTATTAAAAATTATAAAATAATACTAATAATTCATTTGTTTTACTCGAATAAATGATTTTTTGTATGTATTATTTTTTCATTTTTAGTATTACTTTTTACTTTATCTTTAAAGGTGTAGGAGTAGTTGCTGGATTACAATGTTGAGAAGTAGATACTTCTGGTTCAATACTTTGCGTGTCTAATTCAACTCTCGTCTAGGATTCTGTAGGTAAATTTTCCACAATATCTAGTCGTTTTCTTTTGAAATAGATTTCTCGGTTGTTACTTTTCTTTTGGTAAATAGTACTTTTTATGTAACGCTGTAAATGATTTGTAGCATAGTCTATGATAACCACTGACAAATAGTTCATCCGGCAAAACAACACCTTTAAATTTTAAGTTATGTTTTCTATGTTGCAAAATCATTCAACACTTTTCCAATGGCTCTTCCGTAAATAATATTAAATTTACATCTGAATTATTACACATCTGATGCACTCAACTGACTGTCTAAGAATAAACCGTAATAAGAGGACGAGGGCAATAACACTCATATATGTCTCACCCACACCCCCTCTACCCCTTCCTCTTTTCAAACGTCCACGTTTGCTTCATAAATACTTCACATGCCACTTCGTCCACCTGCATAGGGCAATGACCTCAGAAACACCAAATTCAAGGTCAGCGTCCAGCACCATAGAGCAGGCAATGGCATGAGAAATGCAAAATGTAGTTACATATTACAATACAATAACTCTCATATGTGTCTCACTCACGCTCGTGAGCGCGTATAGTGTCCTCTCGCTCATACTCACAGCGGCATAAGATATTAATTTTGTTTTGTTTTGTCAACTTTAAAGAGTAGAGGAAACGGCCGACGAGACGTGTCTGCCCGTTTTCATTACTGATTCTTGACTGAATTATATAACTTATATGTAAAAATCAGCCATCAGAAAATAAGTGAGATTAATAATTTTGTTTGACAACTTTAAAGCGTCTGGTAGAGGAAACTGCTGACGTGATGTATCTGCCAGTTTTTCTTACTGACTCTTGACTATATTATCTAATATATATGTAACATCAGCCATCAGAAAATAAGTGAAATTAATTATTTTTTTATGTACGAGGGGGGACCCAAAAAAAGAAAAAAAATGGAATTTCGTCATAACTTCTTTATTTCTTAATATTTTAACACCAAATTTTGATCACCTTCAAAGTATTCTCCATTGACCACAACGCACTCTCCAAACGATTCTTCCATTGTTCAAAACAGTTTTTAAATTCACTCATCGGGATGTCCTTTAAGCCTTCCAGCGATTTTTGTTTCACCTCCTCCACAGTGGCAAAACGCTTTCCTTTCATATTCCTTTTGAGTCTGCGGAACAAAAAGAAGTCACAGGGGGCTAGATCCGGTGAATATGGGGGGTGGACAATCGGTGTCATGGCGTTTTTGGTCAAAAATTGCTTCACGGAACGGGGCGGTGTGGGCCGGCTGTCATGATGGAAGAACCAGTTGCTGCAACTGTTCTCATGTGCAAATCTACGGATAAAATTCTCTGAATTGAACTCCATGACATTCCCGACATCTCACAGAGTTGATCAATGGTTCGGCGACGGTCTTCACGAACGAGGGCATTGATTTTGTCGACGTTTTCCTCAGTTCTTGACGTTGAGGAGCGTCCTGAACGAAGTTGGTCTTCAATAGACATTTCTCCATTTTTAAAACGTGAAAACCAATCGTAAACTCTGGTTTCACTTAGGGCAGCATCCCCATAAGCAGTCTTAAGCATTACAATAGTTTCCGCGGCCGATTTCCCCACAAAATTTCACAGCCGCGCGAACAACACAATCTGCCATTACGTTTTCGCCAAAATGTAAAAAGTTGTTTTGACAACTGTACTGATGCAGATGGCGTGACACTAACGGACATGTGGTCAAACAATAGGTTCCACCACTCTCCCTCCCCACCACAGCGTAATTTTTTTTTTGGGTCCCCCTCATACTTTGATGACCTAATACCTGGAAAATGGCCGTCTGGTCCAATTAACATGTAGGCATATGATGATAGTACATACTAACACTACTCAATTTTACACATTTTGTGCATCAGAAAATAAGTGATGTTTGGCGGCTTTGGGATCTTCGTCTAATATATAAATAACCAGCTTGTGTGTTGTACATAAACAAGTCTACGTATGCATACGAATACACATAACATTTCACTAGCACTGTAATAAGAATTTATACATCAGTTTCATCGTGTATAGAGAGCTTTAAATTACGAAATGCTCTATTGCACTCGGTGTGCTTGGAGACATTTTACCGTTACTATACTTCAGTGCTTGTTCTGTTTTGATATTTTACTTCAGACCAGAACTCAAGCACTGTCTAGCACTATACCGTAAGCTTTTCAAATGGAGCAGTGTTTGTTTTGATGTAAAAGCTTTAAATAGAACATTCCGATTCGCTGTCAATGCTGCACTGAAATACATTGCTTGGAACTAGTGTGCAGTAGTTCAGTGCGGTGAATAGAACCTTTTACGCAGCTCTTTAGTAGATACTAGACATCTGTACGATCACATTCAGTTGCTTAGCATAACTAAGTACCATAGAATTTCTTACTAATTTTTCGGAACCACACAAACGGAATAAATTATTTTTCATTTGAGAGAGCAATGCCATAGCAAACGATCGCCACTCAACACGATTGGAACAAGAAGAGTGTGTAAAAGAAGTGAAAGAAACAAAAGGAACAAGACAACATTTTATTGTATTCAGTCTCGCATTTGGTTGTTTAGTTGGTTTATTGCATTTTTGTTTTTGTGAATCTGATAACAGAATAATGGTACAAAATTTCCACTAACCCTGATAAAATAAACAAAATAATGTCTGCATAGCAATAGCTTCAATGATTAAATTTAAGTTTTTTTTTTTAATTTTAGTATTAAGCAAATAGAATTATGCTTATACAATATATACTTTATTTAGAATTTAATTTTTCATTTACTTAAATTTTCCTAGTTTTAAGTTTACTTTTGAATAATAATGATAATAATACAAAATACACACACAATTAAATTTTTATTGACTTTGTCATGAAGTTTGTAACATACAGAAGGAGACATTGAAGACTCCATATTGAATATATAGTCTCGATCACCTCGACGAGGCGACTTCATTTAGCCATGTCTACCCGTCCTAAAAATAAGCCAAATAAAAAATAATATAATATTTCTGTATACATACATACTCGTACATACTTAATTACAGAAGCGTAAAGTGTATAAGAACATCGCCATAGCCGAATATAACCTTTTTCCTTATTCGTACCTTAACATACATCGAATGCTATGAAATATCCCTGCTCGGGGGCAATTGTCCCCGTTTCGCTAGTTATTCACCAGTCCCTTTTGTGCTAGCGAATTCCTAGTCACGTTTTCAACAGAATCGAGCCAGTAAGAGAGAACAATTGAGAGGCAACAATTGGTTTACTTTCTTTGAACTGGTGTCGAGAGTTGATCGTCAAATCGAAAGAATGTTTTAAAGAACCGATATGAAATTGTACGAAGTGCAGTGAACATGTGTATTGTTGAACAAGTGCATTTAAGAAGATTTATGTCAATTTTGAGTGGTGTTTACTGTAGTGGAAAAAAAAACCAAAATTTGTGAGAGACGCGTGTCCCATTACTTGTTGCGGCGTTATAAAAGAAGGTAAGTAAAAAAGAAAAAAGTGTTATTAAGTGCATTTATTTAAATTTTAATTGTTTATTTCTTTCAGTTCTTCAGTATCAGTGTCATCATAAAACAATGTAAGTAAAACGAAAAAAATAAATTATCTGAATTTATTTAAACTTTAGTTGTTTTTAGGGTTCCGTACCCATAGGGAGCTAACGGAACCCTATTACTAAGCTTACGCTGTCCGTCCGTCCGTCTCCTGCTCTATCTTATGAACCGTAATAGGTAGGCAGTTGAAATTTTCAAAGAGTGTGTAATTCATTTGTGTGTTAAACGACAAATACTAAAAATACACATTTTTTAGAATCATTGTTATTTAATTTAATGTTTTTTTTAATTATTTTTTCTTTGTAGTATGCTTTTAGGCTGTTAAATATGTACATAATTTTATATTTTGAGCAAAAAATCTTGTACGATGGTACGGAACCCTTCGTGTGCGAGTCCGACTCACACTTGGCTGATTTTTTTTCATTTTGTTTTTAGTATTCCAATACATTCTTTTTTTTTTTTGCTTTCAGAATCAATCACATCAGACAGTGCAAACGTTTCCCCGAAAACCTGCTTCGGAAATCAATACACCTCGAAAAGAAACGTTTGCACAAGAAGCAGCCTTTGCAAAGAAAGCAGGAAGAATCCATCGCGGATGACGGCAACCTTTGAATTTGCATTTAAGTGTAAACAATAGTCAATTTGTTGTTTTGCTCCCTTTTTTTCTCAACCGTTTTGAATTGAATTTTTTAGTATTAAGGATGGAAATAATAATTAAGAAATGAATTTGTTTTGAAAGGTCAATGAAACAGGTTTTATTTATTCGAAAATGGGACTGGCGAAAAACTAGTGAAACGGGATGTTATGCGGTGACAATTACATCGCCATGTTAAATTCACCAGTTCAATACATGTACTAAGGGATAGAAATTCGCAGGTGCTGGTCAAAAAGGGAGTAGTCCAGAACTAGTCTTGGACCAGTCCCTTCATACAGCAGGGATGTATACAATCCTCTCACAACAACAACCATTACATATAAATTCTTTGAAATTGTTGTTGTTAAATGTAGCCGGAGAGAGCAAATGTGTTTGCATACCAACGTAAACGCAGTACAAAATAAAATTCAAATGTAAATTCAATTCGGCACCATATTGTTTGAATGAGAACATGGAGCATTCTCTCATCTACATTCAGATATTGGAATTCATTTGAACGAATTCGAATGTAAAATTCATTCATTTGTGCATAAATACGAAAAATGTCCTTTTGACTAAAATCATACCGATGACTAGTACATACGTTCTTCTTGTTGCTTTCGAATTTACGCAGCCTAGGAGGAGCGGTGCGAAGTGATCGAACGCATAACACAAAAATACGTATTTCGAAAAAATAAGCGGAACAACAACGTGTTCATTATTTACTCATCTCTCTCGTTCGGTCTCTGTCTTTCTTTGGTTATGCGTAGTACTTTCGCTTGTACGAGAATGGTAGTGAACCGTACCAAGGAAGTATAATCGTTTTTACTCAGGTAAAATGTGAAATACTTAAGTAAATAAGTAATTTGCTTGTATGCATAATATGGGCATTTCCACCAAACGTGGAACGTGACCAAAAAATTAAAAGTTATTCAAATCACATTAATTTAATATATTATTTTACAAAAACATAATACTTTGTTGTTCCTTTGCACATTTTTAATTTCCACATTTTCTTTAAAATTAACTTCGTAAAGAGAAGCGTATGGAAAAACGTTTGTGTAAATTTTTGTAAATAAATTGATTTTGATATGTACCAGAGATGTGCAGCGTGTGTTTCGTTTCTCAGCTGTCACTCAAAAAAAAATTAATAATGGAAATGAAGAAAAGTGATGCTTCAGTTTATAGTTCAGTCAAAATAGCATTTAAATTTGCAATAATTCGCATAGAGCTGAGAATTGGTATATATGTCTTAAGGATAATATTAAAAAAAGGTCAAAGGTCACAGATTTTGGTTTATCACATTTTTCGCGTAAACGGTAAGTGATATCGAAAAAATGTGTTTGTAGATCATACAATTCTCTACAAAAACTGTTATGAAACTTTTTCTCCTACGAATCACCATTCCTGAGTTATCGAGATTCCAAAGTTAAAGATTTCGTATTCTATATAATATGCACACATTTGCGCACCACCAAATGAGGTAGTGTATTTGGCGCATTGTGATTGAGCAATCAATGATGAAATCATTGAAGACAGATGGAGGTGTTGCTCGAGGGAGAAGTACACAAGAGAGTGTCATAAGTAAATGGGTTTATGGCAGGCATACGATGAATACTGTGTATGTGATCGGTAGATCTCGCTAACGTTAGAATGGACTCAACAGATCAGCATGTAGATGCAAGTGATTCACGCGTAAAGAGAGATATGGAAGACATTAGAAAACTTCTTGAGTGGTTTTCATCACATAATCCTTTCTCTGAGAATAAAAAAATCATGTCAATTGCCAGTGGAGTCGTCGGTGATAGAAAAAATAATTGTCACAATGCTCGTGAAGTTTGAATTGCACATGACGTGGAATAGAGAGTGGCATACCGATGTCTTTTCAGATGAAAAGAAGTTTAATTTGGAAGGGCCTGATGGCTATAACTATTATTTTCATGACATACGTAGAGAGGAGCATTATTTGGACCGCCTGCACAGCACCTACGAGTTGCAGTTTCTAAAAAGCACATTTCTTTTCTGACCGTATTAAGTGGTGTTTTCTTTAAATTTTTGTCTCCGTAGATGTGCAGCTCTTCTAATTACACTTTGAACCGTTGATAAGCTTGCTGAAAATCGCCGAACACGCAAAACACTTGTCTTCTTTAAGCGTCTCACAAACAAACTAAACATGCTATATGGCTAAAACCGTGAAAATATCTTCGAAACGAGTGTACCAACATACAAAAAAATAATAATCGAAAGTCGAATGTACATAGCCCGCGAAATTTGAAAATTCACCTTATTTTTTGAACAGACCTCGTATGTTAGGCGTCAATATACAAACAATTTTTTTTGTCATCGCTTTGAGAATAGGTCGGTTTGTCTGTTTGTTTTTGGTTTGAACAAGTATCAATTAAATGCTCTCATTCCATTCAAAATCAAATTACTGAAACACAAGAAGCTTATTTTGGAGCACTGCATAAGCTTTATTTCATAAAAATTGACCTACAAAATATGAAATAATTTATAATTCAAAAAATTTAAAATGCCATACAAAAATTAAATGAAATACCTCAAAAAACATTTTGTCGCTTCTAATCGCTTCTAAGACTAATTCAGACAATAGTAGTCGTTGACCGAGCGTGCTAAGGGTCGGGTACAGTATATACACAACAATACGTGGGAGATCGCGTCACCGGTTCGATCTTCAGTTTTTACAAGTAAATTTTTTTTTTTTATTCGCTCTTTGATTATAATTTTTTTTTTTAACATGTTATATAAAAAATAGAAATACAAAAAAAAAATACAATTTATGTGTGTCCCTTCATGTCTCATATAAAATAAATCTATAATTCAAAAAATTGAAACTGCATTTTTTCTAACATATGTCATAATAAATCATACAATAATTAAATGAAATACCTGAAAACATCTTATAAGACCAATTCAGACAATAGTAGTCGTTGGCCGAGGGTGCTAAGGCGTCGGTTCAGTATATGCACAATAATGCGTATGTGAGATCACGTCATAGGTTCTCGATACCCAGTTCTTTCTACGTCATTTTTTTTTTTTATTTCTCGCTATTTATTATTTTTTTTAAAACATTGATATATAAAATAGAAATCTATACATATAATAAAATCGTAGACTTTGTCTGTTTGTTTTTGGTTTGTGCAAGAATCAATTAAAAGCCACTCATTCTATTCAAAATCAAATTATTGAAACACAAGAAGCTTTACTTGGTGCACAACATAGGCTTTATTTCATCAAAATTGACCAACAAAATATTATTTTATTTTATAATTTATAAAATTTAAAATGCGTTTGTTCTAACAAATTTGCTAATAAACCATTTTAAAATTACACGCGCTACTTCACTACATTTTATCGCTTCTAAAACCACTTCACATATAATCTTCTATAATTCTCTAAATCTTATATTGTTTTACATTCGGGCGAGACAACGTTACTAACAAATGCACAAAAGCTTTTTGAATGCAAAAAGAAGTTTGCCGGGCCAACTTGTACTCGTATATAATAAAAAAAAAACAAACAAATACTACACATAGAGTTTTATTTTAAAATAGTCATAGAAAACATGTCACGTTCGAATAGCTTAAAAATCAAATTAAAATAGTACCCATGATATTTTTATATAACCAAAAGGATTTATAAGTTTTCTTATTTCTTACCATTTTAAAATTTGTAACTTTAAAATATTGTTTGGTTTCTCTGAATCTGATGTTTTTAAAGATGATTACAAAAACTACTTCTATTTTTGTCACGTTCGAATAGTTCATTTTCTTATCCTTATTTTGTAACTAATATTTCGCGTGAAACAGACTAAAACACCAATGATTAGTAGTATTAAGGATCTATAAGATTATGTAAAAGACGAATCTCAAATATGTTTTTTCTGACTTCTTTTTATCACTTAGAATGTGTTCAATAGTCACGTTCAACATCGTGGAAATGTCCATATGAAATGCATTACAAGTAAACGTACTACGTTTATATACGTTGGGGGTTATTTTGTTTGTGTTATGCGTCCGCTCCTCATAGGCTGCTTGAATTTGAAGTTAGTACATAAGAAAGTGATTTTGAGTAATATTCATACTGAAGACGCAAAATACAACACATTCACTTCATTTTAGTACACATTTCAGAGTAGATTACTCAAAAGCACTTTTTTTATAATCATTGCACATGTTTAATTCAGACTGAGCATAAGCAAAACTTTTTATAAACTACTCAAAAAGTAGCTAAATTTCTGCAACAATAACAAGCAAATGACCGAATTTCAGGGTTTGCTTTGGGTACTTTTAAAGACTGGGTGTCGCATAACACGAAAACAAGTTTTCAGGATCTGTGTCTGTTTCTGTTGGGGTGTGCAACATAGAACAGAATCAGAATTTTTGTTTTATTATTGTTTTGATTCAACACACAATCATTATTGTAAGGAAATGGTAGTAGTGTGTGAAAAAATTGTGATAAATTTTATTTGTTAAGAAAACTTCAAAAGACATACAGTTTTATGCTTTTTTCCTCTTCATTGATTTTAACCTTTTTGACATTTTCTCACTTTTTTAAAATTAAACAAACCCTAAAAGAAAATTAAGCACAAGGTATTATCCGTCCAACATATGCTCTGTGATTCCCTCCATACGTAGTACATTTGTCGGAATCAGCCCTCATATAAACCGGGAACCAAATGAAAGTTTTTATTAGTTTATTTGTTTTTTGTACAATCGACTTGAATTGAAATTCTAAAAGGCACCAAAGAACTATCGCGATCGATCTCAACGATTTTTTTTATAAAAAAGCACAACAAAGTCTTTACAGTAGAACTGCTTTGCAAATTTTATTACATTTAATTATTTCTTTTCATAACATTTAATTAAATGACTTTTTACACAAGACTATCTATTTAATCCAGTGTTTTTCAAACTTTTCCATGTTGAGACCCCTTTAGTGTGTAAAAATATTTTGCGACCCCTACCCTCCGCTGCTCATGACCTTTACAGTGTATTTTATTATATTACAAATATCAAAGCCGCTAGTGTGGTACTTTTCTCGATACCACCGTCTAAAAATTCTCCTGTTTCAACAACAATTTGGTTTTGAATTTCCAAAACTTAAAAATTCGAGTTGTTCAACTTTTCAATTTTCGATGTGTCAAAGACTGCTTAATTAATATTACACTCTATTGAATGTATGTCTGGTACAATAGCAACATTTTTGACCAATACGGAATAAAATAAAAATTTGTTTACAATTTCAAATGAAGTTAAGAGATTTTTTTAATTGTATGTATAAGAGCACAATTCTTGACAGACGTGCTTTTTTTTTATAAATAAATCTGTTATAGATAACAATAAAGTTTAACCCACCCAAAATTAATATTTAAATATTTTTATTTTTTAGTTTTATCAAGAAAAACAAACTCAATCTACTAAAAAATGGAAACTCCAGCACTTAAGGATCTGCCCAAAGTTGCTGAAAATTTGAAAAACCAATTGGAAACTTTTAATACTGAAAAGTTGAAGAACGCGAGCACCCAGGAAAAAATTATATTGCCAACGGCTGAAGGTGAGTCAAATGCAATGGAAAATAGATCAAATTTAATTGATTGAATATAGGGATTATTAAACTACATACGAGGGCTGCTACTTAAGTTTTGAGACAGACAAATAATAACATATATGTATCATTGAAAATTACTTTATTGTTTTTCAAAATATTCTCCAAGAAGATCAATACACTTTTGCATGCGATTGAACCAATTTTCGAAGCACTTTTTCCACTCGGATTGAGGTATCTCCAAAACATGTGTTTTGAACGCATCAACTTCAGGCGTCGAAAAACGTTGACCTCGCAATTTATTTTTGGTGTGCGGGAATAAAAAGAAGTCATTGGGTACAAAATCTGGACTATAGGGCAGATGATTAATCAATTTAACGTTTTGAGTGTTTAAAAAGTCACTTGTTTGAGTCGATGTGTGAGAGCTTGCATTGTCGTGGTGGAGAATGATTCGTCTTCTGCGGTTGATTTTTCTTATTTCTTCGAACACTTCTGGCAAACAAATGTTGGTGTACCATTCAGAATTAACCGTTCTACGTTTCTCTAATGGCACGATGGCGACATGTCCGGTTATTCCAAAAAAACAGTCGACTGCTGTTTAGTTTCAGGCTCATATGCATAGATCCATGATTCATCACTTGTCACGATCTTATAGACGTCTTTTAAAGTACCGCGATTGAATATTTCAACGATTGAATTCAGAAAACCAGAGAAACACGGTGACCCTGGATGGTGCTTCATCACCAAAAGTCGAAGCGAGTTGATTGGCACACTCTTGTTGAGTTAATCCACGTCGAAAATCATAAAAAATCATTGCACGAAAATGTTCACGGTTTAATTCCATTTTTTAGCCGAAACGATTTTTTCAAGTCACTGTAAACAATACAAATAGCACTCGTATGACAAAACGTTCTGAGTACATTTATCATTAAGAACGACAAGCTTTACGATACCAATGTCAGATTTGACATATCAACATTGGCGTTGCCATATCTCAAGACTTAAGTTGCAACCCTCGTACTATAATTAACGCATACTTGATTATTCTAATGCATAATAACAACAATAGATGTTGCCGCCGAGAAGAATCAACAATCGATACTCTCTGGTATTGCTACATTTGATACTGCAAATTTAAAGCATGCTGAAACCAATGAAAAAAATCCTTTGCCCGATAAGGAAGGTAAGTGAATGCATGATACCTCAGTTAGTAAATAAATCTTAAAATTGTTTATTGAACATCACTTTCTACACATTTTTCAAATAAAATTGAAACATTCACAACTTTATTACCAATGTTTTGAGGAAGGATACAATTTTTGTATCCACCGTTTTGTAAAGAAAGACACTTCAATGGGACAAAGTGGTCGTGAGCTGACATTGCAGAGATTTCACACAAGTGTACGAAGTTCGTTAAATGACAAAATTGATTTGCCAACAACACGATAAAAATGAAATTTTCCTGATTTTACAGCGGCTTCCCATAAGCCATCGAAATGAGGTGAGCGGGGAGGAATAAAACACCAGTTTATGCCAAGTGTTAAGCATTCACTGGATATCTTATTTATGTTAGGATCGCTTAAGAATAGCTGCTTCAGTTCCTCTAGCTCATGCTTTGCACCCACAAAGTTCGTAGCGTTGACTGACCAAATTGAATTAGGCTTGCCCCTTAGGCTAATAAATCTCCTTAATGCAGCGATGAATGATGATGTGCATAAGTCCTCCACGATCTCCAAGTATACAGCCTTAGTAGCGAAGCATATGAATATTGCAATGTAGCATTTAATCGATGGCCTATTCCTTACTTCCGATTTGTAGTAAAAAGGCCCACAAAAGTCAATCCCAGTTGTCCAAAATGGACGATTTGGCTGAACGCAATCCGCAGGCAATGGAGCCATAATATGTTCAGCGATCCTTGGCTTTAGTCGAAAACAGCGTATGCATTTGTTTACAATGTTTGATATGGTCTTGCGACCTCCGATTGGCCAAAATCGTTGTCGCAGAGCAGCAAGAAGACCCTGAGGTCCCGCATGTAAGAATTTGTGATGAAAAAACATGATGATTGTGCTAGTAACAGGATGATGCTTTGGTAATAACAACAGGTGCCTTGCATCCTAATCAAAGTAAGAATTTTGAAGCCGTCCGCCAACCCGCATCAGACCCGTCGAGTCAATGATTGGATTAAGTGATAGAAGCATGCTTTTAGATGAAAGCTTTCTTTTGAGTTGAAGTGCTCTGTAATTATCCTCGAAGTGCACTTGCTGAATACATCTGATAAGTAAATGTGTGCCGCTTCTGATGTCATCAACAGTGAGGGAACCTTTAGAACGAGGAACGTATTTATATTTCAGCATCAGAAACCGGTGAACGTATGCAAACACCCGCTGCAACTTTCCAAATGAATTTTGAAACTTGCAATAAAAAGATATGTCCATCTGCAATGAAGAAACTAATGCTCTATGGCGACGTTCTGGTAGCTCTACAAGTGCTGGCAAGGTTGCAGACCAGCTAGATTCACCAGAAAGCAAAAACGATGGACCATTGAACCAGAGGTTAGATTTCAGCAACTCAAAAGGTTTACATCCACGAGATAAAATGTGAGCTGCGTTTAATTGAGAACTCACGTGATGCCATTCCATACCCACAGTACGTTCCTGAATCTGCGAAATCCTGTTAGAAACAAAGGTATTAAAATTTGATGATGAGCCACGTATCCATGCCAGAACTATTGTTGAGTCTGACCAACAATGAAAGGTTCAATCGAATGGTAGATTTAAAGAGACATTGGCAACGAGTTCAGAAAGCAAATAAGCTGCACAAAGTTCTAGCCTGAGTATTGTTAACGTTTTTAATGGAGCTACTCTAGACTTAGAGCAAAGCAAGTGTGATGAAAATGTCCCCTAGAACTCAAAACGAATGTAAATACAAGCGCCATAAGCAGGCTAGTAACGTTTGAGATCTGCAAAGCAATTTCCAACCAAGCAGAGTTTAAAGTTTGTGGCTCGTCCCAATTTAGCTTTTCCTTCCAAAGAATCTGAAGAAATATCTTTAACCTCGTGACGATCTAGCAACGGCAGCTAAGAACGTTTAGTGATTGACACCTCAGAATAGGTTTGGGTAAAGTTGAAAAGTAGATTATCCAAAACAGGATCCCAGGATAAACCAAGTGTTTTTATAATGTCTGTTCCATCATGAAATTTGAGAAAAGTTTCTCTGTCCGCTTCAGCTTCGCCAGAAAGCGCTGCAGGTTCATTGGAGCACCACTTGCGTATTTGGAAATTTCCTCTCCGCAATACCTCCTTCACCTGACATCGAATTTGAGAAACCTCCTCGATTGTGTCGCCTCCAGTTATTAAGTCATCGACGTAGAAATCCCTGCGTATGATTTTAGCAGCAAAGCGGAAATTCGCCTTCCTCGCCGTAGGAAAGCTGATGCATGGCTCGAATAGCCAAGAATGCTGCTGGCTTTGTTCCATAAGTGACTGTGTTTAAAGTGTATGTCTTTATGCCCTCGTTAGGATTGTCACGCCACAGAATGCATTGAAGATATTCATCCGGGTGTGTTATGCGAACATAGCGATACATTTTACAAATGTCCCCACACAAGGCAACTTTGAAAAATCTGACGTAAAAGTGTTGTAAAAATCTTTGGTTGTATAGATGGCCTTGCAATTGTAAGTCGTTTAGAGATGAACCAGATGCAGATTTTGCAGAGCCGTCAAATACAACGCGTAAATTAGTTGTGGTGCTATCTAGCTTTTGCACACAATGATGTAAAAAATATTGAGGCCCATTCCACTTGTTAGGAGCCAAAGACATATGATCCAAATTGATATACTCTTGAAGGAACGCTGAATACTGAGATTTTAGCGTTGTGTTCCTATTCAGCCTAGACTCGAGGGTCCTAAATCGCCTTAAGGCACTACCATATGAATTACCAAGTGCATCAAAATTGGTCTTGGCCGGAAGACGAACAGAGTACTGACCAGAATGTAGACGAGTGCAGCCTTGCTGAAATAATTGCTCAGCAAGTATGTCCTCATCAGATAGAGGAGACGATGAACCATAGCAACTGTCGATTTCCCAAAACCGATTAACAACGTCTGCTAATTCATTAAAATCGGCTCTGATATCTGAGCAAGCGGCTGAAACTTGCAATGATGCATATTTCCTTCTTTCTTGTGAAAGACATCCAGATACCCTCCAACCAAGCCTTGTCTTTTGCAAAGTAGGTAAGTGATCAGCAATGCGAATTTGCCCAACACATATAAGCTCGAAGAAAAGTCCAGCACCAAGAAGTAGATCAATACGTTGAGACTTATAAAACAGTGGATCAGCAAGACTGATATTTTTTGGGATATTCCAATTCGAAGAGTTTAATTCAGAATGAGGATGATAGTTTGTTATTGTGTTAGTTATAACAGCAGTGAATGAAGCATGATACTTTTTATACCGAGACTGGGCAAAAACATTAGCAGATTTGCAATTGATTTGCAAAACGAGGTGTAATAAAGTTTAATTGCGATGCATAATCAAGCAACACACGACAGGGCATAACAAACCCAGAACGGCTTTTTATGTATATTATAGCAGTAGCAAGCAACACATAGTCGGCTATTTTGGTTTCTGAATCAGTAGGTGGAGAATTGGGCATATTTGCTGAAACAAGTGAAGCAGGCGGTTGAGCATGTGTATCTATTACAGACTGCGTACCATGAGTAGGTGAATTTGCTCCTGAATGAAGCAAAGAGTGATGCTTGGCATGGCAATGCTTACAATCTGATCTGCACTGTTGCAGACCATGTCCTTTGCGAAGACAATTTAAGCAAAGATGCAGCCTTGTAACGTGAATTGATCTATAGACTTAAAAATTGTGGACATTTTGAAATATAATGATCGTTACCGTTGCATAATAAACATCAATCATAAGATGAGGTGACAAAAGTATTTTTAAACGAATTTTGTCCCACCTGATGGCTACGTATTTGTTTTACCATAGCGCTTTCTACATTTTCCATCATCCGACATCGCTTTTCAAGAAACGATGAAATGTCCGTCCACATTGGCAGCTTGTTTATTTGCAGAGAGTCTTCCCATTTCTCCATAGTAACTCGATCTAATTTTCCAACGATGAGATGGATTAACAGCCCGTCTGTCAGCTCCGCCGTTGTTGTTCACGTAAACTGCTTGCTGCCCCTTTCTCCACCTTTGGTATGCCAAAAATAGACCGTTGACTCAAGAGAGCATACTGCATCCAAAGCGACACCATCCAAGCAAGGCCGCAAGTGCCGGAACTTCTCCACTTCACACATGTCTTGATTTTTACCAATGATGGTGTTAAACATTGCGTAAAAATCAGGCCAATGAGTATAATCCCCAGAAATCCTCGGCACTGCAATTCAGGCAAACGAGAAGTACGTGCTTGCCCAAGTATTGATATGTTTGGATCATTCATAAATTGACGCAGTCCAGTAGAATGAGCAACTGTGTCCTTTTGATGAAGATTAAGCAAATGAGTTAGCTTCGCTTTAAGCTCACAATAAAGATCTGAGAAAGTGATTCGAGCATCACTCTCAAATTCCTTAAAGTCTAGCCTTTCAAGATCTGACTGTGCTGAGTCAAATCTTGAATTTATGGGTTCCAATCTATCTAAACGTACCGACACATCCGCTTCACTTATACTATTTTGAAAATCAGTAAAGCCGAAATACCACACAACGACTATGCATATAACGGATTTGCCACTGATATTATATGCTATTGTATAAAAGTTTAAGAAACTGTTAAACAGAACACCCGCGCACTGAGTATGTATGTATGTATGTAAAGTATGTAATGCGTTTATGTATATAAAGTATGTAAAAAGGAACAGCTAAAACGTATATATGTCTGTACCGAAATAATAACTGATCTTATATATTGCTACACGTTTGCATGTACATAGACGCTTCACGATAGAAACGGTACCTATGTATATATGTGAAGCTTGCCTTGGCAACGATATGCACAAGACACGAAACCAAAAATGAAATTATTATTGCACTATAGAATAATTATTAAATTTTGCACTATGTGCTCTGCGAGGGGTTCTTTAGTAAATTGTAGACACGATAGCTACCCAAGAGTTAGAAGTCACAACGATTTTAAACTTAAAGAAAACACTGAGTTCACTAAAGTGCCACTTTGTTTGTGATTAGTAGTTCACCCTTTATTATTATGCACTTTAAGTTTACGCGTACCGAACAACAACAACAATAACTCACTATAATTGTGAACAATATCACGTCGGGGTCACCAAATGTTTTGAGGAAGGATAATATTTTTTTATCCACCGTTTTGTAAAGAAAGACACTTACATTTGTATTTAACTTTACTTTATTTACCTTTCATCTATATTTCTAATTTGTTTTCTTTTGATATTATACACTTTGAATTGTCCGTTAGCCACTGTACATATATTGGGTTGGGGAAAAAGTAATGTCGTAAACGGCGCTTTGAAGACAATCTGTGCTACAAGTGTCTTTTTGACAGTGTTGTGATCGTACGTTTCGGTCTCAAGTTGTAGCGCGTCAAAGATGGAGTCCACCAAGCAAGAAATTCGTCATATTTTACATTTTTACTACCTGAGAGGTAAAAATGCAGGGAAGGCGGCCGCGGATTGACGGCCAGGAAGGTTTTGCTGTGTGTTTGGTGGGATTGAAAGGGAATCATCCACTATGAGCTGCTCAAGTATGGCCAGAACCTCAATTCGGTCCTCTACTGTGAACAACTCGACCGTTGGAAGCAGGCGATTGACCAGAAGCGGCCAGAATTGATCAATAGGAATGGTGTTGTGTTCCACCAGGACAACGCTCGGCGTCACACATCTTTGATGACCCGCCAGAAGCTACGGGAGCTCTGATGGGATGTCATATCCATCCACCGTATAGTCCGGACCTGGCACCAAGTGATTACCATCTCTTCCGGTCCATGCAAAACGCTCTTGGTGATGCTAAGTTGGTCTCAAAAGAGGCTTGCGAAAACTGGCTGTCTGAGTTTTTTGCAAATAAGGAGGGGATAATGAAATTGCCTTCTAAATGGCAACAAGTTTGCGAACAAAACGGCGCATATTTGACTTAAATCGGATAATTCTAAGTATGTTAAATAAAGCGTCATATTCCGATTACAAATACGACATTTCATTTTCCCCAACCCAATATTACAAAGGTTATATGTAAGTGTGATTTACTTAAAGAGTTGTTGCTACTATTGTTGTTGTTGTTGTTTAAATCGAAATTGCCTTGCTCGTCGTCACTTGCGATCAGCTTTGCGTTTTGTCACCAACTGATTATTGGACATTCTCCTTTGCCCTATCAGAGTCTGAAACTGCATTCGACCAGAGGCGTTCGATCGAACATCAGCCTCAAACCTTCTGCTCCCGACAACCAACAAATGCAGTTATATTTAACATATCAATTAATTGAATTAAAGACAAATTTTAATCTTCGAAATTTTAAAATTTATATGCAAGCAGGTTGGTATATTCAGCATTGGTTGATTTTGCTTATTTCGTCTATTATACTTCAATGAAAAAGTGATTTTGGTAAAATGCAAATATATGCGTTAATAATAAATGAGAAAAAAAAAAAACAGCTGACAGTTTGAGAAGCACTACAGCAGTCGATAAAAAAATCAAAAAAAAAAAAAAAAACCCATTTCTCTCAATTCTCCCTCTACCATATGCAATTTAGAACAAAATTACATCTATATTAATTTTTTTAATTTTTAACTGCCATTGATCACGCTTGTTAAAATGATGTTAAGAATACAAAAATTGTAGATAATTATTCTTTTTACCTCCTACATCCGAATTCACAAATATTACCTCTTAGAATATGCATATAAGGATGTTAATGACGAAGACATTCTTTGTAGACAATGTTTGACATCGTGTTATTGTTTGGTAGCAAAATGTACTGTTTCTCGGGACTTCAAACTCGTGATAAAGCAACAAATAGTTGGCCGTGGGAAAAGCACTCTGTGACTTATTAATAGTAATCGCGAACGATGTTTTCACTGGAAATTGCAGCCATTTGAAAGATATTGGCAAATTCGTGGGAATCATTGGAATCCTTGGGATATATGCCGACTGCAGAACCGGTGAGGATGGTCGCCGCAATGAAGATGTCTTTCAGGTCTTCAATGAGTAACCTAGTTCCATTACACATGGTTAAGAGGGCTTATATTCCTTAAAAGCATGATAGGAGTACCGACTTTTAATGATAGTTCGTGAGGTGGCAAACCAGAAGGATAAAGGGATTTTAGAAATTCTTGAGCAAAGTGGACTACATCGTCAATATTGGTGACCGTGTCAATCGACTTAAAGGTTTTGAGTTGGCCAGGGACTCTGAATAATTGATTTCATTGACAGTGTCGTTCCTAGGCGATACTATTGCCCTGGAACACATACAGCAAAGTCTCTTTCAAGTAAATTATTGAGGTCATACTGC
The DNA here is from genome assembly GCA_035041805.1 of Amiota mariae. Lineage (NCBI taxonomy): Eukaryota > Metazoa > Arthropoda > Insecta > Diptera > Drosophilidae > Amiota > Amiota mariae. Next base: position 115,050 of record JAWNKV010000993.1, on the reverse strand, counting down.
TTCTAGAAGATGCTGCAGACTGTGGACTATGCGAACTAGTGTCTCATTTAAAATGGTTTCAGCAGAATTAGTGCCCAAAATTAAAGAAGGAAAACCTCCTCTAAGATTGAGCAATTCACGCGTGTCTCCTCTCATATTCGTTCGCAAATTTAGGTGTTGAATAGAACATCACAAGGGAGATGATTTAAGACATGCTTTGATGATATCTGCAAACTTTTGACAAAATCATTCAAATCACTGAAATTGTACGGACGCAGCAGCATGGTATTTATTGAATCAGGAAATACAATACAAAACGAAGCTGAGAAAGAAAAATATAAAAAAAACACTAACTTTCGCTATGCCGAAGTTGTAATACTCTTCACGCCCAGCTAGTGGTCCGAGGGTCTTGAAATTAATAAGGCTGTTGGTCAGACACTTATATTGTCCAAATTTCATAGTACAAAAAACAAAAAAGTTTACCTAATAAGAACATGAATTTGGATGGAATTTAGTGGTTCGAGGGTCATTTCTTAATTTTTACGCTGCAAAACTCTTATCATATGTTCATTGTTTACATATGTGATAATGTACATATTTAACTGCATGAATATTGTATGAACTTGCCCCCAGAGCTACCATCTTCGTATAGGCCCCTGTGTCTCCTAAGTACCACTGGGAAAATTTTTGAACGGATTATTTGCGCCAGATTGCAGCAGTACGCGGAGTCGCCAAATGGTCTGGCTGAAATGCAATTTGGCTTCAGGCCGAGAAGGGATACCGTAGGAGCAATCCAAAAGGTCTGCGGCATTGCAAGGGAGGCTCTAAATGGAACTAGATGGCTTGGCGGTGACAAGAAGTATTGCGCAGTGGTCACATTGGACGTAAAAAATGCTTTCAACTCTGCAGATTGGAGCTGCATCATAAACGCGCTAAGCATTTTGGATGTACCGTGTTACCTAATCCAGATAGTAGTGTCATATTTCAGAGAGAGAATCCTGGTTTGTGACTCGGAAGAAGCCACTAGGACATTTGACATTACTGGAGGTGTACCACAAGGTTCGGTACTAGGTCCAATTCTGTGGAATGTCATGTATGATGGCATTCTGAGGATTTGTAAACCTGATGGGGTGGAGATTGTCGGATATGCGGATGACAATGCTATTGTCGTGGTAGCAAAGACTCTGAGTGAGGTCACATCCAAAATAGAGAGAACAGTAACAGCGTCGAGGAGATGGCTAACACAGAATCACCTTGGTCTGGCGGAGCATAAGACCGAGTTGGTTCTTATGAGCTCCAGAAAAAAGGTGGAAACAATCTCGGTGAGAATTGGAAGCCATTCCATTGAGTCGAGGCCTTGCATCAAATACCTGGGTGTACTCTTGGACCATCGACTGTGTTTCAAGTGGCACTTAAACGAGTCAGCCAAAACAGCAGCTGCCATCACAAAAGCTGGCCAGGATTCTCCCAAACCTAGGGGGACCCAGACAACAATCTCGGGTTCTGTTATGTTCGGTGAGTAAATCCATACTGCTTTATGCGGCTCCAATCTGGGCCGGGGCGCTTGCAACCAAGTCATACCTCCGTGGTATAAGGAGTGTTCACAGGGTTGCTAACCTCAGGATCTGTAGGGCGTATCGCACAGTGGCAGACGATGCAGCGGGTGTACTTGCAGGCAGACTGCCAATCGATCTGGAAGCCCTGGCTGCCAGGGACAAGTATATCGCACGGGCATCCTCTCAGGTAGCAGACATGGAGGAGATTAAGTCCAGATACCTGAACATTTGGCAGCACAGGTGGAGTAGGGCAGAGTCGCGGAGGATACACCAGCTTATCCCAGATATTACGAATTGGCTAAAGCGTCGTTCTGGTGATGTGGAGTTAGAATTTACTCAATTCGCAACTGGCCATGGCTGTTTCAGACAGTATCTCCACAGGTTTGGGCGCCTGCTTAAATTTTTAAGCTTATTTTCCCTCCCTACGAAGGAATGCTTCGGCGGTGCCGTAGGGATTGAAAGGGGCTTGAGGCGATAGGGGGTTTTTTAGTCGGTAGGCTAATGAATCCGACATAACTTGTGGCACGGGTCATAGGTATCTTTGGAAGAAAAAAAAAAAAATGTATGAAGTATACAAAAGTTGCTGTTTTGTTTCTTAATTTATTTTATTAAAATTTTTGTATGTATGGCAGTGGGTATCGCTATTTTATTTTAATAATATTATTTTGAACACGACCAACACAGCTGATCAGAGCGCAAACAATTGACTTCATAACACTAATTTTTTAATTTTCAATGATTTTTCACGTTATTTTCAACACTGAATGCATGTTTTTCAGCATTTTAGTACACTGATAATCCTTATTTAGTAAAAATTGAGAGTTAGCAATTTTTGAGAGCTTAACAGGCCAAATTTGCATCACCTATATTTCTTACACCATGATTGCGGAGATGATCGTCACGTCGCGCTGGGAATCCCCGGAACCGTTGTTAGTTTTTTCCACAACGATGGTGAAGGGGTGATGTGAGCCTGCTCTACCGAGGCGGCAGGCGTGGCAAAGATCAGAAAACCAGCCGCTTCGGACCCTGGTCAGGGAGTGTGCATTGGACGCAGTGCAGTAGACTGCGTTGCCCCGGGCGAGCGCCAGTCCGTCCGTGAATCCCGGGACTGGTAAAGCATAGGTCAGGCCTCAGGGAACTGGAGTAGGGACTATGTTCCAAGGGTATACCCCCTCCAGACTATTACGGCCCGCCCGCAAACAAAGAAGAATGGATACAAATAAGGAAAGTAAAGGTATGGAGCCGGAAAACACTACTGCAGCAATGGACAACTTGGTTCCTGCAGCGGACAAAACTACTAGGCGGTTTCAGCAAAGAAGAATGAAGAGACAGAGGACAAGGAGGCTGGTAGGGTGACAGTTAAAAACAGCCCCAGCAAGGCCAACAAAAATAAGAGCGCCGCAGCCTAGGAAGTTGACGCCAGGGAAAAAACCTTAGGGGGTTGGTGATCACCCACACGAGACAATTACCCGTAGTTGGAGCAGCTTCCCTTGATGATGGAAAATCAGCGCCATGCCAACAATGAGATGAGGGACCTGTTGGCATTGGCAAGAAGACTGCATAAAGAAGAGGTCAATGAGAAGGTGAAAGCTAACGCTAATTCTCTTAATGAGAGAGACAGACAAAGTCAGCGAAGGTAGCTGCAGCAGATCCCAAGAGCGTCCGGTAGAGTCTGCATTAAAGCCAAAGGAGAATAAATGGCAAGTGGCAAAAAATCGAAAGAACCGGGAAAGAGGTACGCAGCAAACACGGCTCAAAAATGGTGACGAGGTTCTTTCTGAACGGCCTCCTAAAAAAGGAGAAGTGAAGCTTCGCCGAACACGCCCCGATCCTTTTATCCTACGCAGATATCCTTAAGAAGATAAAAGGTTGGTGACAGCGTTAGCAGGATACGTAGGACTGCTAAGGGGGAGATTCTACTCCAACTCTCCAAGAAGGGTAGTGCAATGACGGAAACCCTAAAGGATAAGATGAAGGAAGCGCTGTAGAGCTGTGCAACTGTGAGAGCTCTCTTCCAGTTAGCAGTTATTGACTGCCGGGACCTTGATGAAGTTACAGAAGCTGAGGATTTAATAGACGCAGGATGCCGGTGGGAAAGCGGCTATCTGGATCCAAGGCGATACTGCTTTCGAACAGAGTGATTCTTGTTTGCATAATGGTTTTACCTTTGCAAAAATACGTGGCATCCAATTTTGCAGCTGTTACATCCCCTTACGCTTCCCAAGATTCATTTCAGGCCTTCTTTTCTAAGAAGTGCTGCGAGGGATAAATCCGCACTCATAATTGGTGGGGATTTTAATGCTTGGACAGTGGAATGGGGTTGCAATAACACCAATAGGAGAGGTCCAGCTTTAACAGAGGCTTTTGCTTCTCTAGACGTGGCCCTACTCAACCGAAATAATGCATTCACATTTCACAATGAAAGAGGTAGCTCGGCAATCGATCTTACATTCTGTAGCACTACCTTGCAATACAGTTTTGCAACTACCCCGTCGGTTCAGTTCACAATGCCAATATTGCGGAAACGGGTGAGTGTCGCCTGGAAGACTTGGTAGATGGATAATGAAACCTTGGACCTTTTCGTCGCCGAGTTAGAGATGGCAATTGGTAGTGCAAGTCAGCAATCCCGGGCACTTATGCAAGGCCTATCAAGGATATGTGTTGCCTCCATGCCTAGGTTATACAAGAAGCAATGGCAGGAAACCCAACTTATAGTGGTCGGATGAGATTGCAGAACTCCGCTCACAGTGCTTCCAACTTTGTAGAAGATTACAACGCAAGAAGGAACACTGACTCTCGCGAAATCCTTCTTCTCCACGAGGAATTCAGGCGAAAGAAGTCTCAACTCAGCAAGGAGATCTGTAAGGATGCATTTCGCAGGTTGCTAGAGGAAGTAGATCATAATCCCTGAGGTAGCTTATAAAATAATAATAAGCAGATACAAGGGCCTGTCTAACATTCCTTCTTCTGTTGCTCTTATGGACAAGATAGTTGCCAACCTCTTCCCGACAAGGGGATTGTTGAGGATACTTCGACCACTTGTGGTTGTAGATGATGATATACCTCCCGTCAGCAGATTGGAGCTAGAAGCTGCATCGAAAAAGGTTAAGGTGAACAAGTCGCCAGGTTTGGGTGGCATCCCTAATGCTGTTCTTAAAAGAGCCATGGCCGCGAAACCTCACGTGTTCTGCGAGGTTCTGGCCAAACTGTAATTCGGCTTCAGACCAAACAGAGGCACAAAAAGTATTGTGCAGTTGTGAAAAATGTATTTAATTCTGCAGATTGGAGCTGTATTGTTAATGCGCTAGCTTCACTGGAGATACCCAGCTACCTAATTCGGATTTCAGTGACAGAACACTAATCTGTGATACAGAAGAAGGCACTATTGAGATAACTGGAGGTGTCCCACAAAGTTCCGTCCTGGGTCCATTACTATGGAATGTCATGTACGATGGTGGAGATAGTTGGGTATGCTGATGACGTCGCTATCGTCATAGTAGCAAAGACGATAAGTGAGGTCGCATCAAAAGTCAAAAGAACTTGTGCAGCTTCAAGAAGTTGGCTTAGGCAGAACCATCTCTATGCTTGGCGGAGCATAAAACCAAGCTGGTTCTCATGAGCTCCAGGAAAAAGGTTAAAAAACTGTCTTTATATCAAGTACTTCTGGACCACAAAAATTTGCGAAGATTCTCCCAAACCTAGGTGGACCCATACAGCAAATACGGTTTTTAATACGTTCGGTGAGTAAATCTATACTGCTTTATGTGGCTCCAAAAGTATAAGTTATTTATTTGGGGATGAGCGAAATGCATTTACTGCGATGCGCAGTGTTGTATTTAGTAGTGTTTTAATCGGCTTAATTGTTGTATTTGGGGCCTATCTGTAAATTGGCAACCTGTAGTCTATTTTTAACCGACAAATGCTTATGACTATTTCTATTAATGTATAATGGGTGGCAGGTAAATTTTTCGTTAGGGAGACATTTTATGACGTTTATTGATTTGTTCAGGGACACAGTAGCCTTTTTATGTGGGGTATTATTGTTATTATATTTGCTCATTTTACACTAACGTCACTGAAATTCAAAAATGTTGATATCTTAAAAGTCAAATTTTAATGACAATATAAAAGAAGCAAATATCTGAACAATGCATATGCGTCTGAAGTAAGCATAAACGAAATAAAAACGCTCGCTCAGACGCACCACTTGGAGTATTGAGAAAAAACAACAATGTGACCGGCTGTCCTCATATACGGTGTTTTTGTGATAGGTTTTCCCATATGCGGTGTTTTTGTGATCAGTGAACTTCTTGTTCGTTACCATATTAGAGATAAGAATAAGCAGATGGAGAGGATATTTGTAGCTAATGGGTTTGGTAGCTTAGCCTTAGAGCCAGACGATACTGAACGCTTTTTCGTACTTTTTATTTCAGCTCCAGTTTATTTCAAATACTAACAGGTTGAACGCATGGATTGGAGAGTGTGGTATCATGCTTATGGGCCATAGCTGCTCTTATCTTTGTTTTTTTTTTTTTAGGAATTAAAATAAGTTACAAAGTATTCCATTGATCAGGAAAATGGGAATTATTGAGCATGTTTGTTATTGAAGATTGTGCAGAATTCAGGAATAATATGTAAGGGGAGCTGTTTTAATGTAATATTGGGTATTTGATCTAAGCCTGATTAGGTTTTATTTTTGAGGTGGGATAAGATATAAGTTAGATCACTAAAGCCTTGCTGTCACATGCTGCTGCAACCCAAACCGGAACTGAATTCAGTTTATTTGGGGCTGAAAATAGAACCGAACCGAACTGCTATAATGGCCCAACTAGCACTGATTTGGTGAATAGCAAACAGCATTTTGATATTTTAGTGAACGTTTATTTTAAATTATTTGCATGTACAAATGAAAGATATGAGGGCTTAATAACTTTATTATGATTTTTGTATTTTTTTATTGTATGTTAAGCATTAGTCATTGCATTTAAAGAATAAATATGGAGTTAATATGAAACAAGAAATTATTTTAATTTTCATTTTGGAATAAATTCAATGATTTTATTATTAAAACCTACTAATGCATCATGTACATATTGTGTAAAAACTAAATATTTTGAAGCATGATTATTATTGTTGCAACCAAAATGTCATTTTGTTATATAATATGTAATTATAACTTAAGACATCATTAAAGGAGTTTACTATAAGCTCAATTGAATATTGGAAAAATATTTGTATATATATGTTAATTTTGTTATTTTCTAACAGCTATTTTACGTTTACCTAAAGAAGATCGCAAATCGATCTCTGTAGTTTGAAGTCTGGAGTGCGTAGAAAGCCGAGTTCTTCGGTAGCAACTTTAGAACCATCCACAGCCAATGTACGACTCCAAAATATGCTTCTACTACGCCCAACAAGCGCTATTCCAGTGTCGTAACACTTCACAACCAAACACGTAGAATTGAATTTTTCTTTCGATATTTTGAAATACACGAATCTTAAACATTGAAGATAACAATGTTTTTCTCAATGTTTCCCACGAAATTTGACTCGCGGAAAATACTTTAATAACTTTAATAGACTGTGCACAGACATTTAAACCGTTTTTAAATTCAACTACTGATTAAATACTGTTTTTTTTAGGGCCGTCTGAAACGTATCGAATTTGTGGCTACACTTATCGTTTGTTTTTCTTTGGATCCTCTTGCTAGTATTTACACTCAGCCACTGATGCCAAGAAAATATTTTGCCACTGCTCACTCTCTTTCACATTACTCACTCTACAAAAACCAAACAAAAACACTTCATTTCTGAACAAACAAAAATTGTGTATAGTACCTTGCGTTAACACATTGCAAACATGCCAACTTTTATCAATGAGATTATTAAAACTTCTCATTAAACTAATCACTTTATACACATTTTTTAAACAAAATTAAAACATCACAGCTTCATAACCAAAAAATATAGTTTATTTTGACATATAAATTAATTGAATTAAAGTCAAATTGGAATCTTCGAAAATGTTAAAATTTATATGCAAGCAGGTTGGAATATTCAGCATGGATTGGTTTTGCTTATTTCGTCTATTTTACTTCAATGGTAAAGTGATTTGAGTAAAATGCAAGTTTATTACTTAAAAACACTAAAATGTTGAATTCTTTAAATGCAATTTAGCGAGAAAAACAATAAACTATAATTCTTGGTACTTTTTTTCCTTTAATAATTTAATATAAGAGAGAATTTAACCAAATCGCCTGTACAAAATTGACGATTTCAAAAACGTCAAAAGCGGTTTCCATCACACCGTGGAATGGAATTGGGGCGAAATTGAGACGAAAGCGGTTTCCATCACACAACGGCATTTGTTTTTTTATAGACTCCGCTGGTCCCATCCGCACCTAGCTAGGCTATTCTATGGTGCAAAATTTTTAGTATAGCATGTGTTGATTGTTTTGTACACCAGATGGTGGCGTATACAGCGTTAAAATTTATTTTTAGAAATATTAGGTTAATAATATAGTAATTATATAAATACAGACCTCGCTTTGCGTCGATTCGTTTTGCGTTTTTTCGAAGTTACATCGTTACTGAATTAAGACTAATTTTCGCTTTGAGTTTTTGTTTTTTTCGAATTGCGTTGTTTTTTTATTTGTATCCTTATTATTTTTCGAGGAATCACATTATTTTAGTTTGTGTTTTCGGTGAATCACCATTTTTTTTTTTTAAACGTAGTTGATGGACATTGGTTTAGGTTTAGTTGTTTGTTGATTGATCGGCTTCGCGTGAAAGGATGTTTTCGTTACATGTATGTACAGACATTTTTAGGCAAGTAAACAGCAACTTAAGTGTTAAAAGGATGGCAAACATTTTGTTTTAATTGTGCTTAAACTTTTTAGACCATCATGAGTGGGAAAAGCAGTGCCGGTAGAATTACCAAAAAAAGTATTTCTTTGGAAAAAAAAATAGATATTTAACGACGGTTTCTCATAATGGGGGAAAGGCGGTAAACATAGCAAAATCACTAGATTTGGCTGCAACGACCATCAGAACTATTCTAGCTTGAGATAAAAATAAAATAACAGAGGCTGGCAAATCTGTAACATTTTTAGATGCGAAGTCGATGACTCGCACAAGGAGTGTGCTTATGATTAAAATGGAGTCCTTGTTTTCTATTTGGATTGAAAGTCAGGTTGCACAGAAAAATCCTTTAAGCCAAAGGGTAATCCAGGAAAAAGCAAAAAGCTTATTTGAAGTTATTAAAAACAAGTCTATATGTAGCAATGGCACAAATGGTAGAGTTGCTGACAAAGACAATTTTGTAGCTAGTAATGGCTGGTTTAAGAGGTTCAAAACTCGAGCAAATCTACATAACATTTCTCTCAAAGGTGAAGCAGCCAGTGCTGATACCGGTGCTGCGGATTATTTTATAACACAGCTAAAGGCAATAGTTAATTAAGGTGATTGTTCTCCAAAACAAGTTTTCAATGTGAGGAAACAGGTCTATTTTGGAAACGTCTACCAAAAAGAACATTCATATCGAAATCTGAAAAATCTGCACCAGGATTTAAAGCTAGTAAAGATTTACTCATTTACCAGCCAGAAAATCACTGAGCTTCGAAGGGGTATTCAAAAGTTCGACTTTCTGTTCACTGGCAAGCCAATAGAAAAGCATGGATGACGACATTATTATGTAAAGACTGGGCTTCCACTTGTGCTATACCTGAAATTAAAGCGTATTGCAATAAGGAGAACTTATCCTTCTTACCACCGAACATCACATCATTGATACAGCCGATGGATCAAGGTGTAATATCGAATTTTAAATGCTATTACTTCCGACGAACATTTAAGCTGTTTTTAAGTGCAACCGATTTCAGATTCTTGGAAGGATGTCAAAGCAGCATAAAGGAAGCAGTTTTATTTTGGAAGACAATGATGATGGAGCAGTCACTATTTGCCAAAAAATCGTTAATTTAGCAAGAAATTCAAATTTTGAAGGAATGGATGAGACTGACATAGAAGAATTAATAACTTCACATAACCAAGAAATGTCTAATGAAAAGTTAATGCAACTTGAACTGGAAATCGCAAATGAAGAAGACAGTTCGGTAGAAATATGTCAAAGTCGTATGAGTTTAATTGATGAAGCCATGGAAATTTTTTTAAAAAACGATCCTGACAGCGAAAGAAGTCTAAAGTGCGGTGACATCGAACATAAACTGTAACAAAGAACTCTATCATGAGAAAAAAAAAAAAATGTTTTCAGCAAACTTTGGACAAATTTTTGGAAAAGTTACTACAATTGATTCTTCATCTTCAGAGTGCGAATGATTTATTTTTTTTTTTTTCGTTACCTTTTTTTTTTTTTTTTTTTTTGTATAATTGAATTTCTTTTCCTTTTGTCTTATGAATTGAATTAATAAAGTTCCACTTCATTTTTTTTATCTAAATTTCCTCTTCTTTTAACATTTACTGAAAAAAAAATTAAGGAACCTATCTTTTATATTTGTATGGCTTCCTATAGAAAATCGTATTTTACTTTACGTCGTTTTAATTTGCGTTGCGTTTTTTTGGAACGTATCTACGACACAAAGCGAGGTCAGGGTGTATGTACATAATAAGTATCCTAAAACACGGCCATAATCGACTGCAAAGTTGTGTGAAAATTTCAGAGCAATTTGTAAAATAGTTTCGAGGTCAGAGGTCATGAATATACATTTTTATTTATATAGATAGAAGTCAGGTAGATTTAAGATTTGTATAGATTTCTTTTCAAGCTATATATCTAAGGGGTGATTCATTAAGATTTTTTTTTGTCAATTGGGTTTCTTTTATAGATCACGCGTGACTAGTGTCATGCTGTCATGTTTTTTTTATTCAATAATATTTGACAAATCATCATGGAAAGACTTACACCGTAACAACGTCTCCAAATTATTCAGCTGTATTACGAAAATCAGCGTTCTGTCCAAAATGTTTTTCTTTCACTTCGAGCAACATATGGGGCGCATCATCGGCCTTCCGAGACCACTATTGCCAAAACCGTCCGTAAATTTGAGTCGCAGTGTACGCTTTTGGGTGATGTGCGCCCGAACAGACCACATCCAACCCGAAGTGAGGAGAATAGTGTGGCTAAAGACCATGAGCAATCCATTCGACGCCGATCTCAACATTTGGGCTTATCGTATGCAATAACTTGGCGAGTTTTACGTCGGGATCTTGGTTTGAAGGCTTACAAAATCCGACTCGTCCAAGAATTGAAGCCGCCAGACTTGAATTTACGCTTAAATTGCAGTCAATGGGCTCTGGAACAGCTCAACGAAGATCCGCTGTTTTCGCGTCGAATTTTGTTCAGCGATGAGGCACATTTCTGGCTCAATGGCTACGTCAATAAACAGTATTGCCGCATTTGGGCTGAGGAGCAACCTGAACAGACTCCGAACTACCGTTATATCCACAGAAATGCACTGTTTGGTGTGGTTTATGGGCTGGTGGAATCATCGGTCCGTATTTCTTCAAAAATGAGGCAGGACAGAACATTACCGTCAATGGCGCCCGCTACCGCACCATGATAACGGACTTTTTGTTGCCTGAAGTTGAAGCCCGAAGTGTCGGCGATATTTGGTTCCAACAGGATAAGGCCACGGCACACACAGCGCGCGACACAATGGCTTTATTGAGAAATCATTTTGGCGAGCAGTTAATTTCGCGTTTCTTTCAATTGGCAGCCTATAGATCGTGTGATATCAAACCTTTGGACTTTTTTCTCTGGGGTTATGTGAAGTCAAAAGTCTTCGCTGATAAGCCAGCTACGATCCAGGACTTGGAAGTCAACATCACTCGCGTAATTGGATGGTGGAAAGAGTGATCCAAAATTTGACCTCCCGAATGAAACACCTACGGCGTAGTCGCGGCCAACATTTGAATGAAATTATTTTCAAATAGTAAATGTCAGAGAATGTTCTTTCAGGACTTAATAAAGATTCGGCCATCCAATTTCTCTTTGTGCGTTTTATTTAAAATTAAAAAAAAAAAACTTAAATGAATCAGCTTATAACCTTTTTACACTGGGACATGATTCAAATCAATGGTGATGCAGCGCTGATCCATATCAAAATCGACAACAACCACAAGGAATAGTGACGCCATTCTGGGGTTGTTTTTGTAGAATGTGAAGCAAATCCAAATCGGATCAAGATTTGATCCAATTTTGATGACGAATTGAGGATGGTTAGTGTTGGGCAATTTCTGTCATTTTTAGGTAATTTTCGACTGTCTTTCTCCTTTTTGTTGCGCTCCAATATAAAACACCTGATCTTTGCACAATTTGCAATTTGAAGTAAATTTTAAATTGTAATTTTTTTTCAATTTTAATAAAATAAGTAGCGGGAATGAAAGAGGAAGCTGCAATAATTATTTGCATACAACTGCAAATTGTTCTTTATCATGTATTGTTCACATAATTTCCATTTTAATTTCTCACGTTCCATTTGTATGTACAACCAAAACAAAAAACAGGTGTTCATGATTCAAAGATGACAATCTGAATGACAAGATACATCATCGTGATTCAGTGCAGTGTGAAAAGGCTATTAGAGACATATTTTCAAATCAATCAAGTAGTCTTTGTCAAACAACTCAGATAATTACATATATCAATATTATTTAAAAAACTCTTTTTGAATTATGAGCCACAATAAAATGAAAATTTTTCTATCATTTCCGTACAAAGCTGATTTGGACGAGGAGCAGCAACGCGCGCCGGGACCACTAGTAAACAATAAATTTATAGATTTGTTTTAATTTGAGGACAAAGAAATATTGAAAAATACAATTATTAAAAAATCTAAACGTATTTACGATTCAAGCTGGAAGTACATAAACGATTACAACGATAAGCTGCAATGTCGACAAATGCGCCATTTTTAATTAGATAGGAAAGTCTGACATAAATACTGCAAAGAAATTGTCATTTACCAAATCACTTTTTTGTAATTCACCAGCTGGTTTTTGGTTCACAAACCAGTTCTCTTCTCGAAGTTGATCAACTTTTGACGTTCTAGCTTTCGCGACGCAGCTATGCAATTCGCTTGACACGATTTTATATATTTCAACTTTTGTGTTTCGCTGCACGAAAGCACCAAAAGTCTATTTGCAAGTTAACGTCGTTTATGTACTACACAAGATTTTTTTCGTAGAGTAACTCTAGTTAGAGCTCTCTACGTTTACTCTAGCTAGACCAACAAACTCTAGAGATATTAAACAACAATCGACAGTGTACACAGTGAGAAGATGCTTTAGCTAGAGCGCAGGCAAATACAATATCAACAATTTACCTACATACAGTGATAATTAATATTAATAACATATGATACACAGTACAGTGTTTTTTCGATATTGAGTACCAACATAACGCCACAAGAAAATCGAATATATGTAACCCGAGGAAAATCAAAAATCGCGATACTTTTTGGACAAACCTCCTATATGTAGAATTTTTGTGATCACACCAACACCGGTCGCTCTTCTGTTTAATCATTTACACAAATAATATGAAATAAAAAAATCCAAATGCGAGAGTCCTATACTACTTAAAGTATCGCCACAATTTTGTCGCATACTCACATGAATAAAAAAAATGATTCGCAACAAAGAGACTTGAGTATAAACAGAACCGCATAATTTTTTTGCGGTTTTTTTTGGGTATTTGGGTATGGAAAGTACCAAGTATGTATGCGGTGTACTTATTGTTGCGGTGTGTCGCTGCAGTTCTCTGCTATGTATGAAAAGTATAAATATATTGATATAATTGGAATACATTTGATATTTGGCTACCGCTATTTCATTTATTAAATTCTGATATTTTGTTTTTATTTTTAGCCATCGAAAAAGAAAAAGAGAAGAATCAATTCATTGCCGGTATTGAAAACTTTGATTCAACCAAATTGAAGCATACTGAGACAACTGAGAGAAACGTTTTGCCAACTAAGGAGGTAATTGAGGCAGAGAGGTCAGCCTAAGATGGATGCCTTTTTCATGAAAAACAGATTCTAAAAAGAAAACAAAATGTATAAATTTAAGCAAAAACTTAACTTAAAAAGAACGAGACATATAGCATCCAACGCAGCCATCCAATAATATTAAAGACCGATCTTTCATTTAATATGGAAAAGGCAAACAGATAAAATATTGAAAACGCAACCCTACCAAATGAACAGCAGATATAATAAATAACGGTGTTTATACTACAACAGTGTAAATTTTTTTTACCTAAAGCTTCTAGAGGAATGTTGAGCAGCTCTGAAAACAGTGTCTTTAAGTTTTTCTAAACTTGGCACCATTAACAACATTCAACACCTAAAAATCTATATTCAATAAGTATAGTCATATCTATAATGGAGCGTTTGTTCTCTTTATGTTGCGAACTCTATAGTCTAAAGGAAGAAATAAAAATTAAACAAAATATGCCGGAAAAAAAGATCTATTCACACCTTCCTATCTAAAATCTACCATTAGAACATCAATTAACATTTTAAACTTGAAAACAACAACATTAAGGAAATTCATAAAAATATTTAAGAGAAATATAAAAGTTGCAGTTTTTCTTTTAAATGTTTTATACATTTTAATCATATATTTTTTATATATATATATATTTTTTACATATATATATATTTTTTTTAACAATAATAATGTATTTCTACTGGAAAATGAAAACAACAAAATAAACGTAAAATTTTATAACCAAAAAAAAATTAATTTGTTTTGATATCTCTGCATTCGTTTCCCCAGTGTAATACATATTCATCATTACTTTAGTGTACCGATGGGGAATAATGTAGGGCGTTAGCATAAGTTCTACAGATTGTGGTCAGTGGCGAACAAAATAATAGGGGAAACTATTGAAATTTGTGCAAACTTATCAGTGGAATAATTTAAACTTAAACCCTACCTAAAACGACTGTGATATCAATATCATGATATAGAGATAAAACAATAACTGAAACTCAGCAGGTATTAAAAAAGTTAAATAATTAAGCCCCGGGAATGGATAGAAAAATGAACCATAGCCTACAATGTTATACTTGAAACAGGAGAAGTGGACAAAACATTTTTAAATGCGATCATGTTCCAGTTTTTTAAAAAGGGTTATCTTTATATGGTAAACAACTACAGAGGAATTCCATCGCAAATGTGTTCATGGGCGTACTAAATGAACGAATTTACAAATAGGCGAAACAGTAAACTGTCATAAATGAATGTCAAGCAGGATTTGCTTTTGATCAGATGCCCAGAAACCGTCTAATATACAAACTGCATGAGATGGGCCTATCAACAAACATATTAAGATTAATAAAAGATATCTATAAAGACACCAAGTATGGACAAGTGATTACATTTCAAATGACTTCGATACTTATTCTGGGGTAAAACAAAGATGCCTGCTGTCACCGTTGCTATTTATTTTGGACCTAAATGAAGAGGAAAGAAGCCTAAACAAACATAAAAGTTTTAATGTTTGCCGATGATATTGTGTTACTAACCGAACACGTTAAATCATTTGATGATTTATAAGTCAGAATGCTATTGTTTAAAGTGCAGATGGAGAAGAAGGATTTATAAAAAATTACAAAGTAAGTAAGACATAAAGAAGAACCCAAATATAAAAAGGTTAAACTGAAAACAATACATACCACCAATATTAAAAGACTTTATAAATATACTGATACTATTCTTTTTCCAAGCCCAAGCAACCATTGAGTTATGAATAACAAATTAAAATTGATTTATAATAATAACAATATCACCAGTGGAAGCAAGAGATATATGAAATGAACATGAAATATTAAGAAAAAAAAGGAAAATGTAATTCAATTCAGGAAAACTGAAACTGAAAAATATTGTAAACGTTAGCTTAGAATTAATTCTTCTTCTAGTTTTGTTTAAAGATAATATTATGGACAAGAAAATATTAAATAGATAGATATATGATCAATTAAAAACGTACATTACTTAATTAGGGAAAAATGTAAAAAAAGACTTACTTTGGCTATGCCGAAGTTGTAATACTCTTCACGCCCTTCTAGTAGTCCGAGAGTCTTGAAAGTAGGTTGGTGGATATGGGTTAGAATCTTATAGTGTCCAAATTTTAAGTCGATTGTATAAGAAACAAAAAAGTTTTTTTAATAAGAACATGAATTTAGATCAAGTTTTGTATGAGGAGTACCTTGTGGTCCGATTCGACTGATTCCGACATATGTACTGCGTATGGTGGAAAGAAAGCTCCGTGCAAAATTTCAGCTCTCTAGTCAAAAACTGAGGCAGACAGACAGACATGGTTAGATCAACTCGTCTCGTCGCGCTAATCAAGAATATATATATTTTATGGGGTCTCCGATGTATCCTTCTGTATGATACAAACTTCATGACAAACTTATCATATTATTCACTGCGTGAAGAGTATAAAAATCACTCAATTGATCGCTTGGTTGATGGTTTATTTCTTTCAAGTATCTACACATCGGGTATTACGTGCATATCAACCCTTTACGCGAAGTGGTCTATTATGTGTCCCCTTACTTCACATGTTGTACATTTCTACTCTCACTTCATTCCATTCATTTTAAGTATTTACATCGTTTTATTACGTGTATTTTCGTGTTAAAGAAAGACTATTAGCTTATATAGAATGGACAGTTCGAACTGAAACGTTGCCGTTCTCATTTTTCTCTTTCGAATAGTTTGTACGTGTTTCCAACAACAAGATCGCATGATCTGTGACAGTGCTGCCAAGTTTTTGGTTGTGTCCGCCGCTTTTTGGTCATTCTCGACATTAAACAGCTGATTATGCACAACAAAATTTGAAGAAAATTTTAAATTTTATTTTTTATTTTAAATTTTAATAAAATAAGAAGCAGGAATAAAAAAGAAAGCTGTAAGAATTATTTGCATACAATGCAAATTGTTCTCAATCATGTATTTTTCACACAATTTAAATTTCTTACAATTGGCCACAACGTTATATTTGTATGTATAAGCAAAACAAAAAACAGCTATTCTAAACTGCACAGTCTGTCTGAGCACTTATCGCAGTTTAAGTTAAAAATCGTGATGTAGTTCCTGCCTGAATACACTATTATATTGTATTCATACTGAGCTGAACTCGAGTTCATCGACGAACTCGCAAGAACTCGATTTCAAATCAACAACAACCACAGGGAAAATGACTGAAATTTGTTGTTATTGTAGTAAATTTGAACTCGAGTTCGTCGAGGAAGTCGCAAAAAACTCGGTAATGATATTGGTCACTCTGCGGCAGTGCTGCCAAGTTTTTGGCTAAGTAGCAGGAATGAAAAAGGCTGCTGCAAGAATTATTTGCATACAATGCAAAATGTTCTCAATCATGCATTTTTCGCACAATTTCCATTTTAATTTCTCAAAATTGGCCAAAACGTTCTATTTGTATGTACAACTCACGTCTAGCAACGTCTTAGGGTGGGGATCTTGACCTTTCTGTTGGGACAGGACCGGACAATTTAAAATTTCTTCTTTTTATTCCACCACCATCCTAATATGCACTACCCTACTCGACATCACATAATAAAACAAACCGATACCTATACACACCCTACCTACTCAACCTTACCTTCGAACCCCTGGCGAACACCGATCTTGTGGGCCACGGGTGCTCCCTCCTACACAAAAAAAATCTATCTAAGAATTCAAAACAAGAAAACAATAATAAAGTTGAAAATAAATAATAAATAAAAATAATCAGCCAAGTGTGAGTCGGACTCGCACTCGGAGGGTTCCGTACCATCGTACAAGATTTTGTATTCAAAATATTAAATTATGTGCATATTTAACAGCCTAAAAGTATACTACAGTCTACAGCCTAAAAGCATACTACAAAAAAAAAAAAAAATTTAAAACCTTACCAAATGAACAGCAGATATAATAAATAACGGTGTTTATACTACAACAGTGTAAATTTTTTTTACCTAAAGCTTCTAGAGGAATGTTGAGCAGCTCTGAAAACAGTGTCTTTAAGTTTTTCTAAACTTGGCACCATTAACAACATTCAACACCTAAAAATATATATTCAATAAGTATAGTCATATCTATAATGGAGCGTTTGTTCTCTTTATGTTGCGAACTCTATAGTCTAAAGGAAGAAATAAAAATTAAACAAAATATGCCGGAAAAAAAGATCTATTCACACCTTCCTATCTAAAATCTACCATTAGAACATCAATTAACATTTTAAACTTGAAAACAACAACATTAAGGAAATTCATAAAAATATTTAAGAGAAATATAAAAGTTGCAGTTTTTCTTTTAAAAGTTTTATACATTTTAATCATATATTTTTTATATATTTATATATTTTTTACATATATATATATTTTTTTAAACAATAATAATGTATTTCTACTGGAAAATGAAAACAACAAAATAAACGTAAAATTTTATAACCAAAAAAAAATTAATTTGTTTTGATATCTCTGTATTCGTTTCCCCAGTGTAATATAATACATATTCATCATTACTTTAGTGTACCGATGGGGAATAATGTAGGGCGTTAGCATAAGTTCTACAGATTGTGGTCAGTGGCGAACAAAATAATAGGGGAAACTATTGAAATTTGTGCAAACTTATCAGTGGAATAATTTAAACTTAAACCCTACCTAAAACGACTGTGATATCAATATCATGATATAGAGATAAAACAATAACTGAAACTCAGCAGGTATTAAAAAAGTCAAATAATTAAGCCCCGGGAATGGATAGAAAAATGAACCATAGCCTACAATGTTATACTTGAAACAGGAGAAGTGGACAAAACATTTTTAAATGCGATCATGTTCCAGTTTTTTAAAAAGGGTTATCTTTATATGGTAAACAACTACAGAGGAATTCCATCGCAAATGTGTTCATGGGCGTACTAAATGAACGAATTTACAAATAGGCGAAACAGTAAACTGTCATAAATGAATGTCAAGCAGGATTTGCTTTTGATCAGATGCCCAGAAACCGTCTAATATACAAACTGCATGAGATGGGCCTATCAACAAACATATTAAGATTAATAAAAGATATCTATAAAGACACCAAGTATGGACAAGTGATTACATTTCAAATGACTTCGATACTTATTCTGGGGTAAAACAAAGATGCCTGCTGTCACCGTTGCTATTTATTTTGGACCTAAATGAAGAGGAAAGAAGCCTAAACAAACATAAAAGTTTTAATGTTTGCCGATGATATTGTGTTACTAACCGAACACGTTAAAGCATTTGATGATTTATAAGTCAGAATGCTATTGTTTAAAGTGCAGCATGGAGAAGAAGGATTTATAAAAAATTACAAAGTAAGCAAGACATAAAGAAGAACCCAAATATAAAAAGGTTAAACTGAAAACAATACATACCACCAATATTAAAAGACTTTATAAATATACTGATACTATTCTTTTTCCAAGCCCAAGCAACCATTGAGTTATGAATAACAAATTAAAATTGATTTATAATAATAATAATATCACCAGTGGAAGCAAGAGATATATGAAATGAACATGAAATATTAAGAAAAAAAAGGAAAATGTAATTCAATTCAGGAAAACTGAAACTGAAAAATATTGTAAACGTTAGCTTAGAATTAATTCTTCTTCTAGTTTTGTTTAAAGATAATATTATGGACAAGAAAATATTAAATAGATAGATATATGATCAATTAAAAACGTACATTACTTAATTAGGGAAAAATGTAAAAAACGACTAACTTTGGCTATGCCGAAGTTGTAATACTCTTCACGCCCTTCTAGTAGTCCGAGAGTCTTGAAAGTAGGTTGGTGGATATGGGTTAGAATCTTATAGTGTCCAAATTTTAAGTCGATTGTATAAGAAACAAAAAAGTTTTTTTAATAAGAACATGAATTTAGATCAAGTTTTGTATGAGGAGTACCTTGTGGTCCGATTCGACTGATTCCGACATATGTACTGCGTATGGTGGAAAGAAAGCTCCGTGCAAAATTTCAGCTCTCTAGTCAAAAACTGAGGCAGACAGATAGACATGGTTAGATCAACTCGTCTCGTCGCGCTGATCAAGAATATATATATTTTATGGGGTCTCCGATGTATCCTTCTGTATGATACAAACTTCATGACAAACTTATAATATTATTCACTGCGTGAAGAGTATAAAAATCACTCAATTGATCGCTTGGTTGATGGTTTATTTCTTTCAAGTATCTACACATCAGGTATTACTGTCTTGCATATCAACCCTTTACGCGAAGTGGTCTATTATGTGTCCCCTTACTTCACATGTTGTACATTTCTACTCTCACTTGATTCCATTCATTTTATGTATTTACATCGTATTATTACGTGTATTTTCGTGTTAAAGAAAGACTATTAGCTTATATAGAATGGACAGTTCGAACTGAAGCGTTGCCGTTCTCATTTTTCTCTTTCGAATAGTTTGTACGTGTTTCCAACAACAAGATCGCATGATCTGTGACAGTGCTGCCAAGTTTTTGGTTGTGTCCGCCGCTTTTTGGTCATTCTCGACATTAAACAGCTGATTATGCACAACAAAATTTGAAGAAAATTTTAAATTTTATTTTTTATTTTAAATTTTAATAAAATAAGAAGCAGGAATAAAAAAGAAAGCTGTAAGAATTATTTGCATACAATGCAAATTGTTCTCAATCATGTATTTTTCACACAATTTAAATTTCTTACAATTGGCCACAACGTTATATTTGTATGTATAAGCAAAACAAAAAACAGCTGTTCAGAACTCGCAAAAGGCGACTCAGGCTTTCCGACACTCGCATTCTGAACGTACTATAATGCTGTCTTCAGACAGAGAATTTGCGCCGTTTAGCTCTGATGAGGCATAGACGGTGGTTAATCCAACGACAACAACAAGGTATTTACGAAATTGTTGTAGAATTGTACGACCGTCTATCCTCAGTTAGTTTAGAACGGAGGTTAAACTGCTGTAACGAAATGTTCAGCCTACGCAGCGAATTGTTCTCAATCATGCATTTCTCGCACAATTTCCATTTTAATTTCTCAAAATTGGCCAAAACGTTCTATTTGTATGTACAACTCACGTCTAGCAACGTCTTAGGGTGGGGATCTTGACTTTTCTGTTGGGACAGGACCGGACAATTTAAAATTTCTTCTTTTTATTCCACCACCATCCTAATATGCACTACCCTACTCGACAGCACATAATAAAACAAACCGATACCTATACACACCCTACCTACTCAACCTTACCTTCGAACCCCTGGCGAACACCGATCTTGTGGGCCACGGGTGCTCCCTCCTACACAAAAAAAATCTATCTAAGAATTCAAAACAAGAAAACAATAATAAAGTTGAAAATAAATAATAAATAAAAATAATCAGCCAAGTGTGAGTCGGACTCGCACTCGGAGGGTTCCGTACCATCGTACAAGATTTTGTATTCAAAATATTAATTTATGCGCATATTTAACAGGATAAAAGTATACTACAGTCTACAGCCTAAAAGCATATTACAAAAAAAAAAAAATAAAAATTTTAAAACCCTACCAAATGAACAGCAGATATAATAAATAACGGTGTTTATACTACAACAGTGTAAATTTTTTTTACCTAAAGCTTCTAGAGGAATGTTGAGCAGCTCTGAAAACAGTGTCTTTAAGTTTTTCTAAACTTGGCACCATTAACAACATTCAACACCTAAAAATCTATATTCAATAAGTATAGTCATATCTATAATGGAGCGTTTGTTCTCTTTATGTTGCGAACTCTATAGTCTAAAGGAAGAAAAAAAAATTAAACAAAATATTCCGGAAAAAAAGATCTATTCACACCTTCCTATCTAAAATCTACCATTAGAACATCAATTAACATTTTAAACTTGAAAACAACAACATTAAGGAAATTCATAAAAATATTTAAGAGAAATATAAAAGTTGCAGTTTTTCTTTTAAAAGGTTTATACATTTTAATCATATATTTTTTATATATATATATATATTTTTTACATATATATATATTTTTTTAAACAATAATAATGTATTTCTACTGGAAAATGAAAACAACAAAATAAACGTAAAATTTTATAACCAAAAAAAATTAATTTGTTTTGATATCTCTGTATTCGTTTCCCCAGTGTAATATAATAATTATTCATCATTACTTTAGTGTACCGATGGGAAATAATGTAGGGCGTTAGCATAGGTTCTACAGGTTGTGGTCAGTGGCGAACAAAATAATAGGGGAAACAATTGAAATTTGTGCAAACTTATCAGTGGAATAATTTAAACTTAAACCCTACCTAAAACGACTGTGATATCAATATCACGATATAGAGATAAAACAATAACTGAAACTCAGCAGGTATTAAAAAAGTCAAATAATTAAGCCCCGGGAATGGATAGAAAAATGAACCATAGCCTACAATGTTATACTTGAAACAGGAGAAGTGGACAAAACATTTTTAAATGCGATCATGTTCCAGTTTTTTAAAAAGGGTTATCTTTATATGGTAAACAACTACAGAGGAATAGGGTGTATGAATTCCATCGCAAATGTGTTCATGGGCGTACTAAATGAACGAATTTACAAATAGGCGAAACAGTAAACTGTCATAAATGAATGTCAAGCAGGATTTGCTTTTGATCAGATGCCCAGAAACCGTCTAATATACAAACTGCATGAGATGGGCCTATCAACAAACATATTAAGATTAATAAAAGATATCTATAAAGACACCAAGTATGGACAAGTGATTACATTTCAAATGACTTCGATACTTATTCTGGGGTAAAACAAAGATGCCTGCTGTCACCGTTGCTATTTATTTTGGACCTAAATGAAGAGGAAAGAAGCCTAAACAAACATAAAAGTTTTAATGTTTGCCGATGATATTGTGTTACTAACCGAACACGTTAAAGCATTTGATGATTTATAAGTCAGAATGCTATTGTTTAAAGTGCAGCATGGAGAAGAAGGATTTATAAAAAATTACAAAGTAAGCAAGACATAAAGAAGAACCCAAATATAAAAAGGTTAAACTGAAAACAATACATACCACCAATATTAAAAGACTTTATAAATATACTGATACTATTCTTTTTCCAAGCCCAAGCAACCATTGAGTTATGAATAACAAATTAAAATTGATTTATAATAATAATAATATCACCAGTGGAAGCAAGAGATATATGAAATGAACATGAAATATTAAGAAAAAAAAGGAAAATGTAATTCAATTCAGGAAAACTGAAACTGAAAAATATTGTAAACGTTAGCTTAGAATTAATTCTTCTTCTAGTTTTGTTTAAAGATAATATTATGGACAAGAAAATATTAAATAGATAGATATATGATCAATTAAAAACGTACATTACTTAATTAGGGAAAAATGTAAAAAAAGACTTACTTTGGCTATGCCGAAGTTGTAATACTCTTCACGCCCTTCTAGTAGTCCGAGAGTCTTGAAAGTAGGTTGGTGGATATGGGTTAGAATCTTATAGTGTCCAAATTTTAAGTCGATTGTATAAGAAACAAAAAAGTTTTTTTAATAAGAACATGAATTTAGATCAAGTTTTGTATGAGGAGTACCTTGTGGTCCGATTCGACTGATTCCGACATATGTACTGCGTATGGTGGAAAGAAAGCTCCGTGCAAAATTTCAGCTCTCTAGTCAAAAACTGAGGCAGACAGATAGACATGGTTAGATCAACTCGTCTCGTCGCGCTGATCAAGAATATATATATTTTATGGGGTCTCCGATGTATCCTTCTGTATGATACAAACTTCATGACAAACTTATAATATTATTCACTGCGTGAAGAGTATAAAAATCACTCAATTGATCGCTTGGTTGATGGTTTATTTCTTTCAAGTATCTACACATCAGGTATTACTGTCTTGCATATCAACCCTTTACGCGAAGTGGTCTATTATGTGTCCCCTTACTTCACATGTTGTACATTTCTACTCTCACTTGATTCCATTCATTTTAAGTATTTACATCGTATTATTACGTGTATTTTCGTGTTAAAGAAAGACTATTAGCTTATATAGAATGGACAGTTCGAACTGAAGCGTTGCCGTTCTCATTTTTCTCTTTCGAATAGTTTGTACGTGTTTCCAACAACAAGATCGCATGATCTGTGACAGTGCTGCCAAGTTTTTGGTTGTGTCCGCCGCTTTTTGGTCATTCTCGACATTAAACAGCTGATTATGCACAACAAAATTTGAAGAAAATTTTAAATTTTATTTTTTATTTTAAATTTTAATAAAATAAGAAGCAGGAATAAAAAAGAAAGCTGTAAGAATTATTTGCATACAATGCAAATTGTTCTCAATCATGTATTTTTCACACAATTTAAATTTCTTACAATTGGCCACAACGTTATATTTGTATGTATAAGCAAAACAAAAAACAGCTGTTCAGAACTCGCAAAAGGCGACTCAGGCTTTCCGACACTCGCATTCTGAACGTACTATAATGCTGTCTTCAGACAGAGAATTTGCGCCGTTTAGCTCTGATGAGGCATAGACGGTGGTTAATCCAACGACAACAACAAGGTATTTACGAAATTGTTGTAGAATTGTACGACCGTCTATCCTCAGTTAGTTTAGAACGGAGGTTAAACTGCTGTAACGAAATGTTCAGCCTACGCAGCGAATTGTTCTTAAACATGTATTTTTCACACAATTTCCATTTTAAATTCTCACAATTTGCCACAACGTTCCATTTGTATGTACAACCAAAACAAAAAACAGCTATTCTAAACTGCACAGTCTGTCTGAGCACTTATCGCAGTTTAAGTTAAAAATCGTGATGTAGTTCCTGCCTGAATACACTATTATATTGTATTCATACTGAGCTGAACTCGAGTTCATCGACGAACTCGCAAGAACTCGATTTCAAATCAACAACAACCACAGGGAAAATGACTGAAATTTGTTGTTATTGTAGTAAATTTGAACTCGAGTTCGTCGAGGAAGTCGCAAAAAACTCGGTAATGATATTGGTCACTCTGCGGCAGTGCTGCCAAGTTTTTGGCTAAGTAGCAGGAATGAAAAAGGCTGCTGCAAGAATTATTTGCATACAATGCAAAATGTTCTCAATCATGCATTTCTCGCACAATTTCCATTTTAATTTCTCAAAATTGGCCAAAACGTTCTATTTGTATGTACAACTCACGTCTAGCAACGTCTTAGGGTGGGGATCTTGACTTTTCTGTTGGGACAGGACCGGACAATTTAAAATTTCTTCTTTTTATTCCACCACCATCCTAATATGCACTACCCTACTCGACATCACATAATAAAACAAACCGATACCTATACACACCCTACCTACTCAACCTTACCTTCGAACCCCTGGCGAACACCGATCTTGTGGGCCACGGGTGCTCCCTCCTACACAAAAAAAATCTATCTAAGAATTCAAAACAAGAAAACAATAATAAACTTGAAAATAAATAATAAATAAAAATAATCAGCCAAGTGTGAGTCGGACTCGCACTCGGAGGGTTCCGTACCATCGTACAAGATTTTGTATTCAAAATATTAAATTATGTGCATATTTACAGCATAAAAGTATACTACAGTTAACAGCCTAAAAGCATACTACAAAAAAAATAAAAATTTTAAAACCCTACCAAATGAACAGCAGATATAATAAATAACGGTGTTTATACTACAACAGTGTAATTTTTTTTTACCTAAAGCTTCTAGAGGAATGTTGAGCACCTCTGAAAACAGTGTCTTTATGTTTTTCTAAACTTGGCACCATTAACAACATTCAACACCTAAAAATCTATATTCAATAAGTATAGTCATATCTATAATGGAGCGTTTGTTCTCTTTATGTTGCGAACTCTATAGTCTAAAGGAAGAAAAAAAAATTAAACAAAATATTCCGGAAAAAAAGATCTATTCACACCTTCCTATCTAAAATCTACCATTAGAACATCAATTAACATTTTAAACTTGAAAACAACAACATTAAGGAAATTCATAAAAATATTTAAGAGAAATATAAAAGTTGCAGTTTTTCTTTTAAAAGGTTTATACATTTTAATCATATATTTTATATATATATATATATTTTTATATATATATATATATTTTTATATATATATATATATTTTTTTAAACAAAAATAATGTATTTCTACTGGAAAATGAAAACAACAAAATAAACGTAAAATTTTATAACCAAAAAAAAATTAATTTGTTTTGATATCTCTGTATTCGTTTCCCCAGTGTAATATAATACATATTCATCATTACTTTAGTGTACCGATGGGGAATAATGTAGGGCGTTAGCATAAGTTCTACAGATTGTGGTCAGAAATTTGTGCAAACTTATCAGTGGAATAATTTAAACTTAAATCCTACCTAAAACGACTGTGATATCAATATCATGATATAGAGATAAAACAATAACTGAAACTCAGCAGGTATTAAAAAAGTCAAATAATTAAGCCCCGGGAATGGATAGAAAAATGAACCATAGCCTACAATGTTATACTTGAAACAGGAAAAGTGGACAAAACATTTTTAAATGCGATCATGTTCCAGTTTTTTAAAAAGGGTTATCTTTATATGGTAAACAACTACAGAGGAATAGGGTGTATGAATTCCATCGCAAATGTGTTCATGGGCGTACTAAATGAACGAATTTACAAATAGGCGAAACAGTAAACTGTCATAAATGAATGTCAAGCAGGATTTCGAAGGGCATACCCGACGATTGATAATATCGGCAACATGTCAAATAAAATGTGCAGAGAATAAAAAAGTCTATGCATTCTTTGTGGCTTCAGGGTTGCTTTTGATGACTGCATGAGATGGGCCTATCAACAAACATATTAAGATTAATAAAAGATATCTATAAAGACACCAAGTATGGACAAGTGATTACATTTCAAATGACTTCGATACTTATTCTGGGGTAAAACAAAGATGCCTGCTGTCACCGTTGCTATTTATTTTGGACCTAAATGAAGAGGAAAGAAGCCTAAACAAACATAAAAGTTTTAATGTTTGCCGATGATATTGTGTTACTAACCGAACACGTTAAAGCATTTGATGATTTATAAGTCAGAATGCTATTGTTTAAAGTGCAGCATGGAGAAGAAGGATTTATAAAAAATTACAAAGTAAGTAAGACATAAAGAAGAACCCAAATATAAAAAGGTTAAACTGAAAACAATACATACCACCAATATTAAAAGACTTTATAAATATACTGATACTATTCTTTTTCCAAGCCCAAGCAACCATTGAGTTATGAATAACAAATTAAAATTTATTTACAATAATAACAATATCAACAGTGGAAGCAAGAACATACTAATATGTAGTTCAAAGAGAACGGATGTATTTATTTTTATTCTAACAAATATTTAAATTTTTACTTTTTTATACTTCAATTTGTAATTAATACTGTTTTTATTATTGTGCATAAATTAATTTGATCGTGTTTTTGGGTTAGTTAGTGGTGCATAAGTTTTAATAGTTTTAAATTATTTAATTATTATCATTTATTTAATCTTTGGTTTTGCTCTGTGCAATTTGTTGCTTTTCCAGTGCTTAACGTTGTAAGAAAATTTAATTTTTATTTATTGTTGTAATCTTTGCTTTGCATATACTTTTGCTTCTCTTTAATGCTCTTTCATTCTTTCTCCCTCTAAAAATACTCTTTTTTGTCTTGAGTGCAGTGAGATTTAAATTAAATCCCGCGAAATATTTTGATTGTAGGAAACATAATTACGTATCAACTTTTTTTTTTTTTTTTTTTTTTACTTATTGTGTAAAATAAAATCATTTACTCCTAAATGCTTCACTGTAGCTAGTTGGTTGTGTGATAATGCGGCCCATGTTGCCTGTGCGGATATCAATGGAAGAATTGCCGATATTATTGATCAAAATATCGGCCTTCGCTGATCTTGTCCTAATTGTCGGTCTGATGAGATAGACTTTCGTAAATCTGTTACGTTAATGCGTAATGCTTACAATGATCTAGCGAACGACTTTCGGCGCTTGAATGATAATTTCACAGCTTATGATAAGTCTTTTAAAGATATTAAAATCTTTGATATATCGCCTAAACGAAAACGGCGTCATTCACCCAAATCAAAACCTTCTTTGTCACTTTTAAACATACCACCTCCATCAACCCCCACTATTTCTATTCCTACCCTCACTATTTCTATTCCTACCCCCACTATTTCTATTCCTACCCTTACTATTTCTACACCTACCCCCACTATTTCTATACCTACACCTACTTTTACTACGCCAATGGGGCAGATGGAACTACCGGTGAACTTTCATAAGAATTCTTATGCATCTATTGTGCAGCATGTTGCGGCAGATATAGCACCTACTAGCTCAAACACTCGAGCTTCAATTGGTCCTAAGCAACTTGTCGCTGTTCCTCCTTCTAAATCTATTTTTGTGTCTAGGTTAACTGAAGATACTTCGGAAGCCGATATTAATCACTACATTCTATCTAAACTGCCAACAATTACAAATGTGAATACCACTAAGTTTAAATTTTCTTTTAAAAGAACAATTTCGTCTTTTAAAATATCCGTTCCCCCTGAATACTGTAGTGAACTGTTAGGTCTGAACTTTTGGCCGGCCGGCTGTGTTGTTCACGAATATAAATTTAAAAAACGTGCAAACACTGGTGTCATTGCCAAACTCTCCCCAACAAAGTCTACAAAAAACTGATTTCTAGTCGCCCTCAAGTAGCTCTTCCTATGGATCCATCTAACCTCAGTTTGATCATACATTTTCAGAATGTCAGAGGTTTAAACTCTAAACTGAATAGACTTTTCACTAATAGTTTCTCTTTTCATTCAGATGTAATTGTGTTTGTAGAAACATGGCTTCGTCCAGATGTTCTGAATTCCGAATTGTTTAACAATAATTACTAAACGTTTAGGAAAGATCGATTTGATCGAGTTATTGGTGGAGTTCTGATTTCTGTTAGAACTTCTTACTCTTCTGACTTGGTGTCTATTGATAATATTGATGACATTGAATTTATTTGTGTAAAGATTTCGTTTTTCAATTTCAATTTATTTATTACATGTTCCTATATACCACCTGCTTCTGATGACTCTGTTTACTTATCACATCTGACATCTATTAAGAAAGTTTTGTCTTTTATCAAAGATACTGATAAGGTCTTAATCATGGGAGATTTTAATCTTCCAAATATTTGTTGGACAGCCTCGGATAATTGTAACTCTGTTATATCATCAGTAAGCTGTGAGTTTGTCGACTCATTGCTGGATCTTTCACTTCAGCAAGTAAACTACATAGCTAATAACATTAACCGAATTTTAGATTTGGTCTTTACCGACAGCATAAATGATGTTTCCTTGCTTCGAAGTAATCCTCTTTCCACTCCAGAGGATGCTTATCATCCGACTTTGGAATTAAACATCTTTCTGAATGGGTTTGGATTTCGTTCCAATAATCCTTCTAATTTGCTTTCTACATCAAGACGTGTTTTCTGCTTTAAACAAACTGACTTCTTTAAGCTAAATTCTCTTCTTACAGCCACTGACTGGTCTTATTTGTATTCATGTGATGATGTTGAACTAGCTGCAAAGTTTTTTTATACAACTATGAAAAATCATTTCAAATTATGTGTTTCTGAAAATTGAACTGAAATATAACCCACATACGCCACCTTGGTTGTCTCGTGATTTAAATAAATTAAAGAATTTAAAAAATAGACTATTTAAAAAATTTAAAAGGTCCGGTTTGTCTGCTGATTATACTAAGTACGCTATATCCCGCTATAATTTTCAACACCTAAACAATTTCTGCTATCAGTCATACGTGACACATGTCAAAGAGGATATTAAAAGAGATCCTAAGAAGTTTTATAACTTTTTTAACATGAAGCGCAGGTTGGATATATTCCCATCCTGTATGAAATTAAATGGTGTTGAATGTTGCAGCGATGGAGAAATTTCCAATCTTTTCGAACTTTTTCCAAAGCACTTACACATATTTCAATAATGATTGTAATAGTCCATACCCATATCATATTCATCAATTTAATCTGCCAGTTATTGATTGTGATACAATATTACAATATTTAAAATCTTCTAAATTAACGTTTTTACCGGGACCAGATGATGTACCTAGTTGTATTCTAAAGCGATGTGCTGATGCTTTGCTTAGACTAATCTGCAAATTGTTTGACTTATCTCTGAATACATCTGTATTACCTAATATTTTGAAGCAGTCCTATATTATCCTCTTTCAACAAAAAAGGCAGTAGAGCTAATATATCAAATTACCGAGGAATAGCTAAGCTTTGCGCTATTCCGAAATTGTTTGAACATATTATCACCGATCAGGTGCAGCATTTTGTTCTTCATTTATTAAGTACTTCACAGCACGGTTTCACCAAGGAGCGTTCAACTATAACCAACTTATTAGAATTTACTTCGTTGGTAATTGTAGTTGTAGTTTTTCACAACAACATCAAATGCATGTCATTTACACAGACATTAGTAAAGCTTTTGACAGTGTTTGTCACTTCGTACTCCTTAAAAAACTGAATACCTTTGGTTTTCCTCCCAAGTTAGTTAACTGGATTACATCCTATATAACTTCCAGAACCCTAATAGTTATTTTTCAAACAGCTGTATCTAAGACTATTTGTGTAACATCTGGTGTCCCTCAGGGTAGCCACCTTGGCCCATTATTATTTAATATTTTTATAAACGATTTGCCATCTGCCATAAAGCATTCTAACGTCTTAATGTACGCTGATGATGTTATGTTATGCCTTCATATTTTATATCCGGTCCAACAAATGTTTCTTCAAGAAGATCTTGATTCCTTATCTCAGTGATGCGCTAAAAATTATCTTTCGCTTAATTGTGATAAATGTAAAATAATGTCCTTTTACCGTAAAAAATTAATTGTAAAAAGCTACCACATTAATGATCACATTCTAGAACGTGTCACACATTTCAGTGACCTGGGTGTGTTGATGGATCCAAAGCTGCATTTTGGGTCACATATTTCTTGTATCACATGTAAAGCTAGAGGTGTTTTAGGTTACATTAAACGTTGGTCTAAAGAGTTTAATGATCCTTATACCACCAAATTATTATTCACTTCATTGGTTAGGCCAATACTTGAATATGCTTCATGTGTATGGGATCCACAGTTTAAAAAGTATAGTGATAATATTGAGTCTGCACTACGTCACTTATACTGGGATCCCAATATAAACTTTCCATCTTACCAAAGCCGTCTTAAACTGATCCGCCTCCCGAAATTATCCAGTCGCAGAACGACTCTTGGTGTCACATTCTTGCACAATCTAATTATAGGCAGCATCTTTTCCCCTTCTTGCTTGGTAGTATTAATTTTAATGTTCCTTCTCGAGTTACAAGGAATTATTCTCCTATACTTGTTGGTACATGTAAGACTACTTATTTGCAGCATGATCCTTTTCGTGTTTTATGTCAGTCTTACAATCTATACTATGACCTTGTATCTAATTCTATTTCTTCCGATCATCTAAAATCTAATCTTTTAACTCTCCTTAACACATAGTATTATTTTAACTATTTAACTTTATTTCAATTTATCTTTATAGTGCTTTATGATTAGTGTAAATGGCTGATGACATTAGGTCTGTAGCCGTATAGTAGTCAATTAATTTCTTTTGCATGTTACTAACCTCCAGTAGTTCAGTACCGAAGTGACTTGTGGTCGATACCCAGTCTTGTTCGGTTTTTAATGGACCCCAGCTCGCGCGGGCTCTGGGGGGGAAAGTGGCGTGGGATAGGAAATAAAAAAAAACAAAAAAAAAAAAAAGAGAGATATATGAAATGAACATGAATTTCTAAGAAAAAAAAAGGAAAATGTAATTCAATTCAGGAAAACTGAAACTGAAAAATATTGTAAACGTTAGCGTAGAATTAAGTTTTATTTAAAGTTAATATTATGGACAAGAAAATATTAAAAAGATTGATATATGATCAATTAAAAACGTACATTACTTAATTAGGGAAAAATATAAAAAAAGACTAACTTTGGCTATGCCGATGTTGTAATACTCTTCAAGTCTTTCTAGTAGTCCTGTCTTGCATATCAACCCTTTGCGCGAAATGGTCTTTTATGTGTCCCCTTACTTCACATGTTGTACATTTCTACTCTCACTTCATTCCATTCATTTTTAGTATTTACATCGTTTTATTACGTGTATTTTCGTGTTAAACAAAGACTATTAGCTTATATAGAATGGACAGTTCGAACTGAAACGTTGCCGTTCTCATTTTTCTCTTTCGAATAGCTTGTACGTGTTTCCAACAACAAGATCGCATGATCTGTGACAGTGCTGCCAAGTTTTTGGTTGTGTCCGCCGCTTTTTGGTCATTCTCGACATTAAACAGCTGATTATGCACAACAAAATTTGAAGAAAATTTTAAATTTTATTTTTTTTTTTAAATTTTAATAAAATAAGAAGCAGGAATAAAAAAGGAAGCTGTAAGAATTATTTACATACAATGCAAATTGTACTCAATCATGTATTTTTCACACAATTTAAATATCTTACAATTGGCCAAAATGTTCTTTTTGTATGTACAACCAAAACAAAAACCAGCTGTTCTCAGAACTCGCAAGCTCGCAAAAGGCCACTGTGAACGGTTACCCTCGAACTCGCAAGGACTCGCAAAAGAACTCGCAGTGTGAATGTAGTATTAGTTAACACCTAACAATGAAATAATAAAACCCAAATAGCAACGCTGAAATAACAACACTTTGAAAACACTGCGTATGGCAGCACCATTAAGTTGCCACCTTTGAAAACAGTTATTACGGTTTGAGAAAAAAACTGGAATTTGCAAAAAGCAGTACAGTCTTGCTGTTAATAAAATAAAAATTTGTGCCGGACCTTATGCACCTAGGTCCCAACAGAGTGCGCCGCGGCTAGCAACGGCTTAGGGTGGGGATCTTGATCTCTCTGTTAGGACAGGGCCGGACAATTTAAATTTTTTTCATTTTATTTCACTCCATCTAATATGCACTACCCTACTTGACATCACCTATACACACCCTAGCTACTCAACCTTACCTTCGAACCCCTGGCGAACACCGGTGTTGTGGGCCGCGGTTGCTCCCTCCTACACAAAAAAAATCTATCTAAGAATTCAAAACAAAAAAACAATAATAAACTTGAAAATAAATAATAAATAAAAATAATCAGCCAAGTGTGAGTCGGACTCGCAAACGGAGGGTTCCGTAGGAATGTTGCTTCTAGAGGAATGTTGAGCAGCTCTGAAAACAGTGTCTTTAACTTTTTCTAAACTTAGCACCATTAACAACATTCAACACTTAAAAATCTATATTCAATAAACCTAGCCACATCTATAATGGAGCGTTTGTTCTCTTTATGTTGTGAACTCTATACTCTAAAGGAACAAAAAAATGAAAAAAAATATTCCGAAAAAAAAGATCTATTCACACCTTCCTATCTAAAATCTAACATTAGAACATCAATTAACATTTTAAACTTGAAAACAACAACATTAAGGAAATTCATAAAAATATTTAAGAGAAATATAAAAGTTGCAGTTTTTCTTTTAAAAGTTTTATACATTTTAATCATATATTTTATATATATATAAATATTTTTTTAAACAACATTAATGTATTTATACTGGAAAATGAAAACAATAAAATAAACGTAAAATTTTATAACAACAAAAAACAATTTGTTTTGGTATCTTCCGCATTCCCCAGTCTAATACATATTCATTACTTTAGTGTACCGACTGGCTTAACAAACATCAACAAGAATGGTCTCAAAACAGGTGGACTATTTTCTTCTATTTATTGAAAATAAAATTAACCTATAGAGGGAAGAATAAGTGCAATATAGCTGAATTTTGAAGAAAAAAAGCTGAAAACAATCTGTTGTTTTATTTTGAGAAAATTGTTTATTTTTCTTTTAAGTTAGGTCAATTATTTGATCTCATTATTCGTGATCTAACTCTCTTCGATTGCAGTCGCAATTTATGCAGGTGCTCATGCATGTGTTTATTCCAAGTATCATCACAAACAGGAATTTATTATTTTTTGAATTTCTGTTTTGTGCTTATCCCACGCCTCAGTTAAGCAACAACATCTTGCTTAATTTGATATAGCGGGTCTTTTCGTGGATTTTAAATCAGACGAAATTCTTATTTTGTTTAATCATAACTGTCATAATTACTCTTGTGCTTACAAGTTATCTTGGAATTTCTTTTGTCTTCGTGGCGATTGCCTTTCATAGAGTAGGTATGCTCTTATGAGGCTTTGTCATCATTTCTATTTAATTTTGTTTAAATAGATATAATAAATTAAAAAGTCCCGTACAGTGAAAACTCAACTTATTGACCTGTGCTTTTTTGGCGCGCTCTTTCATCATGAGTGATGAAACGGGTCAAACCAGCAACGGTGCGGTCCCCTGGCAAACGCCACCATAATGGGTAACTCACCCCTCCAAGCGTAAAAGAATCTCACCTGAACCCACCAGGATAACAAAGAACACGCAAAATAGGTCTATGAGTTCCTCTAATGTTGACTCAGACACTGACACAGCCACTGAGGGCTCGTCGGTATCCAAGCATTCCAGCTCTTCACTTAAACAAGAAATGTCAACTCACATAACCGTTTCGCCCCACTGGCTATCAACGAAGACACGATGAACGTTTCTGAAGTGTCACCCGAGGCTGAGCAGCATTTAAATGAGGAATCGCTGGTATCAAATCAGTCTACCGCTTCACTCAAACAACGGAAGGTGAAAAGCAAAGATGTGCAAACAGCAAATGTCAATTCAGCAAACCGCAATAAAGATACGATGCACGTATCTGTAACGCCACCTAAGACTGAGCAGCAGTTCAATCCAAAACCACCACCAATCTTCATCCCAGGAGTCAACGACATTGGAAATATGGCTGACAAAACTGGCATTGTTGGGGCACAAGGCTAGGAACGTATCAAATGCCAATAACCGATACATGTCAATTTTCTTTGTCGACCTTGAGCCAGCTAAAAATAATAAATCCATATTTGACGTCAAATGACTGTGTAACGCAATGGTGATAGAGGAGCCACCGTTGTCAATAATTCGGACATACAAAACGGTTCCGCTACAAGCCGTACCGGTATGTGAAATGTGGAGAATTTCACAAATTCACGGACTGCGATAAGCCTAAGAAAGCACCAGCTAAATGTGTCCACTGCAGTGAAAGTCACACCGCTTCTTATAAAGGACGCAGAATCTACAAAGCAAATGTAGAAAAAAAAGAGACATGGGTAAAAGGAGGTGCCACGACAATCTGACTCAAATAGGCAGCAAAACAGATGGATCGAGGGATACAGCTACGCCAACGCGGCCAGGGGCCACGCCAACGCCCACCAGGAAACCCACTCCGCTGGTTTATCGAATCTCTCAGCAAGTAACGGAGGTCTCATTTTTGAGACAGTAATGAAACGATTTGAGATGTTCACGAATGTGTTGACTAACTTTTGCAAGTATGCTTTCGCACCGCCAATTGGAATGCCAACGGCATATGTTCAAATAGGCCTACTGTTGAACTATTCCTAAAAACCAACTTTATTAACGTCTTCTTCATGTCCGAAACGCATTTGACAGATCTGTCCTATTTCAAAATCCAGGGATACGATCTTATACACGCAAACCATCGGAGTGGGAGAACTCGAGGTGGTGCTGCCATTATGATAAGAACAGGTCTTAGCTTTGTAGAATTAGCCCCTGTCGCACTTCACTGGATCCGAGCTGCTGTGGTGAAGGTTAAAAGCTCGCTTGGTGATATAACAATTGCAGCCGTCTACGTTCCTCCGCGTAATAGAGTGACACAACATATGTTCAAACAGGTGCTCAGAGAACTCGGCCATAGATTCCTAGCAGGAGGTGACTTTAACGCCAAAAACGCTTGGTGGGGCTCTTGACTTTACAACCCAAAAGGAGTTAGCTTCTTCAAATGTTTAAAAAGCCTTAACATCACCAGTCACTCCTCAGGGGAAAGGAGACTCAGAAGAGTGTGGCACATATCTAGAAATCCGACGGTTAAAAACGCACTAAGCCGTGCGACTAGAGAATTAAAAACTCTACTGTCGGAGTCAAGAAATAATGCTATCAGTAAATTCGTTGCCGAAGCGGAGCCAGGCAGTGCCGAACTTAATCTCTGGAACGAGCTACCTCAAAAAAAAAAAAAAAAAAAACAAAGAGGAAAGCGCCCATCCAGCGTCCTAATGGTTCCTGGTGCAGATCAAGTGAAGAAAAAGCGCAGGAATTCCCCAATCATCTGGAAGCCACCTTCAATCCCTTCGACTTCTGCTCGCCTGCCGACAAACAGATAACTCTGGACTTCATCGATGTGGCTTGTCAGATGGACTTGCCAATTCGCCCAGTGGAGGTTCCTGAGGTTATCAAAGAGGTCAGATGCCTGAAGAAAACTAAATCTCCTGGATACGATAGGATCAGCGTATGTGTTATCCAAGCCTTACCTCACAATGCTCTTCTGTACTTAACAGCGATTTACAATGGCATCTTGAAGCTCAGCCACTTCCCAGCTCAGTGGAAGTGTGCTGAGATAATCTTGATAGCGAAGCCTGGAAAACCTGAGCACAAACCTTGCTCCTATCGCCCGATTAGCTTACTGGCTATACTCTCCAAAGTATTCGAAAGACTACTTTTGCTTAGAGTGTTGCCCCTGCTGGACGATGGACGCTTAATTCCAGACTACCAGTTCGGGTTCAGGAGAAGTTACGGAACCCCAGAGTAATGCACCCGAGTTGCACAAAAAATTTTAAATACCTTCGAACGTGGTGAGTATTGCTTTGCTGCTTTCCCATATGTCCGACAAGCGTTTGACAGAGTCTGGCATCCCGGCCTCTTGTTTTAGCTAAAGAAATTGCTGCCAGCTCCATTTTTCCTGATACTAAGATCGTTTCTTAACAAAATGACCTTCTATGTCAAATGCGAAGATCAAGAGTCGGACATAAAGAGTACGACTGCGGGAGTTCCTCAAGGCAGTGTGTATACACACTCTATACGTCTGACCTCCCGATTTTAAGGGACGAGAAACCCTCTATAGCGACATACGCGGATGACACTGCTCTGTTAATGAGTGACAGTGACCCGGCTGTAGCCTCAGCTCTCCTGCAAGACAAATTGGGCCTCATGGGACCTTGGCTGAAGAGGTGGAACATCTGCGTCAATGCAGAGAAAACAACGCATGTCACCTTCACCCTGAACCGCTCGTCTTGCCCTGCTGTTTTCATCAACGGTGACGCCAAACCAAGAAGCTACACTGTAAAGTACCTGGGACTGACACTAGACAGGCGTCCCACCTGGCAGTCCCACATTATGACTAAACGAAGGCAGTTGGACCTGAAGCTTCAAAGAATGAGTTGGATCTCCAAGGCCATACTGAAACCGGTATGGACTCACGGTATACAGCTTTGGGGCACTGCATCCAACTCAAACCTGGAAATTCTCCAGAGGTTTCAGTCCAAAATACTGCAGAGGATTGTAGGGGCGCAGTGGTTTGTCCGGAACTCGGTTATCCACCGAGACCTGCAGATTCCAATGATTAAGGAAGAAATCGTTAAGTACAGTAATAGACACCTCATTAGGTTGGAAGACCATGTCAACCACATGGCATTGAAATTGTTGGACAACAGCAGCCAAACGTGACGCCTGAAAAGGCAACATCCACTAGATCTCCCATTCCGATTCCCGGATGAGTGATTAACTCATCCAAACACTAATGTGACTTACATTTCACGATAAAATTCGTTGGTTGTCGTCTAACGACAGTTGCAAATAAAAAAAAAAAGCATAAACAATATAAAAAAAATAAAAATTTGTGTACCGATGGGGAATAATGTAGGGCGTTAGTATAAGTACTAGAGATAATAGAGAAAACTATTGAAATTTGCTAAATGAACGAATTTACAAATGGGCGAAACAGTATACCGTCATAAATGAGTGTCAAGCAGGATTTAGAAGAGTATACCCGACGATTGATAATATCGGCAACATGTCAAATAAAATGCGCAGAGAATAAAAAAGTCTATGCATTCTTTGTGGCTTCAGGGTTGCTTTTGATGACTGCATGAGATGGGCCTATCAACAAACATATTAAGATTAATAAAAGATATCTATAAAGACACCAAGTATGGACAAGTGATTACATTTCAAATGACTTCGATACTTATTCTGGGGTAAAACAAAGATGCCTACTGTCACCGTTGCTATTTATTTTGGACCTAAATGAAGAGGAAAGAAGCCTAAACAAACATAAAAGTTTTAATGTTTGGCGATCATATTGTGTTACTAACCGAACACGTTAAAGCATTTGATGATTTATAAGTCAGAATGCTATTGTTTAAAGTGCAGCATGGAGAAGAAGGATTTATAAAAAATTACAAAGTAAGTAAGACATAAAGAAGAACCCATATATTAAAAGGTTAAACTTAAAAAAAAGACATACCACCAATATTAAAAGACCTTATAAATTAACTAATATTATTCTTTTTCCAAGCCCAAGCCACCATTGAGATATGAATAACAAATTAAAATTTATTTACAATAATAACAATATCAACAGTGGAAGCAAGAACATACTAATATGTAGTTCAAAGAGAACGGATGTGTTTATTTTTATTCTAACAAATATTTAAATTTTTACTTTTTTATACTTCAATTTGTAATTAATACTGTTTTTATTATTGTGCATAAATTAATTTGAGCGTGTTTTTGGGTTAGCTAGTGGTGCATAAGTTTTAATAGTTTTAAATTATTTAATTATTATCATTTATTTAATCTTTGGGTTTGCTCTGTGCAATTTGTTGCTTTTCCAGTGCGTAACGTTGTAAGTAAATTTAATTTTTATTTTTTTGTTGTAATCTTTGCTTTGCATATACTTTTGCTTCTCTTTAATGCTCTTTCATTCTTTCTCCCTCTAAAAATATTCTTTTTTCTTGTGTGCAGTGAGATTTAAATTAATTTCCGCGAAATATTTTGATTGTAGAAAACATAATTACGTATCAACTTATTTTTTTACTTATTGTGCATTGCATTTTAAACTTTTTGGAATTTTATAAATGCAAATTTTCCTTTAATTAGGGTTTATAAATTCTTGGTCTTGTTTCTGTGCATTTTGTTGTTTTTTGGTTTGCTCTTAAACTGGTTTTGGTTTACATTTGCTCTTATACTTAGCACAGTGCCTGCGGAAAGTGTGCATTTTTCTTTTAAATTTCATTTTTGTTTTTTAATTATATTTAACATTTATATTTTTAATTGAAAATGCATTTTTGTATTATAAAGTGTAAAAATAAATCATTTCCTCCTAAATACCGCACTGTAGTTAGTTGGTTGTGTGATAATGCGGCCCATGTTGCCTGTGCGGATATCAATGGAAGAATTGCCGATATTATTGATGAAAATATCGGCCTTCGCTGGTCTTGTCCTAATTATCGGTCTGATGAGATAGACCTTCGTAAATCTATTACGTTAATGCGTAATGCTTACAATGATCTAGCGAAAGACTTTCGGCGTTTGAATGATAAGTTCACAGCTTATGATAAGTCTTTTAAAGATATTAAAATCTTTGATATATCGCCGAAACGAAAACGGCGTCATTCGCCCAAATCAAAAACTTCTTTTCCACTTTTAAACATACCACCTCCATCAACCCCCACCATTTCTATAAACACTGGTATCATTGCCAAACTCCCCCCAACAAAGTCTACAAAAAACTGATTTCTAGTCGCCCTCAAGCAGCCCTTCCTATGGATCCATCTAATCTCAGTTTGATCATAAATTTTCAGAATGTCAGAGGTTTAAACTCTAAAGTGAACAGACTTTTCACTAATAGTTTCTCTTTTCATTCAGATGTAATTGT
Organism: Amiota mariae; assembly: GCA_035041805.1. Taxonomy (NCBI): domain Eukaryota; kingdom Metazoa; phylum Arthropoda; class Insecta; order Diptera; family Drosophilidae; genus Amiota; species Amiota mariae. Next base: position 75,514 of record JAWNKV010000993.1, on the reverse strand, counting down.
GTTTGTAGAAACATGGCTTCGTCCAGATGTTCTGAATTCCGAATTGTTTAACAATAGTTACTTAACATGTAGGAAAGATCGATTTGATCGCGTTGGTGGTGGAGTTCTGATTTCTGTTAGAACTTCTTACTCTTCTGACTTGGTGTCTATTGATAATATTGATGACATTGAGTTTATTTGTGTAAAGATTTCATTTTCCAATTCCAATTTATTTATTACATGTTCCTATATACCACCTGCTTCTGATGACTCTGTTTGCTTATCACATCTGACAGCTATTAAGAAAGTTTTGTCTTTTATCAAAGATACTGATAAGGTCTTCATCATGGGAGATTTTAATCTTCCAAATTTTTGTTGGACAGCCTCGGATAATTGTAACTCTGTAATATCATCAGTAAGCTGTGAGTTTGTCGACTCATTGCTGGATCTTTCACTTCAGCAAGTAAGCTACATAGCTAATAACATTAACCGAATTTTAGATTTGGTCTCTACCGACAGCATAAATGATGTTTTCTTGTTTCGAAGAAATCCTCTTTCCACTCCAGAGGATGCTTATCATCCGACTTTGGAATTAAACATCTTTCTGAATGGGTTTGGATTTCGTTCCAATAATCCTTCTAATTTGCTTTCTACATCAAGACGTGTTTTCTGCTTTAAACAAACTGATTTCTTTAAGCTAAATTCTCTTCTTACAGACACTGACTGGTCTTATTTGTATTCATGTGATGATGTTGAACTAGCTGCAAAGTTTTTTTATACAACTATGAAAAATCATTTCAAATTATGTGTTCCGAAAATTAAACTGAAATATAACCCACATACGCCACCTTGGTTGTCTCGTGATTTAAATAAATTAAAGAATTTAAAAAATAGACTATTTAAAAAATTTAAAAGGTCCGGTTTGTCTGCTGATTATACTAAGTACGCTATATCCCGCTATAATTTTCAACACCTAAACAATTTCTGCAATCAGTCATACGTGACACATGTCAAAAAGGATATTAAAAGAGATCCTAAAAAGTTTTATAACTTTTTTAACATGAAGCGCAGGTTGGATATATTCCCATCCTGTATGAAATTAAATGGTGTTGAATGTTGCAGCGATGGAGAAATTTCCAATCTTTTTTCGAACTTTTTCCAAAGCACTTACACAAATTTCAATAATGATTGTAATAGTCCATACCCATATCATATTCATCAATTTAATCTGCCAGTTATTGATTGTGATACAATATTACAATATTTAAAATCTTCTAAATTAACGTTTTTACCGGGACCAGATGATGTACCTAGTTGTATTCTAAAGCGATGTGCTGATGCTTTGCTTAGACCAATCTGCAAATTGTTTGACTTATCTCTGAATACATCTGTATTACCTAATATTTTGAAGCAGTCCTATATTATCCTCCTTCAACAAAAAAGGCAGTAGAGCTAATATATCAAATTACCGAGGAATAGCTAAGCTTTGCGCTATTCCGAAATTGTTTGAACATATTATCACCGATCAGGTGCAGCTTTTGACAGTGTTTGTCACTTCGTACTCCTTAAAAAACTGAATACCTTTGGTTTTCCTCCCAAGTTAGTTAACTGGATTACATCCTATATAACTTCCAGAACCCTAATAGTTATTTTTCAAACAGCTGTATCTAAGACTATTTGTGTAACATCTGGTGTCCCTCAGGGTAGCCACCTTGGCCCATTATTATTTAATATTTTTATAAACGATTTGCCATCTGCCATAAAGCATTCTAACGTCTTAATGTACGCTGATGATGTTATGTTATGCCTTCATATTTTATATCCGGTCCAACAAATGTTTCTTCAAGAAGATCTTGATTCCTTATCTCAGTGATGCGCTAAAAATTATCTTTCGCTTAATTGTGATAAATGTAAAATAATGTCCTTTTACCGTAAAAAATTAATTGTAAAAAGCTACCACATTAATGATCACATTCTAGAACGTGTCACACATTTCAGTGACCTGGGTGTGTTGATGGATCCAAAGCTGCATTTTGGGTCACATATTTCTTGTATCACATGTAAAGCTAGAGGTGTTTTAGGTTACATTAAACGTTGGTCTAAAGAGTTTAATGATCCTTATACCACCAAATTATTATTCACTTCATTGGTTAGGCCAATACTTGAATATGCTTCATGTGTATGGGATCCACAGTTTAAAAAGTATAGTGATAATATTGAGTCTGCACTACGTCACTTATACTGGGATCCCAATATAAACTTTCCATCTTACCAAAGCCGTCTTAAACTGATCCGCCTCCCGAAATTATCCAGTCGCAGAACGACTCTTGGTGTCACATTCTTGCACAATCTAATTATAGGCAGCATCTTTTCCCCTTCTTGCTTGGTAGTATTAATTTTTATGTTCCTTCTCGAGTTACAAGGAATTATTCTCCTATACTTGTTGGTACATGTAAGACTACTTATTTGCAGCATGATCCTTTTCGTGTTTTATGTCAGTCTTACAATCTATACTATGACCTTGTATCTAATTCTATTTCTTCCGATGATCTAAAATCTAATCTTTTAACTCTCCTTAACACATAGTATTATTTTAACTATTTAACTTTATTTAAATTTATCTTTATAGTGCTTTATGATTAGTGTAAATGGCTGATGACATTAGGTCTGTAGCCGTATAGTAGTCAATTAATTTCTTTTGCATGTTACTAACCTCCAGTAGTTCAGTACCGAAGTGACTTGTGGTCGATACCCAGTCTTGTTCGGTTTTTAATGGACCCCAGCTCGCGCGGGCTCTGGGGGGAAAGTGGCGTGGGATAGGAAATAAAAAAAAAAAAAAAAAAAAAGAGAGATATATGAAATGAACATGAATTTCTAAGAAAAAAAAGGAAAATGTAATTCAATTCAGGAAAACTGAAACTGAAAAATATTGTAAACGTTAGCTTAGAATTAAGTTTTGTTTAAAGATAATATTATGGACAAGAAAATATTAAAAAGATTGATATGTGATCAATTAAAAACGTACATTACTTAATTAGGGAAAAATATAAAAAAAGACTAACTTTGGCTATGCCGATGTTGTAATACTCTTCACATCTTTCTAGTAGTCCTGTCTTGCATATCAACCCTTTGCGCGAAATGGTCTTTTATGTGTCCCCTTACTTCACATGTTGTACATTTCTACTCTCACTTCATTCCATTCATTTTTAGTATTTACACAATTTCGAAGTTCGAATTGTCAAGTCTATGGTACAGTATATATGATCTTTGGGTGACCAATAAGAATAATCTTCAATAAATTTGAGTGTTGTAAAGTCAAAGATTCACTACATAGACTAGATAAGTTGCTTGTCACTCTGTGGCAGTGCTACCAAGTTTTTGGTTGTGTCCATCGCTTTTTGGTCATTCTCGACATTAAACAGCTGATTATGCACAACAAAATTTGAAGAAAATTTTAAATTTTATTTTTTTTTTTAAATTTTAATAAAATAAGAAGCAGGAATAAAAAAGAAAGCTGTAAGAATTATTTGCATACAATGCAAATTGTTCTCAATCATCTATTTTTCACACAATTTAAATTTCTTACAATTGGCTACAACGTTATATTTGTATATACAACCAAAACAAAAAACAGCTGTTCTAAACTGCACAGTCTGTCTGAGCACTTATCGCAGCTTAAGTTAAAAATCGTGATGTATTTCCTGCCTAAATACACTATTAGTTAACACCTAACAACGAAATAACAAAACCGAAATAGCAACGCTGAAATAACAACACTGTGAAAACACTGCGTATGGCAGCACCATTAAGTTGCCACCTTTGAAAACAGTTATTACGGTTTGGGAAAAAAACTGGAATTTGCAAAAAGCAGTACATTGTCTTGCTGTTAATAAAATAAAAATTTGTGCCGGACCTTATGCACCTAGGTCCCAACAGAGTGCGCCGCGGCTAGCAACGGCTTAGGGTGGGGATCTTGATCTCTCTGTTAGGACAGGGCCGGACAATTTAAATTTTCTTCAATTTATTTCACCCCATCTAATATGCACTACCCTACTTGACATCACCTATACACACCCTAGCTACTCAACCTTACCTTCGAACCCCTGGCGAACACCGATGTTGTGGGCCGCGGTTGCTCCCTCCTACACAAAAAAAAATCTATCTAAGAATTCAAAACAAAAAAACAATAATAAACTTGAAAATAAATAATAAATAAAAATAATCGGCCAAGTGTGAGTCGGACTCGCAAACGGAGGGTTCCATACCATCGTACTAGATTTTTTGCCTAAAAGTATACTACAATTAACAACCTAAAAGCATACTACAAAGAAAAAATTATTTAAAAAAACATTAAATTAAAGAACAATGCTTCTGAAAACGTGTATTTTTAGTATTTTTCGCTCTACAAAACAGTGAATTATACACTTTTTGAAAATTTCAAGTCTCTACCTATTACGGTTCATGAGATAGAGCATTAGTCAGACGGACGGACGGACGGACAGATGGCGTAAGCTTAGTAATAGGGTCCCGTTAACACCCTATGGATACGGAACCCTAAAATAAGAATATAAATAAAAAACAATTAAAATTATAAATGAGGGGTGTACCCAAAAAGACTTATAAACTATCAATAATGAATACAAAAAAAAAAAAAATTAAAATATGGAAAAGCAAAAAAAAACAAAAATAAATGTTAAAAAAAATAAAGAAAGAGGTGTCATGGGACACCCGTGTAGAGCGAAGTTTCATTCAGAACAAAATATTTAATTATTATTTTTATTTATAGAAAAAGTTATGTTTTAATTTTTGTTTATTTATTTATTTTCAAACTTACGTTAATAATTTCTTACAATAATAAATAATGCGATGACGAGCAGTGTAGAGCCCATGGAAATTTTAAATTTTATTTACATCGTATTGTGTTATAGACACGATTGGTTTATGGTAACTAAAGTAAGAAATAGATGTTTTTGATTCGATGTTATTCAAAAATTGGGAAAAAGCAGCATCAATGGTAGTATGATATATTGTTATGGATTGTGAAGGATTATTGTTCATTGTAAAATTAAACTTTTCTAAAAAAAAAGTTTTTAGTGATTCTTTTTCTTCAGCAAAATTTACATTGAAGTCACCAGCCAAAATAAGTGGTTGGAATTTTGTGTATTAAAACTTTGTGAATGGTTGGGGGCATATAAAACCACGGATATACAAATATTTCTGCAGTTTCCCACGCATATATGCGGAAAGCTGCCACTTGTACTGGGTACCCACGAGCCATTGTGCGTAAAATAACGCTAAGTCTTTTAATTATTTCCAATTGTACGCCAGTTATTATTGAAGCTAAGGTCGGCTGCTGGAAAAACTTTCTGTTTGTATTTCCGTTGTTTGTGTTTCCTGCACCCACCATTGGAATGTCTACCAAAATACCCATCTGCTTTCTTAATTCATTTTGTATTTTTTGTTGGCGGGATTCGTAAAATTCAAATTTGGCTAAAGCGCCGCTAGATCGGCATTTCTCTCACTGTGCGAAGCCGACGCTGACATTGCTTATGCTTGTGCAACATTGTATCATTATTTGTTAATTGTTTATATTATAAATTCTTTGCTTTAATGTTTCATATATCTTCTTTAAAGCATTAACAATTTTTATTTATTGCTTTAGGAGTTTCTGATTTCTCCTTCTAAGCATTTTATGTTTTCATATATTTCTGAACTGTAACGCTGACTTTGCCTGTTCCAGCGTAATGATTCAGGGTCAAGTGGGGACACTCAACTTCTCCCTTATTTGCTTTCTTTTTAATTTTAATATTATTATTATTATTGTAATTGCCAGTATTATTAAAATAAGTATTATTGTTGAATTTGTTATTACTGTTTTCGTTTTTAATTCTTGTATTTCTTTTATATTATTGATTTGTGAAATCACTATATCTTTAAAGGATAATTTATTTGTAAAGTTGTAGTTTTTACTTTCTGTTTGTATAAAGATGTGTTTGTACATCTCTCTTTTATTTGTAAATACATTATGATGTATTGTTATTGTACAATTTGTAAATTTTACAATTACGTTGTTATTTATTTCTAATTTATTAGTTTTATAGTTAGGAGGGTTGCAACTTAAGTCTTGAGATATGGCAACGCCAATGTTGATATGTCAAATCTGACATTGGTATCGTAAAGCTTGTCGTTCTTAATGATAAATGTACTCAGAACGTTTTGTCATACGAGTGCTATTTGTATTGTTTACAGTGACTTGAAAAAATCGTTTCGGCTAAAAAATGGAATTAAACCGTGAACATTTTCGTGCAATGATTTTTTATGATTTTCGACGTGGATTAACTCAACAAGAGTGTGCCAATCAACTCGCTTCGACTTTTGGTGATGAAGCACCATCCAGGGTCACCGTGTTTCTCTGGTTTTCTGAATTCAATCGTTGAAATATTCAATCGCGGTACTTTAAAAGACGTCTATAAGATCGTGACAAGTGATGAATCATGGATCTATGCATATGAGCCTGAAACTAAACAGCAGTCGACTGTTTTTTTGGAATAACCGGACATGTCGCCATCGTGCCATTAGAGAAACGTAGAACGGTTAATTCTGAATGGTACACCAACATTTGTTTGCCAGAAGTGTTCGAAGAAATAAGAAAAATCAACCGCAGAAGACGAATCATTCTCCACCACGACAATGCAAGCTCTCACACATCGACTCAAACAAGTGACTTTTTAAACACTCAAAACGTTAAATTGATTAATCATCTGCCCTATAGTCCAGATTTGGTACCCAATGACTTCTTTTTATTCCCGCACACCAAAAATAAATTGCGAGGTCAACGTTTTTCGACGCCTGAAGTTGATGCGTTCAAAACACATGTTTTGGAGATACCTCAATCCGAGTGGAAAAAGTGCTTCGAAAATTGGTTCAATCGCATGCAAAAGTGTATTGATCTTCTTGGAGAATATTTTGAAAAACAATAAAGTAATTTTCAATGATACATATATGTTATTATTTGTCTGTCTCAAAACTTAAGTAGCAGTCCTCGTATAGCAATACGGCATTATTCTTTTGTAGTTTCATCGGTAGTTTTTCTTCTAAATTTAGGGTTCTTATCTTTTCTGAATGTGTATTATTTAAACGTTCTACATCGCTGTTTCCAGTATGACTATTTGGTTGTTGAATTTTATCGACTATGGTTCGATTGTTTCTATCGGTTAACGAGAAACATGTAGCGTGTTTTTGAAAATTTATCTATAAATATGATAAAAGATTGTTTGGTATTTACGTAAGTATCTACGTGACCTATTTCGTTTACTGATGTGGGTGTTCGTGTTGAGAGAAATTTGTTTTTTATGGGGTTGTGGTCGTATTTCCCTCCTGAACATATATCGCAATTATTTATTACAATATTTATATTATGTTTTAATTTGGGATTGTATATTCTTACTTTTAGTTTATCGTAAGTAGCTGTTATTCCACAATGTCCACTTTCGTGTTTGTGAAATAGTGCAATTTGTTTGATTAGATAATCTGCAGATCCGATAACCATTAAAAATCTTGTGCACCTATATCAATATATATTCGTTTGTTGTTGAATGAATTTTCAATGCTGGTTTGTTTGTTTGGGATGAGGGTAATTTGTGTCTTAAACCTATTTACTACAGTGTCATGAGTGTAAATTTCGACGTTTTGGTATTGAGTTTTTTGTTCCCCATTGTAAATGAATGTTTTGTTCTTGCATTATCTATTGTTAATTATTTTCTTCGTGCTCCATGGTTGTGGTTTCCTCTATATCAGAGCCCTCATTTTCGTCATCTTCATGTTCTCCTTGGTTTATTTCGTTTTGTGTGATTCTACTGAGAAAGTCCGCCATGTTATTATTTTTGCCTTTGATATACTCTATTTGAAAATTGCACTCTCCTAGGTTTATCAATCATCTTTGTAATCGGGGACTTATGTCCAGTGGCGTAGCAAGGGCACCGGGGCAAAAAAGAAATTGGGGCCTTATTTAAACTAAACTCCTTAGTTTACAACGAAATCTTATGTGTAACATAGCAGATAGTATTTAGTGGTACTTCCTAATATAATATAATATAATATAATATAATATAATATAATATAATATAATTATTGTGAAAGTTTGATTGTTTATTTTGCTTCACATAAAAACTACCGAATAGAGTTCGACCTGGGTAAAAGTATCCCGTGGGATCCATACTAGAGAGCGATATCGGGGACAAAGCTAGCAAAAAATAAACAATGAGTAGATTACAATTAGTACAAGTAGACAATAAAACAAAGTCGAAATTTTTTTTAACTATTTATTTTACAACCTTTTTCTGGCTTTAGTTTTTGCAAAATCATCTATACCTACAGTTAAATCTATATTTGAAGCCGCCTTGTTTTCAATTGCTATGAGTGCCAAATGTTTGAGTCTATTTTGTGCTATACTACTAGGTGGGGTGAAAAGTAACTTCCTTGGTAATGAAAAAAAATTGTTTTTAAAAATGTTTTTTTATTTTATTCAATGTAGTCCCCTTTAAGCTGGATACACTTATTCCAGCGATTTTCCAACTTCTTGATCCCGTCCGAAAAGTAATTTTCCGGAAGGTCTGCAAAATACTCCTCCGCGGCGTCGATGATTTCCTTGCGTGAGCTTAATTTTTTATTGATGAGCCATCTTTTGAGGTTTGGGAAGAGATAATAGTCCGAGGGAGCCAAATCGGGCGAATACGGTGGATGCGGAAGCAATTGGAGCCATAAATAATTAATTTTAGCCGTGGTTGCGATACTCTTGTGTGCCGGCGCATTGTCTTGCAAAAACAAAATTGTTTTTCCCTTGATGTGAGGCCGTTTTGCAGCTATTTCGTCCATCAATCGCTCCAATAGGTAGTCCACGAGGAGTATGCCATGACAATCCCAGAAAACCGACGCCATAACCTTTCCGACCCATCGAGCCTCCCTCGGCCGCTTCGGAGCACTCGTGCCGGCTTCAGTCCATTGCCGGGCAGTCATTCTGCTTTCTGGTGTGTAATAGTGGATCCAGGGTTACCAATCGACGCCAAGAGTCCGCCCGATTCCGAATCAGCAAGTCCAAAGACTCTTTCGAAGTGCTCTCGCGTTCGTGTTTTTGGTCCGGAGTGAGCTTGCGCGGCACCCAGCGGCAAGATAACTTTTTCATATGCAGAATCTTGCCCAAAATATGGCGTGTGCGCTCAGTACTAATCTTTGTGGCATCTGCTAGCACCTTCACTTTCCGGTCAGCCAACACCATTTCATGTATTTTTTTTACATTGTCCTCTGTAACCGCATCGGAGGGCCTGCCGTTACGGACTTTATCGGTAGTGGAGTTGCAGCCGCCACGAAACTCTCAAAACCAATATTTGATGGTATAATCTGACGGAGCATTAGGCCCATAATATTTATCCAACTTTTCTTTTGTTTCCTTCGCCATTTTGCCTCTCAAAAAATAATGTTTTATGAGAGAACGAAAATCGTTTTTGTCCATACTCAACATGATGGGAAACACGTCAATTACAATCAGCTGTCAAAACAAAACTAAGGGCAGTATCGCACAGAAATTTGACATGTCTGCCTAAATATGAATGGACTGTAAGGCACCATAACCTTTTTTGCAGTAGCAGCGCATTCTGGCGGTCAAAAAGGTTACTTTTCACCCCACCTAGTATTTCTTAAATAATTTTTTAATACTTTTAATTTTCTGAATGATCTTTCGGCTGTTGCAGAAGTTACTGGTATTGTATAGAACAATAAAATTGCGGTAAACACTTCCGTAATGTCGCGTTCTAGCGTTGCACATGTATTTACAATTTCCTTACATAATTGTTGAACAGTTCATGTTGGGGTCAATTTAAGTAGAACAAGGTGATAAATATTAATGTATTGAATTAAGAAATTATGGCCTATTATATCAGAGTATTTACTTTGAAATGTATCTAACAAACTCGCTTCATCTACCTTGAGTAAAAAGGATGCCAGTAAAACGTGAATTTAACTGACCTATTATTATGTCTAGTACGTTATTGAAAATTGTAATTTTAAATATTTCTTCTCTATTTCGAAATCGGTGCTAGCTAGTTCATCAAAATGTTTTTGAACTTTTTTTTTGTCGTTTTTCATGAAAATTGGGATCTAGGTCATATTTTTTTGCAGTGTCACTGGCTTTGCACTTGAACGATTCAAAGTCATTTCTGTAAAATTTTAATTTTGTTTTCACATCTGCTAAAGCTCTAATTGCCTTTCTAAATCGATATCGCGTGTTTGCAAAATTTTGGATGCATAATTGATATCATTCAAAATTTGATGCATGAACTCACACAGCAATACGAACTCGAAATTTAGCATTTCTGTTTTAATGCTTTTTGTTTTGATTCTCCTTACTGGAACTTTTCAGTTCTACTTCTGATAATGCCTTGATTACATAAAAAAAACACAAAGCTTTATTGCACATATCGTATTAACCCTACTAGACCATCTAGTCGGATTTGTTTTTTTTTAGAGTGGTTTCTGATTCGCCAGTGAGTTTCGACGGTAGATCCCAACGCTTAATGCTATTCCCAAAAAAATTTTATAAATCTTGAATCATTGCGAAAAAAATTTGTAATTCAACACAACTGCTAACGGCATCATTTATCACTAAATGCAAATTATGCCTGGCGCATTGTACATACTCCGCATTTGGCTGAATATTCTTAATCTGTTTTTGAACACCATTATAAGTACCACTTATTACACTGGCTCCATCATAACCTTGACCCATACACTTTTTTAAATCAATATTTTTGTCAATAAATAATGTAGTCACCTGCTTGACTAAATCTGCTGCGCCATGTTTGATGGCTGCGAAAAAAAACTAAAAATGCTTCTCTTACTTCTATATCGACCGGTAGTCCATTTTCCGATCTGGTTATTATTGCATACCTCAGAACAATGTTTAGCTGATCTACCTTCGATATATCCTGTGTAGTGTCCATTATGATAGCGAAAAACGGTAATGCTCTAATTTGCTCTAGCAGATTATTTTCAAGTATGTTCCCTAAGCACTCAATCATTTAATTTTTAATTGTTGGACTCAGATATCTTGTAGATCCTAAAATCCAGAAGACGTTATGTTAAAATGTTTTCGCATATAAGCAATAAAACAAAAGATAAACAAACATAAGTTGCTAACAAAATTTCTTTGAAGTAAAAATTATTTCCTTTGCGCATATCCAAAACTTGCCAATGAACTTTATGCTAGGGTAAGTATGACATCAAATAACCTTGTAAGAACCATTTTCCAAAATGATTCTTCTTTACGAATTTCATTTTCAACTTCCTTGTCGATAGTATCATTCTTTTTCCAAAGTTTGTATACATCACATGCTTTCGATTGGCCGCCCGAGAAACTGTGGTCTTTAATTCTTTCTGATATGTGCTTCCAGTCCCGATTGCCGGTACACAATATATTATTGCTTTGCGAAGCAAACAACCAGCAAGGTTAACAATATGCAGCATCAAGAATGTTGGAATAGCACAGCCAAAAACGATTGACTGCCCTTACTTAGAAATTGATACATAGTACCATGTTTAAAAACACCTGTTGTCCTGGTGGAGATCTTTAGAAAATGGTCCTGAAGGCTGTAAAGGTTCCATATCAATAATAAGACGTTTTTCTTTATCACTCAATGTCTTATTCGTGAAGTTTCCCAAGTAAAAAGAAGTTTTATTGATTGTAGACGTCAATGGTTCTTTCACCACTTCGTACCCCTTACAGATGTAGCCGTCGACAAGATCGGTGGCGTCATCGTTACCGGCAGTATTTTTTAACTGCAATTATTGTTGGATCGTCTTCAATAGGGTTCTCAACAGATACCACATTATTTGAGTCACTATCAACAGAAATGTTTTGGCCGGAAGTACTTGTAGAAGGGTGAGTAAAAAATTTGCATATTTTGGCCAATTTCTGTTGAATCTCTTCTTTTTCATGGCGTTGCTTTCGTTTAAACGCACCACTAGGTTTCTTTTTTTTTTGTCCATGATTTTACTTTAATTTAACTTTACTTTATGATTAGATTACTTTAACATTTTAATTCAGAACTTTGCAAACTATGGCCATTATTATACACGCCAATTTAAAAGTGCAATTTTTGTCGATTCCTCTTTGCTGTGAGCAATTCTTTCTTGTGAAAGAAGAAGAATAATACGAAACTTAATACTAATTTTAACAAGTGACTAGCTGCTGGGGCCTACGACTCGTAATTCTAATTAGCTTTTGATATTCATTCGTTGCACATTGTCTTTTGCTTTTTGACAATTGCATATGTATTGCAGTTCGTTGCACTTTGTCTTTTTGCATTTGGAATGCATTTTTAATGAAGTATTGTTGTAAATAGAAAATGTAATTTTGAAATTGAAATTAATTAAGTGAATTAATTAAAATATATATAAAAAAAAAACTCGATACAGAGTTCATCAATTTTGGTTCTACATTGTACGCTTGGCTGCTAATTCTGCTGCTTTTGTAGCCGCATAAGTCTCGGCCTGAAACACGCTACACAGGTCTGGAAGCTTATATGACCGTTTAAGGTCAAGCTCTGAACAGAATACTGCGGCTCCCACTCCCTCTGCCATTTTAGAGGCATCTGTAAACAGGTTGTAGGAGTGACAACCAAACTGGAGTTCCCTCTGCCACCCATTATGTTCTATTACTACACAAAACCTTCCATTGAAGTTGACCTGGGAATAACATAGTCCGAGCTAGTGTTTAAACCTTCGTGTATCTTACTGTGGCCATAAGGCCGCTATACAAACTGTTCCGTTATCATTAGTCTTAGCGCGGACTTCTTTGCAGTGCTCTTCGCTACCAAGCCTGTAGGTTGAAGGTATTCTGTCAAGTGCTGCTGTAGGGGTGGTGCACATCGCACCAGTTATACACAACCCTGCGATTCACTGTACCTTCTGTAACCTTTTGACGTATGTCTTTCTGTTAACACTGGTCTACCATATCAAGATACTATAGAGTAATATAGGCATAACTACCGCCGTGTATACCCAATGTGCAAGACGGGAAGATAAGCCACATGTCTTACCGAGCATTTTCTTGCAAGCATAAAAGGCATTGAGAGCTTTCTTCACCCTTTCTTCCACGTCAGTTTGTTATCCAATATAACTCCAAGATATTTTGTCTTTGTCTTTGGTGCGAGTAAAAAGTTTCCTAATTTAGGAGGGAGCTAGTTCGGAATCTTGTATTTTGTTGTGAAAAGTACTAAGTCCGTCTTGTCTGTATTCACATCCAGTCCCATTTTTCTTGCCCAATCGTTCATTTCTTTAAGCGCCCTATCAAGTACTTGACTCATTGAGCTAAGGCACCTACTTGAGATGATTACGGCCAAGTGATCTGCATAGGCAGGTTTTTTGTACCTCCATCCCTCATTTTAAGAAAAATTTTATTCATTACAAGTGTCCATAGCAGCAGAGAGATTACGCCCCTTTGAGGCGTACCTCTGCATGCCCTCCTTGCCAAAATCGTCGCGTCCCATTCAGTCACCACCGTCCGGCAGTTCAGTAGATTGCCGATCCAGTGCCGTATGGATGGATCAGCTTCAATTGATTCAAGACCATCAAACAGTGCTTCTGTCGAAACATTAAATGTTCCTGATATGTCAAGAAAAACACCTATTGCATACTCCCCGTACCGGTTCTTCGGAACATAGTTAAACCTCGAGCAGTTCCTGAAAATACCTTTAAGCCATGGTGTCAGTACAGCACTACCCTTTTGCAGAAGCGTGGGAAAAATGCCATCCGGTCCCGGGGATTTTAAGGGGTCAAACGATTTTAAGGACCATTCCAGTCTATCTGATGTAATCAGGCCCTCACATACCTCATTTAATGCATCCCGTGTTGTTACAATTACGTCTGAAACCTCCGTACAGCCAGGAAAGTGAGCATCTATAAGTGCCTCCAGCGTTTCCTTTCCGTCTTTGGTCCATTCGCCTGTATCTTTGCGGATTAGTGAAGGGATTATAGGAGACTTGGCAAGTATTTTCCGAAGTCTCGTCGCCTCAGAAGTCTTGTCCAAATTAGCACAGAAGTTCTGCGAGGAGCTTCTCTTCGCTCTTCGCTCTCCGTATCTCTTTTTTGTATAGCGATAGTAGTGTTTTATATTCTCTCCAGCTTTCTTCACAGTCAGCAAGTTTTCTAGGGTTCCTAAATATTTCTCTTGTTCTTCGTGGGATCTTTATAACTACAGTGAAACTTATATAACTATGATCAGAGAAGGAGGGTTGCTCAAGCACCTTCGAGTCTAAGATCTTTATATTGTCACCGTAACAGAAAGTGATGTCCAATACATCTTCCGATGTTGGACCTTATATATTGGTATGTTTCCTCTATTCGCTATGTTTACATTATACTGTAATATACAGTTAAAGAGGTACTCACCCCGTTGGTTGGTATCCTTACTGCCCCATTGAGGGTGGTGCGAATTCACGTCTGCACCTACCACCACCTTCCATTCAAGTTGACCGGCTTCGTCCATAAAGTTTTGTAGCTCCATGGGTGGTGCCTCGGCGTTGTGTGCCATATAGCAGGAGGTGAGGAGTCTGGGTCCGTCGTCCCCCTCCATGACAATCACTGTCAGGTCATGAGTGCTAACATAAGACAATATATATGCGTTAATATTATTCTTTACAAGGATGGCAGATCTAATCTTCCTTACCATTGCAGCGTGAAAAAGTGTATAATTTTTTGACCCTAGTCCAGAGACTTTGTTCCCGGAGGAAAGCCAGGCTCTTGCCTTTATCTAACGTGAGGAGCAGCTGCAGTCGCTGGCACTCCGTGCGTCACCTCCATCTTTCCGTCCCCGTATAGCTGGAGGGTTTCGGTAGCGTTGGTCACCGAATCGAATCCGAGATCACTCTCTACCTCTCCCGCCTCCAGCGTGTTGTCGTTACTTCTTTGGGTGACGTTTTTTGAGGCGCAGGTGTACATTACGCGTTCTCCACGACATCTTCCCGAAACGCTGGTATATCATGTCCTCTGCCTCTTTGTTTATTTGGAGGATCAGATCCTGGGAGCCCTTCATGTCCGGTTTGCCAGCGTGCAGTAGCTTCCAGTCCGCAGTCGGAACATCGGGATTCTGCCACCGGAATAGAACCGAAGAAGGAGAATAGATTCTCCTCGTTACCATAAAAAATTGTATGAGATTATCGACACACGATTCCACGCGTTTCAAATATCACGACTAAGTGACAATAAACTATAGAAAAGTGTGCAAGTTATAAATAAATAAATAAAATTACTTACATATAATTATTATAAAATAAAATATATAAATTTATAATAAATAAGGAACATAGAAGAAATAGGTATTAAAGAAAAAAAAGAAATATAAAATAAAATGAATAAAATAAAAAATATTAGAAAAACCTTATAATACTATTCACTGCATGAAGAGTATAAATAGCAATAAGAAATAAATAAAATAAATAACAATAATTTAAATAACAAAAACATACTCGTATACCTATATAAAAAAAAAAAAAAAAAAAAAAAAAAAAAAAAACAATTAAATCTACATAAATAAAAGTAAAAAAAACAAAATTTTTAATACAAAAAAATGCGAAAACAAAAATTAAACAGCAAATTCCCAAATTCACCAAATCGACAACAAAATGTTTTGGTGCACTCGCTATGCTTGCTGTAATTTTCTCATTACTTTACTTCAGTGCTTGTTCTGTTTTGATTTTTTGCTTCATAGCAGAACTCAAGCACTGTGAAGCACTATAACGAAAGTTTTCAAATGGCGCAGTGTTTGTTCTGATGTAAAATTTTTAATTAGAAAATTCTAATTTGGTGTCAATGCAACACTGAAATATAGTGTTTGAAAATACAGTACAGTAGTGAAGTGCGGCAAATAGAACCACTTGTGCAGCCATTTAGTACATACTAGACAGCAACGTGGCTTCACTCACAACTGAAGTCCAATAAAATGAACTCGAATTGAATTGAATTGAATTGAATAAGAACGAAACACAAAATGAATGAAGATGAATGCGACTGTGTTTTGAGTTCGAAAGCTGTCTGCATTCTGTGAAATGAGTAAGAATGAAATAGCGTGCAAAACGAAATAAATACATCGGCTCAGCCGAGACATTCGAATTAATTCGAATCATTCATTCATTTTGTTTGTCGTATAAGATAATGAGCGCAGCAAAAGACGCCGACGAGTCTGTAAGTAGTTGTATATTTTAAACAAAATCCATTGCTTTTTGTTGTTTTCTTTCTTCTTTTTTGTTATGCACAGCAAAACAAATTAACCCAAAAAAAGGGAATGCATTCGAATTAATTCGAAACCAACCTCTCTTTCGAACTCATTCAATTCGTTTCTCTTTTAGTGGCTTTACTGTGGTTCGTATCACGAAGATTCGGTTTTGTGGTTTACAGTGGTATTTTAGTATCACGAACAGGTGTTGTTTGTTTTGATCATACATACAAATGGAACGTTGAGGCTAATTGTGACAATTAAAATGAACATTTTGTGAAAAATATATGATTGAGAACAATTTGGAGTGTATGCAAATAATTCTTGCAGCTTCCTTTTTCATTACTGCTACTAATTTTATTAATATTTAAAGAAAAAATTACAATTTAAAATTTTCTTCAAATTGTTTTGTGTAATGATAAGCTATTTTTGCCCGGCGCGCAAAAAAAAAAGTAGAAGAAGACACATGACAATCACAAAAAACGAAGAAATTATGAAAATGCTGCCAACCTACATGGGAAAATTGCCCAGCCCTGTTAAGACTGACCATTCAAAAAAACCGAATCTTTGCGTATCTATTTGAGATTAGCATCTCTCAATCGAATCACTCTACAACAACAACCCTCATTTTTGCCATGTTCCCTGTTGTTGTTGTCAAATGAAACTCGAATCATTGTCGCATCTTCATAGATTCGAATCTTAGCTCACTGTAAAGCCACTATTTGTATCAATGTTGTGCGACTCAATCTGACGTGAGCGCACAAATTCACTCGAATTCATTCGACGTCGCATTCTATTTCACTCAATTCATTTTGAGCATTGTTAATTCGATCGTCGTTTTTTTGCCTTCATGCAGACCTCTATTACATACACAATAGCTTTGCTCAGTATTAGAGCACAGGCATTATTGAATATTAGGAAACTAACAAATAAGTATTATTATTATTTAAAATTCTTTAGCAGAACTAAGCGCTGACTTTCATTTATTGTGAATGAGTTTTGCTTATTCTTTTTTGCTGATCAATCAGCTGTTTTTTGTTGGTAAACTACTAAAAAAAAGGCAAATGTCAAGAAAATTTGTGTGTTGTTATTATTATTACAAGTTACTAAAATAAATAAAATAAAATTAATTAAAGGTACGGCATTGGCTGTGTTAGTTCCCACCGTTCGATGTTTGTTGGTTAGGGGCGAAAAAGTTAAAAGTCAATTTTATTCAACTAGTATATACATACGTTATTATTATTTTTTTTCGTTCATGGCGTCCGAGGGCTCCTTGAGCTTAGGTGCCCCGGGGCACTGCCCCAGCTAGCCCGTACATAGCCACTGCTTATATCTTTTCCTGTGAATTTTGTCATCAGCCACTTGAGTGGTTGATGGTCACTGTCTAACTCAAATAATCTCCCAACGACATATGGACGGAAATATCTTACTGCCAATACTATTGCGAGTAGCTTTTTTTCAATGGTTGCGTAATTAGTTTTATGTTTATTCAAGGTTCTTGATGCAAAAGCAATGGGGTGTCCAATTGCAAAATTGCTTGCGTCTTCTGTTAATAAGTCTAAAAGACCTATTTTCGTTGTAGCAAGGCCAGGTAGCACGTGACGCTCTGCAGGATTCAAGATTTTTCCACCGTCTGTTAGCCAGCTGACAGAAAACTGGAAGCACCAGAGCGAGCCAACTCGTCAGCCTTCTCATTCCCCTCTATGTTCCTATGGCCGGGAACCCATAAGAGAGTGATATCAGCTTGACGACTTAGCTCAATCATCGTCGACCTGCATTCCTTAACGAGCTTTGACTTCACAGTGGTGGATTACAGTGCTTTGAGTGCCGCCTGGCTATCAACGAAGACAGCTACCTTACGAACTTCTGGTACGTTATTTCTGGCCAACCAACATGCTTCCTTAATGGCAAGGAACTCCGCCTGAAAGACTGTGGCTTCGTCAGGTAGCCGAAAAGAATGGTCTAAGCTTATTTGTGGTGAGTGCACCCCTGCTCCTACACCGCATTCCATCTTCGACCCATCCGTGAAGATTGAAATGTCAAAATCACTCTGAAAGCTGTTCTCTTTCCATTCCATCCTGGTAGGAAATTTTACCTTGAAGTCGCTCTCAAAGCTATAGTGCGCCACTACATAGTCTGTCGTTCTCTTGAACATAGGATTATTAACCACTCCTAGAATTTTACTATGTCCATATTGTCGTTCTGCCCAGCAGCCGGTTTCTTTTAACCTTACCGCGCTGTTGCAGACCATGTTTTTGATATGGAGATCAATTGGGAGCAGATATAGCAGTACATACAGTGCTGCCGTGGGGCACCTCTGCACACCGCTAAGTTGCACTATATAGCTCTTTCCTAGAGCTGGCCACCAAACAATTGCACCATATGTTAGTATTGGACGTACAATTGCGGTATACATCCATGTTGTGATATCCTTTTGCAAGAGTAAAAGGCCACACAGGCTTTTTTTGCCCGTAACTCTATATTGGATTTCCGATGGAGTTTTGCGTTCAGCATAACTCCTAAGTATTTGGCCTTATCCAAAATATGAAGCTGTTGTCCGTTCAGAGTAGGAAGGCGGAAAGTCGGTATTTTCGTCTTCGTTGTGAAGAGTATCATTTCTGTCTTGCTCGGGTTAACATTTAGTCCACATCCTGTAGCCTATTTTAACAGCTTTCCCAGAGCTCTTTGCATGATATTGCTTATCACGCTAGGAAACAGTCCTGATACCATGATCACAACGTCGTCTGCTTACGCATCTACCTTTGCCCCCGTCCTCTCTAATATATTTAGAATGTTGTCTATGACTAAAAGCCACAACAGAGGAGAGATTACCCCGCCCTGTAGTGTCCCTCTACTGACATATCTCGTAAGAGTCGAGTTACCTAACTCTGACCGTACTATTCTAGTCTTCAGCATGTTTACTATCCATTCTACAATGTCTTCCTCTACACCAATCCTAGCTAGAGAATCCTGGATAGCACGTGTACTAACGTTATTGAAAGCACCCTCTATATCTAAGAATGCTGCGAGAGAGTATTGTTTATAGTAAATCGCCCTCTCTGCCGTACGGACAACCTCATGTAGAGCCGTTTCCGTGGATCTAACCTTGAGGTATGCGTGTTGGCAAGTCGAGATGGGAAATTTATCAATGATGGATCGAAGATGGAGCTCCAATACCCTTTCCATCGTCTTCAAGAGGAACGATGTTAGGCCGATTGGCATGAAATCTTTTGCGGATTCATGACCAATCTTACCTGCCTTAGGAATGAAGACTACCTTAACTCTTCTCCAGATAAATGGTATGTGGTTAAGGAGAATACATGCTCTATAAATCGATCTTAGCCAAGGGACTACCTTGTCCTGAAGCTTCTGCAGCATTATCGGGAGAACCCCGTCCATGCCAGACGATTTATAGGGTGAGAAAGTACTAATGGAATGCAAAATCTTATGATCTGTAAAGATCGAAGATCCTGCGAAGGTTGCCGGAACCGTGCGGACACCATAGAATCAGTTGCCACATCTTTGCAGTCAGGAAAGTGAGTTTTTAGTAGAAGATCAAGTGTTTCAGCGGACGAATCCGTCCATGTACCGTCTTCCTTTTTAAGGAAGGAGGGGTTCACCCGTTCCTTGGACAGAACCTTACTAAGTCTTGCTGAGACAGAAGTAGACTCAACCGACTCATAAAACTCTTTCCAACCGTCGTTTTTGGCGGTCCTGATAGCTTTTTTGTAAGTCTTGAGGCACTCTTTGTATATTTTCCAGTTATTATTCTTGTAACACCGGTTGAAGGACCTCCTCGTCGTCTCCCTGAGCTTAGAGAGGTCCTCATTCCACCACTGTGGGTAGTTCTTGTGACTCCTTCTAACTGGACAGGATATCTTGTAAGCTTTACCGAAAGCTTCCTCAAGATGTTTAACCTTCTTCTCAATTTCGTCCCTAGAGTCAATATTTAAACCTCTGACCAAGTTCAGTTTTGATAAAAGTGACTTAACCCTTTCGTTGTCCTCGGTGCTTCCCCATAGCGTGTGGCGCGCATTGGCGTCGCATCCCAGGAGTAGGGTGGTGTTGGTTGATGTTGCACTGGCGGACAACTGAACAACCTCGTCCGGAGGTGCCTCCCTATTGTGCGCCATGTAGACAGATGCTACCAGCATGTCTTTTTTGTCTGCCACTTCGACTTTTACCACTGTCAAATCACCCGTGCAGAATTGAGGACAAATGAAAGCACTGATAATGTTTTTTACTAAAATACATGTTCTACGCTTGCCACATACCTTAGTGTTTGTACCTTTTGTTTTTGAGCCCTAGAATATCAGTGCCTCTGACCCAGGGCTCTTGAACGATGCAGATGTCAACGTCATCCTCAGCTAGGAAGACGGCAAGATTATCAGAGGCATTCTTAGAATACTTAAGATTAATCTGCACGACTTTCAGCATCGGGAGGTCTCTTCGGTGTACTGGTGGCTTCCTCCTGAAGCACCAGGTCGTCCATCAGCCTGTTAGCAACCTGCATGTCGTCAGGCTCTTCGTCTGACGGCCGGAAAATCTTAAGCTTGGCGTACCTTACGCCAAACCTCATTATGTAGTCAGACTTCTCCAACTCCTTAACAGAATCTTCGTTGATGGAGAGGAGCAGAGACATGCTGCTCTTTTGCTGACCTTCATCATTGATTACAGCCCAATCACTCATGGGCATGGCAGAATTCTGTCGCTGCAGAAGCTGTAGTACCTTGCCTTGCTCCAGCTTCATGACAGGTAACCAAACGCGATCTCTCGGCCGCCTTGGAATGTTCCGAACCGGGATGAGCTTAAGCCTTAAGCCCTCTCTCCGCCATATTTCGTTATAAACAGCAGGGACACCTCTAGCAGGATGTGGCTCCTCACCACGTATGGACGGTCTTGAGCGTGAAGCTCCTAGTTCATTTACCAGAAACCTTGCCCCCCCCTATTTTAGCATAGTCTTTTATGAATTTTCTATAAAAGCCAGTCATTCCTAAGAATGATTTGATTTTTTGCGTTTTTTTGGAAATTTCAAATTCTGAACTATTGAAACTTTGTTTGGTTTTGGCTTTATACCTTTGGTAGTTAGGACATGTCCTAAGAATTGTGTTTCCCTTTTTAGAAAATTTTACTTGTCCACTTGTATTTTGAGCTTTGCCTTCTTTAGGGCTTGAAAAATCGCTCTTATACTTACAATATGTTAACAGCGATGTGCTAAATATGAGGATATCATCCATGTATACCACACATGTTTTATTGATGTGATCCTTTAAAACCTTGTTTATTAACCTTTGAAAGGTTGACGGTGCTTTTTTCAGACCAAAAGGCATACGAATGAATTCGTAATGACCGGATGGTGTTGAAAATTCCGTTTTTGGCCTATCCTCTTCTCTTACCAGTATTTGGTGGAATCCCTTCGCTAAGTCTAGGGTATTTTGCGCTCTGCCTAATTTATCTAGTACCCATAGGGGGCTATTGTAGGGTGAATTACTTTCCTTTATTATATTCTGTTGAATCATTTCTTGTATTTGTCTATTGATGATTTGTGGGTATCTATATATTTTAGAATACAAGGGCCTGTCGGTAGTTGTTATGATTTCATGGTGTACGTCGCCTGCAGACGACAGTATGTCACCATCTTTGAAAAAGAGGTCATTAAATTCAAGTAAAACGTTTGTAATATTGTCGAATACTTCCCCAATCAGGTGTTTGAAATCGAACTCGTATTTGCTATCGTTGCCTTCGACCAGTTTTAAGGCGGTTATGTTTTCTATAGAGCTTGGATAATTAAATTCCTCGAAGTGCAATTGAGTTCCGAGAATTTCAACAGATCGTAATTCATTATTTATTTTTGCATTTAATGCTATTAAGATATTTTGTCCGATTATTGCAGAAAATCTGTCATTCTCGAAATCAATTAATTTCCAATGGAGTGTACCCTTCCCTATGAATTGTTTAGGGAATGGAGTTGTTATTGAATATTTGACGGTCTTTATTCCGTTTAGTGTCTTATAAGTAAGGGGTTTATTTAATGGTGTTTCAGTATATATTTTGTCGATGGTCCCGGGTTTTAAAATACTAGTGGTAGACCCGGTATCTATAAGGCATTTAATGTTTTGGTTGTCTATAGTTATTGTAATTATGGGTAAACTAGAGCGAGAGGTGACATTAAAAAATTTACTTGTTCATCAACGTCTGATAGAATTACAATACATAAATACATATTAATAAAAATTATTTAAAATTAGTTTCCTATATCCTGAAGCACCAATGATAAACAAAGTCAGATTTTTCCATCCACTATTACCGTGTCCGTTTAATATATCAACGATTTCTTCTTCATTCAGGTTGCATTTTTAAAAATATCTGTAACGAATTATTTTTTAGGAAGTGAGATCCAGCGTATATAAATACCCATTTAGAATATCTATTTCCAAGTATATGCAGTACGACGGTTTGTTACTTGGTAGATGCAAAATTCTTTTCAGGAAATAAAGATGCAACTTATCCACTTCTTCGAACAAAGTAAATCCCCATACTTGAGCAGCATAACTTTGCACGCTCCTAGTGACTGCTAAAAATAGCTTCCAGTTTGTGGTAACCGTTATTTATTCTCCAAGTTGCATTGATGCTATTTTTGGCTACACCATTCCTATTTGCTAAGTGGGCTTTGAAACTTAGTTGTGGTGTCAATATTACCCCTAGATAATTATATTCTGATCTAATCTCAATATTCTCGCCTCTAAACTTCTAAATCTCATTCTTGGCCAAACGACCCCCACGCCTAAATACCATTATTGCTGACTTCGCTAAATTCACTTCCATGTTCCAAGTGTCGCAATATAGTTATATACGATTTATCATTACTTGTAACATATCTATATTATCTGATAATATAACTATGTCATCTGCATATAAAAGGAGCCTAACATTTAATTCTTCAATATATATTCTGCTACCTAACCAGTCATGGAAATCATTTAAATAGAGTGAAAAGAGCAAAGGGGACATCAAACATCTTCGTTTTACGCCTGATGATATATAACATTTTTCTGACATATCTTCTCCTGTCCATACTAAAGAGCTGGTTCTTGCATAAATTTGCTCAATAAAATTCATCATTTCTGTTGAAACACCTAGCACACGTAATTTGTATATAAGTAGCTGTCTTGAAACCTTGTCAAAAGCTGCTTTAAAGTCTACGAAGAAGGCGTACACTTTCTTCTTTTCTTTAAATTTTATGTAAATTATAGATGCTAAATTATATATATTGTCAACAGCTTCATGACAGGTAACCAAATGCGATCTCTCGGCCGCCTTGGAATGTTCCGAACCGGGATGAGCTTAAGCCTTAAGCCCTCCCAAGCATTGCTGATCTTATCGAGTTTACCTCTCTAGATCCGCCATATTTCGTTATAAACAGCAGGGACACCTCTGGCAGGATGTGGCTCCTCACCACGTATGGACGGTCTTGAGCGTGAAGCTCCTAGTTCATTTACCAGAAACCTTGCCCCCCCTATTTTAGCATAGTCTTTTATGAATTTTCTATAAAAGCCAGTCATTCCTAAGAATGATTTTATTTATATATTGTCAACTGTTGAATTTTTTTTTCTAAAACTTGCTTGAAATTCCGTTATAATGTTGTTTCCTTCTGACCACACTACCAGCCTCTCATTTAATATGCCCATTATAATTTTTGCGATGCAGTTCATAAATGAGATTCCTCTGTAGTTTGCAGCTACAGTTTTGTCACCTTTCTTGAACAATGGGATTATTATACTTGTCTCAAAAGCTTTATCTGTTTGTGCAAACTTGTATAATCTAGTGTATGTCTTGGTCAATTTATTTAAAAATCTTACATCTGCCCTCTTAAAAAGCTGGTATGGAATTCTGTCGAAACCAGGTGCCTTTCCCGTTTATGCCTTTTTCAGCATACCTAAAATTTCATGTGCCGTAATTTCTCTATCTAAACTGTCATTGTATACTAACAATGGAGCGTAATGTATACTGTTTACGTATTGTGGTGGATTTAAGAGGTTCTCAAAATATTGTTTGAACACTTCTGCAGATATGGCTGCGCTACTATTTAAGTTTTGACTGCGTAGGCTTCTAACCACCTTCCAACAGTCTTTACTATCATTCACCTTATTTATTCTGCTCTCTAAGTCGTCAAAATATGCTTTCTCACTTTTGTCGCTTTGTTCCTTTGCCTTTATGTATTTTTCCTTGTCTGTACTATTCTGTGTGCTGTTGAATTTTCTGAGGCAACCAAAAACTGCTTTCCTGGCTGACTGGCATCTCCAATCGAACCATACAGATTTTTTAGCTAATTTATCTGTTCTATTTTTGCAAATAACAGATGACATTATAAGTTGGACAAAATCAAGTTCCAATTCTTTTTGCTCTATTTTCTTCCTTTCCAGATTTTTTTAAAACCTTTGTCATTTCTTCTGAATCAAGCAGAAACACTTTTGGCAACATAATGTTGTTACACTTGAAATTATTTTCTAAAGGAATTTTTAATGTAAGAACGATTGGCATGTGATCGGACCAGACTGTATCATCTACCATAAAGTCAGACGCGAATTCCACAATGTCTAGCGATATTGCACAAATGTCATTTACAGACTGTCCTACACTACTTATAAATGTAAACTTCCCAAACTCATCGCTGTTAGTTATTCCGTTTAAGAAAAAAAACTACCTTAAAGCTCTATTTACTATTTTATCTTTTGAAATCCTATTCACCCTTCCAGCCGTAATTTCATGTTGAAAATTGTCATCGATATATACTTGTAACTCCCCCATTCGAACGTTTAAATCCCCCATCACAATAGGGTTCACAATATCGTTCTGATTAAAATTTTCTTTCACAATTTCAAAATCTTGGCTCCACTTATTACCACCTAGATACAATGGTTTCAGTTTATTTTTGTTACGAATTTTGCTACGAGTTTGTATGATATTTAACCCTTCTATGGACTTGAAGGAATGGCTAATTTCTATGGTTTTTAATGCCTCTTTAACTCCATATAAAATGCCCCCACATGCCCGCCCATACTTGCTTGCACGTGTCGCTGGTCGACAATAGAGGCTAAAACCTTTGAAATACTTTCTATAATAATCGAAATTTTCCATTTGCACGTGAGTCGCTATTAGGAAAAATATATCAAACGATCGTACATAGATACAAAAATTCATTACAGTAGTTGTAGTTGTTATTCTGTTTTTTGTTATTGTTATTGCTGCGCTCTTTGCTGCTGCTGATACTTTCGTAATGTCTTTGTGGTTGTTTTTGTTAAATTGCTGTTATTGCTTTGTTTGAAACTTTCAACTATCGCGATCACTTTACAAAACACGTCTGCTTACTTCTACAGTTCAATTGCAATCCTTGTGTTAGTATTTCGATGTTGGTTATTATTTGGATTATTGTTTGTATTGTTGTTATTCCTATTTTGATTTGGATTACTATTGTTATATCTTTGATTTTAATTAGTAGAACTTGGGTTATTACTATACCCGTTTTGACTTTGGTTGTAATTATTTGTGTTACTTTGTTGTTGTTTATTAGTGTTGTTAGTATTGGGGTTGTTGGTTTGTTGATTGTTTCTGGTTTTTGGTTTTCTATGCATAATGTCAATTGCGAATGGGTCGTCTAATAGTTTATTTCTAGCATAAATTGAAAATATTTCTTTTAGTTGCATTGTGTCATTAATAAATGATCTAGTGTTTCCATTGATCTTCTCTATCAAGATGCCCACTAGATCTCTATTTACGCACCATGGAGAATATAATGGTGTTTTCTTATCCTCTAATTCATATAACGTGTTAATTTCATATTTTGACTTTTCAATAATATTAAATAACTCTCTTAGGTTACTTACTTTTATTCCTCGTAGCATGTTAAAAATATCCGAGAAGGTCTTCCTTGGTCTTAAGTGGCACTTGCGTTTCATCTTAACCTCTGCCCAAGTTGCATTTTCTGTCAATTCGCTTTTCGAAAAATATTTGCAATTATTGTATTGATATAGATTTATTTGGTAAATCAGTTTACAAAATATAGTTATTTTAATTTTAAGAGCGAACATAACGGGTCAATTCGCTCACGAAACTACGCATTCTCATTTTTTTCTTTTGGAATTTTGAGTCAGTCTTTGGTCAATAAGTTTGTAGGGTTTGCAGTCTATAGAACTTCTATACTCTTTGGCAATCCTCTTGTGCACATTTAGTTAATAAAAAATTAGATGAAATAATACAATTATAACAACAACACACTCACTCTTTTGCTGTGCTCTCAGTGAATAATAATACAGAAAGAAAAGAGCGAATAGCGCAATACTCTTTTGCGCACTCAGTTTTCAGTAAATGAGAGGAGTAAATACAACAATTACAACAACACATAAAATTCAAGAAGAAGCATAGCATCAATAACGTAAAAAACGTAAGCAAATTTTTGCGCATGGTTTTGAAAAAATGTGTATGTATGTAGGTTAAATTTAAGTTTAGTTTATTATAACATTCAGTTTGTAGTTATATATTGATGATAGTTTATTACAAAGCAGTACAATGTTTGTAGATTTATTAAAATAGTTTAGTTATATGTGTAACGAAGTTTTAAGTATATAGTAAGTAGATTATAAATATAACGTAGTTTTAAGTTTATAGTAAATAGTTTATAAGTACAACGTAGTTTTAATAAAGTAGTAAATTGTTTACAAATATAGTGTAGTTAAAATTAATAACTTATTTAATATTCTAACAAGACCACTACTTTCTGTGACTGTTCAACGACGAGTGATTTTACAAAGCGTTTATCAATCACTCTCTCTATTCAAAATCCACACTGCTCTAATTACTCTCACTGCAGCTAACTAGCAAAACCCACCACCAAACTGCATACAGCACCAACTACATCATAATCAATGCTCTCAGTATTGGCGACCACTGCGTCTTGCTCTCTGGCTCTCTCTCACTCTCATCTCCTACATGTATAGTGACTGAAAATGAATAAAATATTTTTATTATTGAATCGATTATTTATAAACATGCAAATGCAAACCTTTCTAAGAAAATTCT
This sequence comes from Amiota mariae, assembly GCA_035041805.1. Taxonomy (NCBI): domain Eukaryota; kingdom Metazoa; phylum Arthropoda; class Insecta; order Diptera; family Drosophilidae; genus Amiota; species Amiota mariae. The sequence continues at coordinate 48,195 of JAWNKV010000993.1, read as the reverse complement.
TTAATTAACAGTGAAAACCGTATCAAAATACGTTGCGTGGTTTAGAAGTAATCAGTATCTAAACTTCTTGAAATTTCTACTTTGCTTTATACTATGTAATAAAGAAGATATATATAGCATATTTGCATTTGCGAATACAAATTTAACGATTCGATAGTTAATATATATTGATATTCACTTCCACGACTGCGCCAGTTATAAGGTTAACTAATAAAAAGGAACAGTCTTGCGAGGTTAGACTTCTTTATTTCAAATTGGTCTCAAGACTAAATTTATAAAAGTTTTTCATGGTACATGCACCAGTTCAATGATCTTAAGTTACAATTTTATGTTAACTTAGCATAAGTGACGGAAGGGAAGCCGACACTGACATTGCTTATGCTTGTGCAACATTGTATCATTATTTGTTAATTATTTACATTATAAATTCTTTGCTTTAAATTTTCATATTTCTTCTTTAAATCATTTACAATTTTTATTTATTGCTTTAGGAGTTTCTGATTTCTCCTTCTAGGCATTTTCTGTTTTCATATATTTCTGAACTATTACACTGACTTCGTCTGTTCCAGCGTAATGGTTCAGGGTCAAGTGGGGACACTTAACCCGCGTGACATTGCAACATAAACCATTGATTGTAAGTGCATCTTTCCATATTCATAAACAATTTACTCAAAAGTTCCATCGCGACGAGAGGAAAGTGTTTACGTTTGATCACAACTTTCTTGCCTCTCAACATCGCAATATTAGCTGTTCATATTTCAATTTACACTGCAAGATTTCCAACTTTTTCCTGTACAGCTAATCGAGCAGCTTTTTTTTCAGTTGTTTCCCAATGATGGTGAACCTGAAAATTGTAACCAAACTCTGCACACAATGTCCTCTTCATTTAGTTTTACATGTAATAGCTTGCCAACTGCACCATTGGCTAAGCCGTTGGATACATCGACGTTTGTGGTAACGATAAAATGTTTAGTGATAACAAAAGTTATTTGATAAGGTAAGCTTCCAGTATCAATAAAAGGAGCTTCTTGTGTAGTATTTTCAGTTCCAGTAATAATGACGTCATAATTGACTATGGAGATATATTTAGTTGGAGCTTGTTGTAGTTATAATCTTCTCCAGCATAGCATAATCTTCTGTTTTCGTGAAAAATCTGGATTCAATAAGCTCCAATTCTTGGTGCTCTAGAATGTCGCCGTTCCCTATTTTCATGGATAGTGTAATATTTAGCAACAAACTGCGCTAAAGTAACATGGTTAAGAGTTTGGTCTTCTCTCGTATTTGTCTAACCATTTTTTTTTTCATATATCGGTACATTCATCATGCAAAGCCTTTAATTCTTTAAGAGTTTTCCTGATTCTCTGACGTTCGGTATGGTATATAGTGGGTATATAAATAGTTGCTACAGATGCTTTAGCCATAGGTTGACGTAACAATAACTAAGCAGGTTCTTGTGCTAACATTTCTACACTATTAAGTACATCGACACTCATTTTCCTCGTTATTTTCATAATATCGAATTCAGGATGTTCATCCATAGTCTCAATGATTTGTCGTTGTAAATTGCTTATACCCCTATTGTGTTTATTGACATATTCAACAACGTATGCAGCACAATCATACTCATCTTGAATTATTTGAAAATTGTATTAGAACGCAGATGCTGCAAAGCAAATGGATTGTATGTATTGTGCCACTTTTCAGATGGTGCTCGGCGATAAAACAAATTTGGTCGTGTGATACCAGCCCGAATAGTATTGTAGTAATGTTCATCGGACATAATTCTTTTATGAGTGTAAAAGTGGTCGAAATCGGTATAGTCGAATTTTTCCAAACTTTTCCTGAGTAGTTTATAATGCTCTTTACATTTTTTAAAATCATCTTCAGAAAAACCAGGATCTATTGGTATCAATCTTATCGTTTTCCGTGTTGACATAAAGGGAGCTCCTAATCTACAATTTTCTTTATTATTGGGATATTTGACATTTCCGCAGGCGTCTGATTCTGATATGGAAACTAATTTATCAATCATATTGATAACATCATAGTTATTTCTTTTTAAATCTGCAGGTGCATTATCTAACCATAAAAGAATGTGAGCATGTGGACTACCTCGATGCTGATATTCAATCCTTTTGAAATAATCGACGACTCTGTATTTCCCAAACGGACTCCTGTTTTTTGATTGCAAAATACTTAATAACAATTGACCAATTTATTAAAATAAATGGCACATGTAACTGTATCATTGTTAACTAATTTGGCTTTGTGCATGTAATCCATTTCTGATATGAATTCATCTGAAGAATGTTTTCCGTTTGTTTGTAATTTATACAACAATTTTAACAAATCCGTTCAGTCAGTTTCATTCCACTCATAATTGCCGGTGACTTTAACGCATGGGCAGTGGAATGGGGTTGTACTAGCACCAATAGGCGCGGACGGGTTGTTTTGGAAGCATTTGCATCGCTGGATATGGTTCTACTTAATAGGGGCAACTCAATCACGTTTGACAACGGGAGAGGCAGTTCGGCAATAGATCTCACCTTCTGTAGCACATCAATTGCCAGTGCTATAAAATGGGAGGTTACGGATGTCTACACTCATAGTGATCACCTTGCGATACAAATTTGTATTTCCCCTCAGGCAAGGTTTACTATATCAAGATTGAGATTGAGAAAGCGGGCTCTGGGTATCGCTTGTAAAACTTGGAAGCTGGATAAGGAAACTCTGGATTTGTTTATCTCCGAGTTTGAAGTAGTGCCTGGTAATGCGAGTCAGCAATCCGGGCAACTTATGCAGGATCTCACAAGGATGCCCAATGACTCTATGCCTAGGAAGACTAGAAGCAATGGCAGGAAACCTAAATACTGGTGGACTGATGAACTTCGGAACTTCGCTTGCAGTGCCATCAATTAGAAGATTCCAGCGCAGCAGAAGGAGGAATCCTGCTTCTCACAATACTCTTCTCTTCCTTGACGAATTTAGGCAAAAGAAGTCTCTACTAAGCAAGGAGATCTGCAGGAGCAAGCGAAATGCCTTTTGCAGACTGATAGGAGAAGTGGATCAGAATTCTTGGGGCAGCGCTTACAAAATTGTAACGCGCAAGTTCAAGGGCATCAAGGCATCAGTCCCTTCCTCCGCCTCGCTAATGGAAAAAATAGTAGCCGCCCTCTTCCCACTAAGAGGAGTGTCGAAGATACTTTGACCACTTGAGGTTGCAGATGAGAATGTGCCCACTATCACCACTCTTGAGCTAGAAGCGGTTTTGAGTAGGGTGAAGGTAAACAAATCGCCTGGGGTGAATGGCATTCCTAATGTCATCCTTAAGAGAGCCATTGCAGCGAAACCTCACGTCTTCTGCGAGGTTTTCTCAAGGTGCATGAGAGAAGGACTCTTCTCCAAATGCTGGAAGAATCAACGGCTGGTTCTCATCCCGAAAGGAAACCTGCCCCAGAGCTACCATCTTCGTATAGGCCCCTGTGTCTCCTAAGTACCACTGGGAAAATCTTTGAACGGATTATTTGCGCCAGATTGCAGCAGTATACGGAGTCGCCAAATGGTCTGGCTGAAATGCAATTTAGCTTCAGGCCGAGAAGGGGTACCGTAGGAGCAATCCAAAAGGTCTGCGGCATTGCAAGGGAGGCTCTAAATGGAACTAGATGGCTTGGCGGTGACATGAAGTATTGCGCAGTGGTCACATTGGACGTAAAAAATGCTTTCAACTCTGCAGATTGGAGCTGCATCATAAGCGCGCTAAGCATTTTGGACGTACCGTGTTACCTAATCTGGATGGTAGTGTCCTATTTCAGAGAGAGAATCCTGGTCTGTGACTCGGAAAAAGGCACTAGGACATTTGACATTACTGGAGGTGTACCACAAGGTTCGGTACTAGGTCCAATTCTGTGGAATGTCATGTAAGATGGCATTCTGCGGATTTTTAAGCCCGATGGGGTGGAGATCGTCGGATATGCGGATGACATTGCTATTGTCGTGGTAGCAAAGACTCTGAGTGAGGTCACATCCAAAATAGAGAGGACAGTAACAGCGTCGAGGAGATGGCTAACACTGAATCACCTTGGTCTGGCGGAGCATAAGACCGAGTTGGTTCTTATGAGCTCCAGAAAAAAGGTGGAAACACTCTAGGTGAGAATTGGGAGCTATTCTATTGAGTCGAGGCTTTGTATCAAATACCTGGGTGTACTCTTGGACCATCGACTATGTTTCAAGTGGCATTTAAACGAGTCAGCCAAAAAAGCAGCATCACACAAAAACTGGCCAGGATTCTCTTAAATCTAGGGGGTCCCAGACAACAATCTCGGGTTCTGTTAGGTTCGGAGAGTAAATCCATACTGCTTTATGCGGCTCCAATCTGGGCCGGGGCACTTGCAACCAAGTCATACCTTCGTAGTATAAGGAGTGCTCACAGGGTTGCTAACCTCAGGATCTGTAGGGCGTATCGCACAGTGGCAGACGATGCAGTGGGTGCACTTGCAGACCGACTGCCAATCAATCTGAAAGCCCTGGCTGCCAGGGACAAGTACATCGCACGTGCATCCTCTCAGGTAGCAGACATGGAGGAGATTAAGTCCAGATACCTGAACATTTGGCAGCACAGGTGGAGTAGGGCAGAGTCGCGGGGAAACACCAGCTTATACCAGATATTACGAATTGGCTAAAGCGTCGTTCTGGTGATGTGGAGTTAGAATTTACTCAATTCGCAACTGGCCATGGCTGTTTCAGACAGTATCTCCACAGGTTTGGGCACGCTGCGGATGGTTCTGTGGTCTGTACAGAAATGTCGAGGAGGATCCGGCGCATCTTCTTCATGAGTGCCCCCGAGTGTATGCGCGCCTTGGATCTCCTTGCAGCTCACATGAGATTGTAAGGGGCATGGAAACATCGGTGGATGACTGGGCATACTTCTCTTCTGAAATTGCCAACATTATGAGGGGTGCTCGAATGTACGAGCGAACAATGGCGCCTGCTTAATTTTTAAGCTTATTATCCCTCCCTACGAAGGAATGCTTCGGAGGTGCCGTAGGGATTGAAAGGGGCTTGAAGTGATAGGGGGTTTTTTAGTCGGGAGGCTAATGAATCCGACATAACTTGTGGCACGGGTCATAGATATCTTTGGAACATTTTTACCTCCTTGTTTCGCACAAAAAAAAAAAAAAAAAGTTTCATTAGCGCTCAAGGTCATAAAAGCTGTTGGTGATCCCAATTGTCTAAGCATCGCAAATATTAATTTTTTTCGATCCGCCCAATACCAAGCCGAATTTGGAATACATTTTTGGAACATATTTTTATTATATTAATTCTAACAACTCCAATTTGAAAAAAATTTGAAAAAAAAATTTAAAAGCATACTCAATAAGAAACTGAAAAATCAAATTCTGTGAAAAAAAAATTATAAATAAAACAAAAATTGAAGAATTAAAATTCTTAAAACAAATTTTAAATTACTAACAACTCCACTTTAGTATAAAATCTAAAAAAAAAAGAAGCATATGAATAAGAAACTAAAAAAAAAAAATTTTGTGAAAAAATTATAGATAAAACAAGAATTGAAGAATTAAAATTCTTAAAATAAATTTTAAAATTAAAATTAAAATAAAGGTCCTTGCAAGAAGATTAGTTAATGAATAGCAACGGATACTCTGAAGAATTTTTGGAAGCATTTGAAGGGTTAGGATTGAATGAATGTAATACAGATTCAAGTGAGTTAGAAACAGAAGAAGTAAATATGTCTTTGTCCCCAGAACAGGTAAAAGCAATAGCTGAAGGGGTTATTGAAACAGCATTGGTAGGAGGAGCTCTTAATATAGCCCTCAAACAACAGAAAGAAACTTTGGAAAATGAGATCAGTACACTTAGAAGACGTCTTAATAACATTGAAGTAAATACCCCGGAATTCGAGGTTTTTGAGGAAGTGACAATAAGAGTAGGAGTGCAATGTGACGAGTCTCTCGTTATAATTAAGTCTCTCCCTGACTTTGATGGGAAGCAAGAGGCTTATGTATCATGGAGACAGGCGTCTCATGCGGCATACAAGCTATTTCAAAATTACGATGGTAGTTCTAAACACTACCAGGCTGTAGCAATTATAAGAAACAAAATCAAAGGGGCTGCAGATATGACGCTCTCCTCTTTTAACACTGTTTTAAATTTTAAAGCTATTATAGCAAGATTGGATTTCACGTATGCCGATAAGCGACCAATATACTTGATCGAGCAAGAGATGTCCACTCTAAGACAGGGTAATCTTACACTACTTGAGTACTATGACCAGATAGAGAAGAAGTTAACCTTATTGATAAATAAAACTAATATGACTTGCAGTCGATCTGAGGCTGAATTTTCTAATAGAAATTACAGGGAAAAAGCTTTGAGAATATTATATGGAGGAAAGGGCTCAAAAATTTGAACAAAAGTCCAAGGGTAAGTTTGATAATAATCAGGCCAACAATATCTCTCAAAGCAAGAATCCGCATTTCGTAAAGCGTGAAGGGTTTAATAATAGGCCGCAGCAAAATCAGCAGCAGTCCAACAATAGGCAGTCTCAGGTACAACAGACTGTGCAACCAATGGATATTGATCCATCTCATTCTCATTTTAGACAACCTACTAATTTCAAGGTGAATAATAATTACCCAAATTCAGGTCAGCGATATAGATCCACACAGAATTTGCCTCAGAAGCGTCCTGCAGGGTCTGACCGTTACACGGGTCCAAAGACACAGTGCGTTAATCACTTGCAACAGGATGCTCAAGAGGAAGAGGAAAAAACTTATCAGATTGCGGTAGAAGATGAGGAGCTAGAAAACGGTGAAGAAACTGCAAAATTTGACCAAATAAATTTTTTAAGCATAACTCCCTGCTACCGTTCATAGAGCGGACAATTGCAGGGAGGGTAATTAAACTACTAATAGATACAGGGACTTCTAAAAATTGCATAAGGCCTCTGAAAGAATTAAAACATATTAACTCATTACAGACAAAATTTTTAGTAAAGTCGATTAATGGCTCCAATAATATTAAGGAGAAGTGTATCATTAATCTTTTTGGTGTGAACATTTTTATACTTCCCACTCTATCAACCTTTGATGGGATAGTTGGTCTCGACCTGCTAACGCGGGTAAAGGCCACATTAGATTTTAAGAATACGGAATTAAAAACAAGTATGGGATCAGTTTCTAAAGTGTGCAGATGTGAATTTCACAAATTCAGAAGATATTGAGATACCTTCAGAAGTGAGGGGTAAATTTCAACAAAAGATGAAAGATTTGAGTGGAGTTTTTGCAGATTCAAACGAGTCACTCCCTTACAACACCAATATAATTGCCACTATTCGCATTCAAAGTGACGAGCCCATTTATTCTAAATTATACCCATACCCCATGGGTCTTGCGGATTTTGTAAACTATGAAATTAGGGATTTATTAAAAAATGGTATAATTAGACCATATAGTTCTCCATTTAATAACCCCATGTGGGTTGTTGATAAAAAAGGAATTGATGAGCATGGAAACATAAAAAAAACGACTCGTCATAGATTTCAGAAAGCTAAATGCAAAAACCATAGATGACAAATACCCTATGCCCAATGTGTCAGTAATATTATCAAACATCGGAAAGTCAAAATTTTTCACGACACTAGATCTGAAATCAGGTTTTCATCAAATATATCTTGCAGAAAGAGACAGAGAGAAAAATGCTTTTTCAGTCGCGAATGGTAAGTATGAGTTTTGAGGCTTCCCTTCGGATTAAAAAATGGACCAAGTATTTTCCAAAGGGCTATTGATGATGTGTTGAGGGAGCAAATAGGAAAGACATGCTATGTTTATGTTGATGATGTGATTATTTTGTCAGAAAACAAGTGGGACTATGTTGAGCACGTCACTTGGGTCTTGCGTAAATTGTTTGAGGCAAACATGAGGGTCTCTAGAGAAAAATCGAATTTTTTTTAAAATAGTGTTGAATATTTAGGTTTTGTCGTATCTGATGGCGGTATTACAACAAGTCCCCATAAAGTAAATGCTATTCGTAATTACACGCAACCAGTTACACTATTCAACGTTAGGTCAATTTTAGGACTTGCTAGTTATTATCTAAACTACTTTCTATTCCACGCCACTTTCCCCCCCAGAGCCCGCGCGAGCTGGGGTCCATTAAAAACCGAACAAGACTGGGTATCGACCACAAGTCACTTCGGTACTGAACTACTGGAGGTTAGTAACATGCAAAAGAAATTAATTGACTACTATACGGCTACAGACCTAATGTCATCAGCCATTTATACTAATCATAAAGCACTATAAAGATAAATTTAAATAAAGTTAAATAGTTAAAATAATACTATGTGTTAAGGAGAGATAAGAGATTAGATTTTAGCCGATCGGAAGAAATAGAATTAGATACAAGGTCATAGTATAGATTGTAAGACTGACATCAAACACGAAAAGGATCATGCTGCAAATAAGTAGTCTTACATGTACCAACAAGTATAGGAGAATAATTCCTTGTAACTCGAGAAGGAACATTAAAATTAATATTATACTACCAAGCAAGGAAGGAGAAAAGATGCTGCCTTCAATTAGATTGTGCAAGAATGTGACACCAAGAGTCGTTCTGCGACTGGATAATTTCGGGAGGCGGATTAGTTTAAGACGGCTTTGGTAAGATGGAAGGTTTATATTGGGATCCCAGTGTAAGTGACGTAGTGCAAAAAGCAAGAAATGCTTTTGAACAGACTCAATACTATCACAATACTTTTTAAACTGTGGATCCCATACACATGATGCACATTCAAGTATTGGTCTAACCAATGAAGTGAATAATAATTTGGTGGTGTAAGGATCATTAAACTCTTTAGACCAACGTTTAATGTATCCTAAAACACCTATAGCTTTACATGTGATATGTTATGTTACCCAAAATGCAGCTTTGGATCCATCAACACACCCAGGTCACTGAATTGTGTGACTCGTTCTAGAGTGTGATCATTAATGTGGAAGCTTTTTACAATTAAATTTTTACGGTAAAAGGACATTATTTTACATTTGTCACAATTAAGCGAAAGATAATTTTTAGAGCATCACTGAGATAAGGAATCAAGATCTTCTTGAAGAAACATTTGTTGGACCGGATATAAAATATGTAGGCATAACATAACATCATCAGCGTACATTAAGACGTTAGAATGCTTTATGGCAGATGGCAAATCGTTTATAAAAATATTAAATAATAATGGGCCAAGGTGGCTACCCTGAGGGACACCAGATGTTACACAAATAGTCTTAGATACAGCTGTTTGAAAAATAACTCTTAGGGTTCTGGAAGTTAGATAGGATGTAATCCAGTTAACTAACTTGGGAGGAAAACCAAAGGTATTCAGTTTTTTAAGGAGTACGAAGTGACAAACACTGTCAAAAGCTTTACTAATATCCGTGTAAATGACATGCATTTGATGTTGTTGTGAAAAACTACAACTACAATTACCAACGAAGTAAATTCTAATAAGTTGGTTATAGTTGAACGCTTCTTGGTGAAACCGTGCTGTTAAGTACTTAATAAAGGAAGAACAAAATGCTGCACCTGATCGGTGATAATATGTTCAAACAATTTCGGAATAGCGCAAAGCTTAGCTATTCCTCGGTAATTTGATATATTAGCTCTACTGCCTTTTTTGTTGAAGGAGGATAATATAGGACTGCTTCCAAATATTAGGTAATACAGATGTATTCAGAGATAAGTCAAACAATTTGCAGATTGGTCTAAGCAAAGCATCAGCACATCGCTTTAGAATACAACTAGGTACATCATCTGGTCCCGGTAAAAACGTTAATTTAGAAGATTTTAAATATTGTAACATTGTATCACAATCAATAACTGGCATATTAAATTGATGAATATGATATGGGTATGGACTATTACAATCATTATTGAAATTTGTGTAAGTGCTTTGGAAAAAGTTCGAAAAAAGATTGGAAATTTCTCCATCGCTGCAACATTCAACACCATTTAATTTCATACAGGATGGGAATATATCCAACCTGCGCTTCATGTTAAAAAAGTTATAAAACTTTTTAGGATCTCTTTTAGTATCCTCTTTGACATGTGTCACGTATGACTGATTGCAGAAATTATTTAGGTGTTGAAAATTATAGCGGGATATAGCGTACTTAGTATAATCAGCAGACAAACCGGACCTTTTAAATTTTTTAAATAGTCTATTTTTTAAATTCTTTAATTTATTTAAATCACGAGACAACCAAGGTGGCGTATGTGGGTTATATTTCAGTTTAATTTTCGGAACACATAATTTGAAATGATTTTTCATAGTTGTATAAAAAAACTTTGCAGCTAGTTCAACATCATCACATGAATACAAATAAGACCAGTCAGTGTCTGTAAGAAGAGAATTTAGCTTAAAGAAATCAGTTTGTTTAAAGCAGAAAACACGTCTTGATGTAGAAAGCAAATTAGAAGGATTATTGGAACGAAATCCAAACCCATTCAGAAAGATGTTTAATTCCAAAGTCGGATGATAAGCATCCTCTGGAGTGGAAAGAGGATTTCTTCGAAACAAGGAAACATCATTTATGCTGTCGGTAAAGACCAAATCTAAAATTCGGTTAATGTTATTAGCTATGTGGCTTACTTGCTGAAGTGAAAGATCCAGCAATGAGTCGACAAACTCATAGCTTACTGATGATATTACAGAGTTACAATTATCCGAGGCTGTCCAACAAATATTTGGAAGATTAAAATCTCCCATGATGAAGACCTTATCAGTATCTTTGATAAAAGACAAAACTTTCTTAATAGCTGTCAGATGTGATAAGTAAACAGAGTCGTCAGAAGCAGGTGGTATATAGGAACATGTAATAAATAAATTGGAATTGGAAAATGAAATCTTTACACAAATAAACTCAATGTCATCAATATTATAAATAGACACCAAGTCAGAAGAGTAAGAAGTTCTAACAGAAATCAGAACTCCACCACCAACGCGATCAAATCGATCTTTCCTAAACGTGAAGTAATTATTGTGAAACAATTCGGAATTCAGAACATCAGGACGAAGCCATGTTTCTACAAACACAATTACATCTGAATGAAAAGAGAAACTATTAGTGAAAAGTCTATTCACTTTAGAGTTTAAACCTTTGACATTCTGAAAATGTATGATCAAACTGAGATTAGATGGATCCATAGGAAGGGCTGCTTGAGGGCGACTAGAAATCAGTTGTTTGTAGACTTTGTTGGGGGGAGTTTGGCAATGATACCAGTGTTTGCAAGTTTATTTAAATTTATATTCGTGAACAACACAGCCGGCCGGCCAAAAGTTCAGACCTAACAGTTCACTACAGTATTCAGGAGGAACGGATATTTTAAAAGACGAAATTGTCCTTTTAAAAGAAAATTTAAACTTAGTTGTATTCACATTTGTAATTGTTGGCAGTTTAGAATAGATAGAATGTAGTGATTAATATCGGCTTCCGAAGTATCTTCAGTTAACCTAGACACAAAAATAGATTTAGAAGGAGGAACAGCGACAAGTTGCTTAGGACCAATTGAAGCTCGAGTGTTTGAGCTAGTAGGTGCTTTTTCTGTCGCAACATGCTGCACAACAGATGCATTAGAATTCTTATGAAAGTTCACCGGTAGTTCCATCTGCCCCATTGGCGTAGTAAAAGTAGGTGTAGGTATAGAAATAGTGGGGGTAGGTGTAGAAATAGTAAGGGTAGGAATAGAAATAGTGGGGGTTGATGGAGGTGGTATGTTTAAAAGTGACAAAGAAGGTTTTGATTTGGGTGAATGACGCCGTTTTCGTTTAAAAGACTTATCATAAGCTGTGAAATTATCATTCAAGCGCCGAAAGTCGTTCGCTAGATCATTGTAAGCATTACGCATTAGTAAAAAAAAAAAAAAAAAAAAAAGTTGATACGTAATTATGTTTTCTACAATCAAAATATTTCGCGGGATTTAATTTAAATCTCACTGCACTCAAAACAAAAAAGAGTATTTTTAGAGGGAGAAAGAATGAAAGAGCATTAAAGAGAAGCAAAAGTATATGCAAAGCAAAGATTACAACAATAAAATAAAAATTAAATTTTCTTACAACGTTAAGCACTGGAAAAGCAACAAATTGCACAGAGCAAAACCAAAGATTAAATAAATGATAATAATTAAATAATTTAAAACTATTAAAACTTATGCACCACTAGCTAACCCAAAAACATGATCAAATTAATTTATGCACAATAATAAAAACAGTATTAATTACAAATTGAAGTATAAAAAAGTAAAAATTTAAATATTTGTTAGAATAAAAATAAACACATCCGTTCTCTTTGAACTACAGATTAGTATTTTTATAGATGCTTCATTAGGGATTTTGCGATAATGGCAAAACCTCTAACTGATATATTAAAGGGTGAGAATGGAAAGATAAGCGCCAATCAATCAAAGAAAGTAGCTATAAAGTTTAATGATGAACAAGTTCGAGCTTTCAATAAGTTGAGAAAAGATTTGGCATCAGAGGAGGTAATGCTACGCTATCCAAATTTCAAAAAGTCGTTTGATTTAACAACGGATGCCTCCGCCCTAGGTTTAGGGGCTGTTCTGTCACAGGATGAGAAACTAATAACAATGATTTCTCGAACAATGAAGGATAGAGAATTAAATTTTGCAATGAATGAACGTGAACTCCTGGCTATCGTCTGGGCTCTAAAGAATCTGAGAAATAAATTACTTGTATGGCGTGAAAAATTTACAGCCACTTACATTTTCTGTGTCGGTCAGAAATCCAAACGCTAAAATAAAACGATGGAGAGCTTTTATTGATGAGCATAATGCACAAATTTTCTATAAACCTGGAAAAGAAAATTACGTGGCAGATGCATTGTCGCATTGTTATCTAGTGAGGTAGTAACAAGTTGCAAGATCTGCACAAGGGCCAAATATGATAGGCACCATAGGAAACAACAGCTTGGAGTAACTCCAATACCGTCATCTGTTGGTAAAATGTTACATGTTGATATTTTTTCAACTGATAAAAAGTATTTTCTGACATGTGTGGATAAGTTCTAAAAGTTTGCAGTAGTTCAGCCTGTTTCGTCCCGAACGATTATAGACATAAAGCCATTGATTATACAGCTAATGAGTTTTTTTCGGGAACCAAAACAATTTATTGTGACAATAAACCAGCATTAAATTCAGAAACTATTATGTCTCTGTTAAAGAATCAGTTTGATGTCAGCGTAGTAAATGCGGCTCCACTTCATAGTACATCAAATGGACAGGTCGAGCGCTTTCATAGCACTCTCTTAGAGATTGCGAGATGCCACAAGTTACAAAAGAAGATCGATGACACGAATGACCTTATATTATTAGCAACGGTAGAGTACAACCGCACAATACACTCTGTGGCTAATAGGAGACCTATGGATATAATCCATGCCACGGAAATAAAAAAAGATGTAGCCGACAAAATTTAATAGGCTCAATAGGCACAATTAGATAGAAATAACCCTTCTAGACAGAATGGGGTTTTTGAAGTAGGAGAGCGGGTACTGGTAAAATCTAACAGGAGATTAGGTAATAAACTATCCTCTTTATATACTGAGGAAAAAATAGAAGCAGATTTGGGAACCACGGTTCTCATCAGAGGGAGGATAGTTCATAAGGACAATATAAGATAGGAATTCACTCGTATTAAAAATAAATCTTTTCTTTATTTAGGTTTGCCTTACTAATCTTTGTTGCAATAGCTACAGCAAAATTGACCGATTTTACCCATTCAAATTTCATTCCGATGGAAATGTCATAATCTGGAGTGATAATGGCTACATACGATACTCTACTAACTTAACAACGTATTCCGAAGTAATAATGGAAACTATAACACTGACGAATAACAACTTCCCGCAGTCACATATTAAAAATATTTTAGATTTGGATACATTGATGGCGGCCTTAACAGTGCATCATAGACATGCAAGAAGTATTAATATACTGGCCGTTAAGGTGATCGCTGGGACCCCTGACTTTGATGACTTTGAGAAAATTAAGCTCGATCACAGAAGGCTCATAGACGGAAAGAATTATCAAATTGAAATAAATACAAGAACACAGGAGGAAATTAATAAATTAACCGACGTTGTTAATGATATAATAAGAGAGGTAAAAGGTAGACAAATTGACACAGGTCACTTATATGAAGTGTTACTTGCACGCAATAGAATGATGATTATGGAGTTAGAGAACCTAATGCTAACTATTACACTTGCAAGGGTCGGTGTGATTAATCCGGCTATATTAGATAATAATAATATTCAAGAAATAATAGCCAAGCAATTCACTAGTATAAGCATAATTGAATTAATGAAGGTATCTAAAATTAAAGCCTTTCAGAGTAATGATTTTTTGCATTTTATCATAAAATTTCCTAGACCTAAGGTAGTTTGTAAAAAATTAAGTATTTTTCCGGTGCCACATAATGGGACAATACTCCATATGGAAGAGAACAACGTAGCGGAATGCGGAAATAAGACCCTTGCCATTGGGAGCTGAGAGCCTGCCATTACAACAACATTCTGTAGGGAAATACCGAATTCAACACGCGCGCAACAGCTCCACGCCGGGGTGCTTGCTCACTGCACAAGTCGACCCAGCAATCTCGATGCTATAATGGAAATAGATGATGGTGTCATTATCATTAATGACAGCACGGTCATAGTGCAAGAGGAGGACATGCCCGTCAAGACTGCCCAGGAACTTATCTTCTTACATTTGACAAGAATGTTCAAATAAATTCATCTATTTATGTCAAAACAACATCGTCACAAGAAAACCAGGCGCTATGTCAGCAACACTTTTAAATCTTACAGACCATCAGGTAATATTAAGCATGCATTTTCTTCATAGATTAAATTCAAAGAACCTACAACATATTGGAGAAATAAACTCACAGCTGATGTGGAATTCAGTATAGTCAAACGGTGTCACACTTGCCATTGTAGCTATTGTTTAAATTGTCATTCGTATGCTGAAAAAATTGAGAGAAAAAAAGAAATAAATGGACATTCAAGCAGCCATTGACAATTTGAAGAGAACCGAGGACGGCTCTCACTTAAACGAGGGAGGAGTTAACAAGATCAGCAAGAACACAAAGTTAACAGCAACATAAGTTGCAAAAATAAATCTTTGTTAAGCATTAAGATCATTGCTTTACAATGTATTTGTTTACATCCGCTCGTTAGAATATAAAACCATACACGAGTAGCAAGGTTGGCAATTTTTAAGTAAACAACAATAACAATAACGTTGAGTGCAGACCAAAGCCGCAGCAGTAAGAACAGCGACTATTTCCCTAACAACAGAAGCAGTGGTTGCCGCGTCAGCAGATTCCAACATTGATGGTGGTCAACTTAGATTTTATTTTAAGTTTGAAACTGTTAGGGTTAAGTTTTAGTTTTTAGTTCGATATTGAAACTCAACTGGTCGACACATAGTCACCAATGAATAAAACAATTTAAAATAAAAACCCATAAACTTATTAATTTACATACAGACAGACAGGCAGACGGACAGACAGACAAACAAACAGACGGATGAACGCACAGACGGACATCAACTCGTCTCATCGTGCTGATCAAGAATATATGTACTTTATGTGGTCTGCGATGTTTCCTTCTGTGTGCTACAAACTTCACGACAAACTCCCGTGAAGAGTATAAAAATGAAATATCATATAGCAATCAAACCTATATTAAATAGATCCCCTTGATTAGGTAAGGTATTTATTTTATTTCTTTTATTATATTATATACAGATTCTATAAAACTCTTGTTCCACACGCGTCAATGTACCATGCTCTTTTTTTCTTTTTTTTTTCTTTTCTTTTCATTTCTTTTTTAAGGCACTCATGCGCCGCCTGGCAAGTCTTTTTTATTACTACTTCCGGTGCGCATTCATTACACAGCTTGACAAAATCAAACTTTTTTTTGGTACATGAAATATCTTAGTTGTTATTAACTAATTCGAGATCGCTGATTTCGAATCTACGCTTAGTTTTTTCCAGTAGCTCTAGTTTATGAGATACAGGTACCTCATTTTTACATATGGAAATATGGAGTTTTTATACATTACACAGGCCAACAACATTAATTTATTTTTTTTTTCAAAAAATATTTGGTGGTTGTTTACTAATTAAAAGTCACTGATTCCGTGTCTGTCCTTAGTTTTTTCCTAGCAGCTCTAGTTTTTGAGATATATCTATTCAATTAGTTTTTACTCTGTTCTTACCATCATTTGGAGATCGTTTACATTACACAGCTCGACAAAATCAAATTTTTGTTTTGGTGCATGAAATATTTTAGTTGTTAATCTTTACTTAGTTTTTTCCTAGCAGCTCTAGTTTTTGAGATACAGCTACTTTATTCATTTAGCTTAGCAATAAAAAGCATTTAATATTAATATTTACGTAAAAAAAAAAAACAACATATTTCCTGGAAGTTGAAAAGAAATCCCAAATAATCGCGCTGATCAAGAATATATATTCTCTATGCGGTCTCCTTCTGTGTATTACAAACTTCATGACTAACTTTTAATACCCTTCACTGTATAATGGTAAAATAACTAGATTCATGTTGTTCTTGCAAATTTTCCTTTCTTTTATCATCTCTTTCTCTTTTGATCTTTAAAGTACCGTTCATTAAGCTATTTTTAGAGAAAAAAGGAAAACAAAATCGATTACCATATATTTTATTTTTATTTTCTTTTCAACCTCCATCAAATTGGTGATTTTTTGTTTTAAACTGAAATATTATGAATATTAAACACTTTTTGATAATTAAACTGAATTATTATGAATTTGTTGATATTTCTTTATATGAATTTGATGTTTCAGATTTTCATTAACATAAACAACATTAATAGTAGTGTAATTATGTATACTAACTCTATGTAAATGAAAAAAAATAAAAAATTGTTATATCTCAAAAACTAAGGTCAGATTCGACATCAGCGACCTCGAGTTAGTATAAAACCACTACTTTCTTGCAAGCATCAAATGCTGTCCCCCAGTGATTATTATTGCAGTCTGTGACACGTAAAAAGTAAAAATAAAATAGGCGGCTACACCTGTCGGAAGAAAATTTGGTTACGAAAAATGGCACAAAATTTAATGGTGTGCAAAGGGAGGAATAGATAAGAATGAAAGAAATAGTCAAAGCAGATATAAGCTAATGTGTATGTGTATGGGTAAGCACCGTGTGATCGTGTGCGTGTGCAAGGGGGGTAGAGAGAAGAATGAAATAGTCCAAGCAGACAAAAGTTAAGGTGTATGTGTGAGTTTACGAATTTCGTAAGGACTTAAAGACTGTTAATTTTAATTGTTGCTTCACTTTTTTTTTGTTGATCATTATCATCATTATGTTTGCAAAACTTAGTCATTTCATTTTTACTTATTTATATTTGTTGTTTGAAAGGCCACAGCAGAGCGTGGCTGGGCATAGCTAGTATTTTATATTTACACAAAATAAATTTAAAAATATAAAAAAGACTAAATTTGGCAATGCCGACGTTGTAATACTATTCACTCCCCTCCTAGTGGTCCGAGGGTCTTGAAATTTTTATGGTTTGTGGATATGGGTAAGAAACTTATAGTGTCCAAATTTCAGTTCAATAAGTCAAAAAACTTTTTTTTTGTTCTACTGACTGTAGGTTATTGATCGATCGTTTATTATTTTGAATAAGTGTTAGAGTCTTTCGCGTTTTTGCCGTCTTGTTGGTGCACGCCTGCGAGCGTGTATTGATTGTTCATCGTGAAAGTTAAGAGAAAAATTTTGTCCAATCCACCTAAACATGTGTTAAAATTACGAAAAACTCTAAATGATTTAACCAATCCAATCATCCAATCTACCTCAACTGGACTGCTCCCAAACTTACTGGGAATAACAATCGTTTCTCTCCACTAATTGTCAATGATTTTGACAACGAGGAAGTCATGGAAAGCAGTAGTGATATAATCTGTGTTATAAGTGTGTCCCCTGCATGTCGAGATGCATTCCCGAGGAAAGCAAAAATTCAGCTAAGGCTAGCAATCAAGTTGAAACCTATCTTCATTGCTGGCACCATCAACATTAACAGTTTGTTAGAAAACTTAGATACGGTGACCGAACCCGAGTCATTTGCGTTGAAGGCCATGTCCAATGAAGATATCAAGCTCCTGCTCACAACCAGCGATGCCTATCGCAATATCAGGAATTACCTTGAGAAACAAAATATTCTACACCACTCATGTAGAAAGGTCTTATAGGGTAGTCATCCGCGGCCTTCATCATTCCATCTTACCTGACAACATCAAAAGGGAATTGGCTGATAAAGAACACATGGTTTGCAACGTGCACAATCCAAAAAGCAGATCAGACCGTCGTCCACTAAATTTGTTTTTTGTGGACCTTGCGCCATATGTTAACAATAAAGAGGTTTTTGAAATAACGAGACTTTGCCGGTAGACAGTCAAAGTCGAACTACCCCACCCATTCAAAGATGTTCCACAATGTCATCGCTGTTAGGAGTTTTCTCACACAAAGAGATACTGCCGGAAGCAGTTCAAGTGCGTTAAATGCGGTCAGGCTCACGCCACAACGTTCTGCACTAAAACACTTGATGAGCCCCCAAAATGTGCACTGTGTGGCGAGTCTCACACTGCAAATTATAAAGGTTGTGTGAAATATAAAGAAGCGATCGCCAAAAAGAGTCCTAGCAACACGCACTACGCCAAACGCCTCTCGTCCTCTTCAGCAACCTGGCACCTTGCCAGTTTCAAATAAGTTATCTGTCGGCCTGACCAACGCTGAAGCTACTAAACAACTTCATCAACTGGCTCAACAAAAGCTCTTGCGTCAATAACAGTTGCAACGATATCAACAACAGTAGCAAGTAAGGTGTCCCACATATAATCAGAAACAAAGCATTTCTGTGACACAACTCCAACCATTCAGGGAAACTCACCAGGAGCCTAGTAAAACCTCTCAACGACAATAGCAACAAGATGGTAATGTTGGGTCAAGTCATCTTCGTCATCCCACTCATAACTGTGGTTATAAAGCTCTCGACTGTGGTGTCTAGCCTTGACAGACTTGCTGAGAAAATCGATTCCTTGATTGAGATGCACTCCAAGATGATGGAGGTGCTCTTCGCCGTCCTATCCAATAAATGAGCCAATCACACCTTAACCTCGCCATCTGGAATGCTGATGGCATGCTTAATCGCAGAAATGAGTTGGAGGTGTACATGGCGGTCAATTCCATTGACGTGATGCTCATTTCTGAAACCCATTTTTGTATACGCACAGTCTTTAAAATGCAGGGGTATGAAATTTATAGAGCCAATTATCCGGATGAGAACCGTATGCGAGGGGGGGCTGCAATACTCACCCCATCATCTCATCGTCACCATCCGCTGGAGCCCTTCCGGACTGGCTCTATTCAAAGCGCCCCAATTAGCATTCAAACAAATCAAGGCAATGTAACCATCGCAGCTATCTACTGCCCTCCAGGTCCCCAAATATCGGATCAGCAATTTATTAATTTGTACTTAACATCGTAATTTTTATTTAAACGTACTTCCAGCAAATGCTCGAAAAACTAGTTTGCGTTAGACTAGACTGCATTTTAACTGAAATTTTTATTCACTTCATTGTGTTAAATCTTGTGCGATAGTACGGAACCCTCCGTGTGCGAGTCCGACTTACACTTAGCTGATTTTTATTGTATTATCACTAATTGTAGTTTTGATAATCTTTATACAATATATAAAATTCGAGTGCACTGATTTTTGTGACTATTTTGCTCCTAAACGGCTGGACCAATTTTGATTAATTTTTTGTTGTATTTATGGGAAGAAGGTTTGTATCTATGTTTCGCCCCGGTAGATGGCACTGTTGTCAAGATACAGGTACTTTTTTTAGCAAATTTTTAAAAAAAATTTATCTAGCGCACACTATTCTAAGTCGATTTTAACAATTTTAAAATGAAGAAATGACAAATGAATGCTAATGAAAAGAGTTGCATACTTATTTTTTTCAGTTTTTAACTTTTAATATAATATTTTTAAGTATTAAGTTTTTTGAAAACCACTGCAAGACCAAGCATAAAAAGTTTTGTACGTTTTTTCGTTTTTAATGCTTTGGTTGTTGTTATTGTTGTATTTTTCCTCTCTGAGTACGCACTTTTGCGCTCTTCGTTTCTGTATTTGATGTTCATTGAGAGCGGGAGAAGAAAGAGACAGTGTGTTTCGTTGTTTGTGCTTTGCTTTGTTTGTGTTTCGTGTTTGAGGCTATTGATCAATTTTGTTTTGTTGATAAGGGAAATGGGAGGGTCGCGGAGTAGTCGTGTACCAAAAACCAAAATGTTTGATAGTAGATTTTTCACAAAGAAGCTATAAGTACTTAAAAACACAAATGTTTTGTTTTCTAGAATGCGGTCCATTGTGTCGGCCGCAAAAGGAATTTTGCTGGGCCGTCTAGTCTATTATAAATTCGGCCATAGAAGTTCTTGTCACTGGATCACCATTCATGCGACTCCTCAAGGACTCCAGATGCAGGGGGTTTTGTCGTCTACAATGGTTTAAATCCAGCAAAACTATCCATCTCTGAGACAGTCGACCTCAGCTCGGACCATTTACCACTTTCTGTAAGAATCAGCCTGACACCGGACAACTATATTTGTTTACCTAGGCTACTTCCTCCTCAAACAAATTTAACGGTATTCCATCAACACCTTAATGAACAGATCAATCTGAATGTCAAGA
Organism: Amiota mariae; assembly: GCA_035041805.1. Lineage (NCBI taxonomy): Eukaryota > Metazoa > Arthropoda > Insecta > Diptera > Drosophilidae > Amiota > Amiota mariae. Next base: position 27,369 of record JAWNKV010000993.1, on the reverse strand, counting down.
TCAATTCTGCTAACGATCTAGAAGACATGATTGATCTGTTTAATGATAACATTCGTGAAGCTGCAGAACTGGCGACCTCACAACAACCACTTTGTTCTCCCATCCCTACTCAGGCTCTTTAAAACCTGAGGTCCTGGAACTGGCGAGATACAAGCGAAAACTGCCACGTAGATTCATGAGATCACGTAATGAACATGGAGGAGAGTTGCCCGGGAACTGATTCTGACTATGCAAAAGGTTCGTTGAGACTACTTCAATGATCTGAAGAGTAGTGCTGGCCCAACTAAAAAGTCGGGATATACCCTGAGGCGAGCTACCAAGGGCGTGAAACATCAGCCACACAGGCACAGGCCCCAATTCGTGGTCCCCAAAATCAATGGCTGCGCACAGAATGAGAAAAAGCTGAAACGTTCGCGGATGGGCTGGAGAGCCGCTTCACACCATTCAATTTAGCTGATCCTGAGGAGTCGAGAGAAACAGTTGAGGCCCTATCGAGGAATGATCTGGATCAGAATCCAATCTACGTTTGAGTTGAAACAATATTCCTCCGCAGTCTTCTTATGTTAAACAGGCCTTCGATAGGGTCTGGATTGATGGTTTACTACACAAACTCCTGGCAAGCAGTACCAACTCATGTGCAGCTTCTTGAACGATCGCTCTTTCTCTGTGGCAGTCAGATATAGGAAATCCACCACAAGATGCATGAAAGCAGGCGTTCCGCAAGAAAGCGTTCTCGCTCCGGTCCTATACTCACTTTTTACTTCGGACATGCCGATAATCTATTTATTTGAATGACATTGACAAAAAAACTGTCAGCTTAAAACAAAAATAACTGTAACAATTAACACTTAAAAGTAAGACAAAACTATAAGTTGAAGTGAACTTAAACTAAAATAAATTAAGAACAAAACACCAAAAAAGGGAAACAAACAAAAATAGGAAAAAAATGAAAATAAATAAATAAGGATAATATGAAATACCCGACCCGCTGGGAGAAATTTATTTGCAAATAGTAGCGAGCTATGCCCCTACTCATAGTCATGTCTGGTTAGAGACATATAAACTAATAAACTACAATAATGCAGGTGGTATAGGTGATCCAAATCAGCGACATCAAGCTCATCCAGCCTGCCGTATGATTATGAGTCCCGTAGGCAACGAAAGACGATGGTATTTTCGATGATGGCGATATCTCGGGTGAGAGAACGTGACAGAATTTATTATATGACGTGCATAAAACTCGGAATGGATCGTGTAGGGTATAGTTAGTAATGCAAAAATTTTTTGGTGGACGACTAGGAGAATCAATTTACCCAACTATGAGCTTATGAAGAAAACTAATCCCAAGAGCTATCCTACGATGCACCAAAGATGGAAGATTGATAAGAAGGAGCCTATCAGAGTAAGATTTCAAATGGGAATTAGGATTCCAGTTTAGGCCACGAAGGCCTGTACAGACTCAATTCGAACTTGATTATTTATATATCGCGGTGACCAAATGCAAGGGCAATACTCGAGGAGTGGACGCACAAGAGATATAAAAAGAGTCTTTGTGGTATAAGGGTTATTAAATTCAATAGACCAACGATTAATGAAACCAAAAACACTCTTCGCTTTATTTACAAACAGGACACCGAGGTCAATAAATGTAGAGACTCGCTCGAGTTGGACGTTTTCAATCATGTAGGTAAACAAATGAGGTTTACACTGATGAAACGTCATGAACTTACATTTAGAGATATTTAGATATAAGTAATTCGCTGACCACCAAGTGTTCGCAGCAACAGCTGAAACAGAGCAGTAGCCAGCATAGCTCTTCTCGTTCTGTCCCCATCCTCTCGCCTTCGGTTGTGTTTAATTTAATAAGCTAGTGACAAATATACATATACAGAGATATACAACAATATATAATAACCTTGTGCACTTTTATTAGTAAAACGGAATATAAATAAAAAAATGTACTTATTTTGTACATAAAGTTGTTCTTAGTTAATTGTTACAAATAATATCGTGACTTTTATTTGTTTTACTATTTGTGCTAACATCTTCATGCAGGTAATGGTTTTTTAATACGCAACAAGAGGAGAATAAACCAATAGTAATAGTCCTAATTGACATTATAAAAAGGTGCCGAAAAAGCTCGGTATCTCCCAACACAAAGAATGTAAAGAATCAACATCCTCTTGGAGTCTGAGATAGCGTACATGAGCACACCAGAATGTGTGATGGAGAAAGGAAAGATCATTTACAAATAAGTTAAACAATAATGGGCCTAGATGGCTTCCTTGAGGAACTCCAGAAGTGACACAGACTGAACCCGAAAAAGTGGACTTAAATAACACTCGCTGAACCCTATTTCTCAAATAAGGTGCAATCCAACAAAGAAGATGTTGTGGAAAACCTAAAAGGTCAAGTTTATGTACAAGCAGATCATGATAAACAAAATCAAACGCTTTACTGAAATCAGTGTAAATAACATCAGTTTGACGTTTGTCCTTAAAACCAAGATTTACAAAAGATGTAAACTTAAGCAAGTTTGTAGTTGAAGATCGCTTTTTCATAAAACCGTATTGACACGGAAAAATAATTGTTTTACAGAAGTGATAAAAGGTTGAAGTGAGCATTTTTTCAAACAATTTTGGGATTGCAGAAAGTTTAGCAATACCCCTTTAATTGAATATGTCAGCTTTGTTACCTTTTTTCTGTAGGAGAACAATAAACGATTCCTTACAGATAGGAGGGAAAGATGAAGTGATAAAGTGAAAAGTTTCAAAAGGGCTTACACAGAGACTCAGCACAGTGCTTAAGCAGACAACTAGGTATTTTGTCGGGACCGGGTGAGTAAGTGGATTACAACGATTTTAAATTTGTAAGAAGACACTCCTCCCTAGTTACTGCAGTAACCATGAAGTTACAATGGGAAATGGGATAAGGATTCCGGTTTTGAATATAGGATTCAGAGGAATAAGGGGATTGAAAGAATTTTGCAAACAGATCTACAATACCCAAATCACTGTGGCCATATTCATTTACTAGATACAATGATGAGGGAAATAAAGAAGACTTGCGCTTTGAGTTATAGAACTTCTTAGGGTCACGTGAAAATTGCAGTCTACAACGTGAGAGATACTTATTGTAACAAAGGTTATTTAATGAAAGAAAGTTAGCCCGGGCCACACAAAAGTTAGCATAAGCAATAGTAGAGCCAGAACTCTTAAATTTTTTATATAGTCTCGACTTAATGTTCTTCAGATTAGAAAGTCTTCTTGTAAATCAAGGTGGGTTATATGACGCTTTCGAAACATCGTTATAGGTGACATAGGCATAAAAATATTGTATACCACTCCATAGAAAAAATTAATTGCACTGCAATTGTACAAAAAAGGCAAATCTATTCCGAGAAAGACTTCATTTAGCTGGGCAAAGTTCACTTTGCGTAAACAAAATCGATGAATACAAGTAGATGTAGAGTCTGAAACAGGACGGGTTACAGAATCGGATATTTCCAATGTTGGATGGTAAGTATCCTTAGGAATACTTAAAGGTTGGCATCTTGACACAAAAGTTTCAGGGGAATCATTACTAAACAAATATCAAGTGATCTATTATAATGATTTACTACAGAGTTCATTTGAAACAAGGAATTTTCAAACAGTGTGTACACGAAAGCATGTTGTGCTGAAGGAACTAGATACTTCGAGATACCAAAAAAGGACCACGAAATGAATGGGAGATTAAAATCACCGAGCACAATAAAAGAGTCATGGTCCTGAAGAATGTTAATGACAGAGTTAATGGCTCTAATGTGCACTAAATGTACAGACTGTAAGTGATAGCGCACAAAAAATCAAAAAAGCCCAAGGCAAAAACAAATGCTACAGAAAGAAACACAAAACGGTACTGAGTCACTGATTAATAACAGTTTGGTTTCGCAACAACAATGCTGACACATAATAACTTTGAAAATGTTATATACAATAACCAAGGTAATTATGAAACATGCAAAAACAAAAACAAAAATGCACTAGTCACTTGAAAATATAATGAAAGTACCTTAGTTAGAAAATATTAAAACTTTTAAAATTTATGCACCACTAACTAACCCGTAAACACGATCAATTTAAGTTATGCACAATAATATAAACAGTATTATTATTAAAAATTTAAGTAAAAAAAAATAAAAATTTAAATATTTATTAGAACAAAAGTAAACACGTCCGCTGACTTTGAACTCTTCAACGATGATCAAGCAATCATTGCTACATATGCCGACGATACAGCTATAGTCTTCAGCTCCGAGTCACCGTATGAAGCGGCGAAAAAAGTAAACCATTACTTAATAAGATTTCATGCCTGTACCAAGCGCTGGATTATAATGATCAACTCCGTCAAGTCCAGTAATTGCACTTTCACCTTAAGAAAAGGTGTCTCTCCGGCTATTAAATTAATACAAGCATCATTCCACAGACGGAGCAAATTCAGTATTTAGGTCTGATCCTGGATAAACGACTCACATGGCGTGCACAAATTAAAATTGTCATTGCGGGATGCTGCCAAAAACTGAAGAAGCTAGAATGGCTCCTCTGTCCCTGCTGTTTTAACTAAATATGGTGGATCTAGAGAGGTAAACTCGGTAAAACCCGCAATCCCGGGTGTCGAACGACCGTGCCCATGGAATGAATGGAACTGCGTGAGTGTATCTCAGAACGGTGGACTCCAGATACCTTGCGACCTCCGGTTTTATTTTAGCCTTGTCGGGGTACAGGGGGCTATTCCCCGGTGGACCTACTCTCCCCCACACTCGTGGGACCAAAATATGAATTTTAACAAGAAAAACACAAAAATACAATATGCAAAACAGCACGAAAAGGAGCTCGGGACGAGCTCCGAGGACGAGTAACTGGCCTCAAGCTAGGAACTAGTCCCCGCTGACAGCGGGCAAGCTTGAGTCGGCAACAAAAGTATCTACGACAACGTCGGTAGCTATAGGTCTTAGCGACAAACCGACAACATCAGAAAATCGGCAAAGGATAGCGCCAGCCGTAGCGCATCCAATCCAAAAAAAAGGCAAATCGGAAGCGATGGTCAAGAAGAACCTGTGCCAGAAAGCTCGATTCATTCTAAGCAAGATTGCCAAGAATGAGGAGATTGGGACGCTACACGAGCTCGACCTCGCGGACAAAGCCAAATTCCAGAACATGGTGGACGAGTACGAGGAGTACATGTCCACTCAAGTGAAACCTGTAAAAGTGACCAAACGTAATCGGCCATTACAAAGGCAAGGAAAAACAAAGTCGCCAAAACAAAAAGTAAGGACGGTCCCTCAATAAGTGCCAAGAGGCTTTTTAGCGAAGTCGCTCCAGATGAGCACGGTGGCACTTATTGACGAAGTCACCAACGCGGTAAGAAGGTGTTCGAGAAATGAGGGGAGATTGAAACCCAGTTGTTTTTTTTTCGACCTTTATTTATTTATTAAATCACTTTGTACACAAAGCCTAACAATAACGTAGAAATCTTCAAATTATGGACTGTTTGATTTACAAGTTCCCTTAGTGGTGAGCTAAAGTAACTTTACAGTGTTTTGTGGTCCTCTCAGGTTCATGGGGCAGGCAAGTAATTTCATCGTAGGCGCGTGTGAATGAGAGAAAGTGTACGAGCTAGTGGATTAGGATATTGCGAGAGTTTAAGTTGATATTTCTGCTTCAGTTGAGCCAGTTCAGTTTTAATTAGTGGAACGTTAAGGTCCCTGTGGATATGTACCAGGGAGCACCTGTTAAAAAGCGAAGTATTTTCGATTGAGCTCTTTGGATGACTTCAACATTACTTGGGCTAGCGTTCCCCCAAAGCTGGGAACCGTAAATCCAGATTGGCTTTATTATGCCGTTATATAGTAGCATCTTTAGATCGAGGCTTAGACCAGATCTTGGGTTTAAGAGCCAGTGGAGGGACTGTGCTTTTAATTTCATGCTGATTTTTTTGGCTTCTATATGTTTCCGCCAGGTGAGTCGTCTGTCTAAATTAACTCCTAGGTAGGTGACTTCAGTAGCATGTGGAACAGTGGTGTTGTTAAAGATGATAGACGGACAGTCACTCTTATTTAGTGTGAATGTCCCATGCTTACATTTCTCCGGATTGACTTTTATACGCCAATTGTCCAGCCAAAGTGATACAAGTTGCAGGTGATCGGATAGCTCTTTCGATGCTTTTTTGGAGCAGCGTGATCGACTGGTGATTGCAGTGTCATCTGCAAAGGTTGAAGTCATGAGGCTGGGGTTTGTAGGGATGTCAGCGGTGAATAGTACGTATGAGAGCGGACCAAGAACACTGCCTTGAGGAACGCCAGCGTTTATGTGATGCTCATTAGAGGTGAAATTTTTGCATCTTATCACGAATAGCCTTTTGGTTAGATATGACTCTAGCAGTTTGTGTGAGTTCTGTGGAAGCACGTTTTTTATTTTGCCATACTCGGTCGAAAGCTTGAGCAACGTCAATGAATATAGCTGAACAGTATTCTCGGAGTTCAAAAGCAGTTCTGATTTCAGTAGTGACACGGCTTACTTGCTCGATTGTACTGTGTTTTGATCTAAATCCGAATTGATGTGTGGGGATGATGTTGTTTGCGTTTATATGTGGTGGGAGCTTCTTGGTAAACATTTTTTCAAATAATTTTGAAAATTTATGGGAGCAAAATTATGGGCCGATATGAAGACACCATTGATTTGTCTTTACCCATTTTAGGGATCATAATTACTACGGACTTCTTCCATAGTGTTGGAAAGTAACCCACTTTGAGTATTGCATTGAAGACCATTGCAAGGAATGATATTGCACAGTTTGGTAGCTCAATAATCATCTTTGGGGTGATGAGGTCGTACCCAGGTGCTTTCTTTGGAATTAGCTCCTTGTGAATTGCCGTTCTTAACTCATGTGCACTAGTTTTAAGTACGCTGCTATTAGGAAACTGAGCACATGGCTGCTGGGGAAGCTGAAATCCGTTTCTAGGCAAGTTTGGTTGGAAGACGGTTTTGAGATGGTTAGCAAAAGTGGAAGCCTTTTCCTCGTCAGATCGCGCCCAGTTTCCGTTTTGATCCCGAATGGGGCAGTCAGCAATTGGTGGGTACATGCGGTCTTGTGCTCTCCAAATCGAGAACTTGGTACTCGTTGGCGAAAGTTTCTCAATGTAGTGCCTTTGGATTTTACGATCCTCAGTCTTGAGAGCATTGCTTAAATGTTTTTTAGCAGTTTTGAGTCTTTGTAACGATGCTGAAGATCGCCTGACCTGCCATTCGCATCTTAGCTCGGTATGGGTTTCCGTTGAAATCACACTACGAGAAATGTTGCGAGTAACTGCAAAGTCGATTAGGTCTGGAATTTTACTTGGATCAGCTGGCGAATATGTTGGCCTGCCCGGAGAAGCAAAGTTAAGTTTGTTGCTTTGGTTTATTATTGTGTTGTAGAGCTGTTTTCCTTTAGAATTTACAAGTCGAGAGCCCCAGTGGGGGTGCTTAGCATTATAGTCACCTGCTGCCAGAAATTTGGACCCTAGGGTGTCAAAGAACTGATGCATGATTCGGAAATGAAAAATCTGTGTGGACAATAGAGGGATGAAAGCGTCAAGTTACCATTTGAAGTTTCAATGACTGTATATAATTTCGCGAGTATGATATCGACTTATAGTGTTTTATTTGCTTTCTAATAAGTATACCCGTTCCGCCATGTGCTTTGCCATCATGATGGTTTGTGGCGTAGAAGGAGAAGCCTGGTATCTCGAATTTATATCTGTTTGTAAGGTGCGTTTCCGAGAGCAATAAAACATCAGTTTCTGTCTCTGATAAGTATTTTATGAGCTCAAGCTTATGTTTCGATACGCCGTTTGCGTTCCAGGATATTATTTTGAACGAGGACATTTTAAGTACGGAGTTTTTGTAAGATTAGATTTTGCGTTTGCAGTATCTCTTGAATCATGTTTTGCATCATAGCCGTAGTCTGAGACATAAATTGTATGAAACTGGCAATCATATTTTCAAGAGAGCTATGTGGTGTGAGTGGTGTTGTTTTTCGAGGTATAGAATGCTGTGTGAGCTGATTTTGAGATAGTTGGAGCGTACTCTTGGCAGTGTTCGTTACTTTCTCTGGCTTTGTGGTGGGTATTTGTTGCGATCCAGGTCGCAACGCGGATGCATATGTAATGTTGGGAGTGGTAATTTGCAATGTGCGTGGTTCTTTCATCGTGGCTTGTGTGATAGACTCGTTCAAGAGCCCTGGGTTAGAAGCACTGACATTCTGGGGCTCAAGAACAGAAGATATAAACTACTGTATACTTAGGTATGTGGCAAGCCTAGAACATGTATTTTAGTAAAAAATTATATCAATGCCTTCCTTTGTCCTCAATTCAGCATAGGTGATTTGACAGCGGTGAAAATCGAAAAGTCAGAGGCCAAAGACATGCTGGTAACATCTGCATACACGGTGCACAATAGGGAGGCACTACCGGATAAGGTCGTGTAGCTGAACCCCAGTACAACAACCACTAACACTGCCCTATTCCTGGGATGCGACGCTAATGCATGTCATACGCTATGGGGAAGCACCGACGACAACTAAAGGGGTGAGTCGCTTTTTGATTTTATTAGCAGTTCAAATTTGTTAGTTTGCAATAGAGGAACTACACCTACCTTTACTTCCCCTAGACTTCCCGTGGTGGGAGGCGGTACTAGACGTAATTCTTTTGTCGGAGAATTCAGAGGCTCAGGTTGAAAATTGGAGGATTTCCAACAAAAGATCTTTCTCGGATCATAGATGGATACTCTTCAGATTGCAATTGTATTTGAAGATAAAAGATATTGCTCCATTTAAAAACCCACGCAATATAAAATGAGATGTTTTTACAAGGGTAGCTCAATCGAAACTAAACTCTGTTAGATGTTTAAATATTGACCCCAGGGATGAAATTGAGAAGAAGGTTAAAAATCTTGAGGAAGCTTTCGGTAAAGCTTACAAGATATCCTGTCCAATTAGAAGGAGTCGAAAAAGCTTCCCGCTGTGGTGGACCGAGGAGTTCTCTAAGCCCAGAGAGACAACTAGGAGGTCCTTCACAACTGAAAAGTATACAAAGAATGCCTCAAGACTTACAAAAAAGCTATCAGGAACGCCAAAAATGACTGATGGAAAGAATTTTGTGAGTCGGTTGAGTCCACTTCTGTCTCAGCATAACTTAGTAAGGTTCTGTCCAAGGAACGGGTGAACTCCTCTTTTCTTAAAAAAGAAGACGGTAAATGGACGGAATCATCTGCTGAAACACTTGATCTCCTACTTAAAACTCTGGGAAAACTGTTAAAGTGGACCACAGGTTGTGGACTAAACGTTAACCCGTGCAAGACGGAACTAATACTTTTCACAACGAAGACGAAAATACTGACTCTGAATGGACAACAACTTCATCTTTCGGATAAGGCCAAACACATAGGAGTTATTCTGAACGCAAAACTAAATTGGAAATCCAATATAGAGTTACGGGCAAAGAAAGCCTGTGTGGCCTTTTACTCATGCAAAAGAATGTTTGGTAAGAGATGGGGTCTACGCCATAACATAACATCATGGATGTATACTGCAATTGTACGTCCGATATTAACTTATGGTGCAATTGTGTGATGGCCGGCTTTAGGGAAGGGATGTATAGTGCACAAACTAGGCAGTGTGCAGAAGACGGCCTGTAGAGGAATCATAGGAGCCATACGCACGTGTCTCACGGCAGCACTGATTGGAAATCCAATATACAGTTACGGGCAAAGAAAGCCTGTGTGGCCTTTTACTCTTGCAAAAGATTGTTTGGCAAGAGATGGGGTCTACGCCCTAACATAACAGGATGGATGCATACTGCAATTGTACGTCCGATACTAATTTATGGGGCAATTATTTGGTGGCGAGCTCTAGGAAAGGGCTATATAGTGCACAAACTAAGTAGTGTGCAGAGGACGGCGTGTGTAGGAATCACAGGAGCCATGCGCACGTGTCCCACGGCAGCGCTGAGCGCCATCTTCTTCCCATTGACTTTCACCTTAAAAACATCGTCTGCAACAGCGCGGTAAGGCTAAAAGAGACGGGTTGCTGGTCAGAACGACCGTATGGACATAGTATGGTACTAGGATCGGTTCAAAATACTATGTTCAAGTTAACTACCGATTACTTAGTGCCATATAATAGCTTTGAGAACAACTTCAAGGTTAAATTTCCTACCAGGATGGAGTGGATTTGACCTTCCAATCTTCACGGATGGTTCAAAGATGAAATGTGGTGTAGGTGCAGGAGTATACTCACCACAATTAAACTTAAACCATTCCTTTTGCCTACCTAAGGAGGTCACAGTCTTTCAGGCAGAGGTTCTGCCAATCGAAGAGGCATGTCTGCTGGCAGAACATAACGTACCGGAAGGTCGTAAGATAGCTATTTTCGTTGATAGCCAGGCGGCACTCAAAGCTTTCAAATCCACCGTTGTAAAGTCCAAGCTTGTAAGGGAATGCAGGTTGTTAAAGCTGATGAACTAGCTCGCTTTGGTGCATCTCTTGATTCATCGCTGGCGGAACAAGTTTCTATTCCGCTGGAGGTTGTCAAGAGGAGCAACTTCCTGTTTTTCCTTCAGCAGTCTAACAACAGGTGGAAAGATATCGAATCTTGCAGGGCGGTGGGTGCTACCTGGCCTAGGTACAACGAAAATAGGCCTTTTAGACTAATCAACAGAAGACGCAAAGATACCGCAAGGCTCACAGCGGTTTTTACTGGCCACTGGTGTGTTAAAACACACCCGGATAGACTGGGTATCCCCTACAGGAGCCTTTGAAGGAGTTGTGGTGACGTGGAGTAAGCTGAATCACTCACCCACTTTCTATGTAAATGCCCAGCACTGGCGAGGACTAGGAACAAGTTCCTGGGCAATTACTTTTTAGGAAAACTCTCGGAATTTTCGGTCTCATATCCGGGTGAACTTCTCAAATACCTAAACTCTACGGAATGGGTTTAGCTATACTGATTGTGTTCGTTGAGGAAGTGGTTTCAAAAGTGCTAATTGTGACTTGTTAGTGGATTATACAAGTCAGCCAGAGTAACCAACCAACCAACCATGGCGGTATGCAATTCAAATCTGGGGCATTACGGCTACCTCCAACATCTCCAGACTACAGGCATGTCAGAACAGGCACTTGGAAGAATCACGGATGCCCCGTGGTTTGTCAGAAACACCACGCTGCACAATGACCTAAAAACCCCAAACTATAAGGCAAAATTTAAGAAGACTTCATCCACATGATCGTCCTCTAATCTAATAATTATAATTTAGTACCATATAAAGATAAGGCTCTAAGACATTTCACTATTTACGTATGCAACCATCAAAATGTGTCATGAAGAACAACTACGATAAACATTAAAATAATTTTAAAAAAAAGAGAGAATTTGTGTGTTGTTGTTGTTATTGTTACATTAATTTCTCTCATTTAGTAAAAAATGTTATTATCAATAATATTGATAATAATTCTAATAGAAAAAAAGTAAAGGGTGTTTTTTAAGCCCGATAGAACTTGCAAATATTTTGACACTGCTCATTCTCTTTCACATTACTCACTATACAAAAACCAATCAAAAACAAAAACACTTCATTTCTCAACAAAGAAAAATCGTGTATAGTACCCTGCGTTAACACATTGCAAACATGCCAACTTTTAACAATGAGATTATTAAAACTTTTCATTAAACTAATCATTTTATACACATTTTTTTTTTCTTTAGAACATCACAGCTGCATTACCAAAAAATATAGTTTACTTTGACATATATATTAATTGAATTAAAGACAAATTTAAATCTTCGAAAATGTTAAAATTTATATGCAAGCAGGTTGGCATATACAGCATTGGTTAGTTTTGCTTATTTCGTCAATTTTACTTCAATGGAAACGTGATTTGAGTAAAATGCAAATTTATACCTTAACACCACTAAAATGTTGAATTATTTAAATGCAGTTTAGCGAGAAAAACAATAAACTACAGTTCTTGATACTTTTTTTCTTTAATAACTTGAGATAAGAGAGAATTTAACCAAATCGCCGGTAAAAAATTAGGCGATTTCAAAAACGTCAAAAGCGGTTTCCATCACACCATGAAATGGAATTGGGTTTGAATTGAGACGAAAGCGGTTTCCAGCACACACCAGATATAAAAAAACGTTAATAATCAGTAGTTTTTATTACTTTTCCATTTATTGGAGTTTTAAATAAAGATTACAATGGTGATAGATAACCACAGAAAATGTTTTTTAATGAAAACACGTTACTATACAATAACTGACTTGTTTAACCTGTAAGGCAGTTAAATCTTCAGAGGAGTATAATATAAATAAGTAATACATTACTTACGAATTACATATTTATATTTCTCTGAAGATTTCACTTCTTTTAAAGTTTTTTTTATATACTCTTCACGCAGTGAATAGTATTATAAGTTTGTCATGAACTCTGTAACACACAGAAGGAGTCATCGGAGACCCCATAAAGTATATATATTCCTGATCAGCGCGACGATACGATATGATCTAGCCATGTCCGTATGTCTTTCTGTATGTATGCAAATTAGTTCCTCACTTTTTGAGCTGGAAAGCTTTCTTTTTACCATACGCAGTACATTTGTCGGAATCAGCCGAATCGGATCACTAGGGGGGTACCCCCATACAAACCGGGATCCAAATTCATGTTATTATTAGGACAACTTTTTTGTATACTATCGACTTGAAATTTGGACACTATATGTGTCTGGCTCATATCAACCAACCTTATAAATTTCAACACCCTCGGACTACTAGCAGGGGCGTGAAGAGTATTATAACTTCGGCATAGCCAAAGTAAGACTTTTTTATATGTTTAGTGTTTAATTTTTTTTTTTTTTTGTTTTACTCACTATTTATCTGTTCGATTCAACTTCTCCCCTTTTTTTATTGCGACGTTCTCTTATGGGCAACTATGCTTCTCCCTAACTACCTCTCTCTACTCCTATTGTTCCTGACACAGTTGCCCGTGCAGTCGATCCCACCTAAACTCCTGTGCTGTCTGTAATACAGGTAATTCCACCTTTACTGTAGTATCTTTCACCAAACGGTCTAGACCCGCTTCTCCTCATTCGTCGAACACCATTGTGGACAGAAATGGGAATGTTTCCATCAAAGCCTCCAAGCGATGAAGACTTGCATCTCCTAGCCCGTTCAGTTCACCTTTGGATCCAAGCTCGGGTCCAAAAAACTAGCTTCCTGCCTTCAGCATATCTCTATAATATATCAAAATGTTAGAGGTTTATTGTCCAAGCTTAATAATTTGTATAGGGATAGTTTCTCCTTTGAATCAGATGTTATAGCGTTTTCCGAGACATGGCTTCACTCTGGTATTCTTAGTAATGAAGTTTCCTGTTCAAATTTCATCACATATAGGACTGATCGCCATATTCGCTGCGGAGGTGGTGTCCTCATTGCTGTTATCTCTCACCTTCGATCAGAATTTGTTGATTTAAACTGTTCAGCCAATATTGAGTTTATTTGTGTGAGATTATTTTTTCCTCATGAATCTGTTTATATATCGTGTTCTTATTTCCGCCTAATTCCAATTTGGAAACTTATATGAGTCATGCTAGAGCCAGTAACTCTGTCATTAGCATTCTTCAGGACCATGACTCTTTTATTGTGCTCGACGATTTTAATCTCCCATTCATTTCGTGGTCCTTTTTTGGTATCTCGAAGTATCTAGTTCCTTCAGCACAACATGCTTTCGTGTACACACTGTTTGAAAATTCCTTGTTTCAAATGAACTCTGTAGTAAATCATTATAATAGATCACTTGATATTTGTTTAGTAATGATTCCCCTGAAACTTTTGTGTCAAGATGCCAACCTTTAAGTATTCCTAAGGATACTTACCATCCAACATTGGAAATATCCGATTCTGTAACCCGTCCTGTTTCAGACTCTACATCTACTTGTATTCATCGATTTTGTTTACGCAAAGTGAACTTTGCCCAGCTAAATGAAGTCTTTCTCGGAATAGATTTGCCTTTTTTGTACAATTGCAGTGCAATTAATTTTTTCTATGGAGTGGTATACAATATTTTTATGCCTATGTCACCTATAACGATGTATCGAAAGCGTCATATAACCCACCTTGATTTACAAGAAGACTTTCTAATCTGAAGAACATTAAGTCGAGACTATATAAAAAATTTAAGAGTTCTGGCTCTACTATTGCTTATGCTAACTTTTGTGTGGCCCGGGCTAACTTTCTTTCATTAAATAACCTTTGTTACAATAAGTATCTCTCACGTTGTAGACTGCAATTTTCACGTGACCCTAAGAAGTTCTATAACTCAAAGCGCAAGTCTTCTTTATTTCCCTCATCATTGTATCTAGTAAATGAATATGGCCACAGTGATTTGGGTATTGTAGATCTGTTTGCAAAATTCTTTCAATCCCCTTATTCCTCTGAATCCTATATTCAAAACCGGAATCCTTATCCCATTTCCCATTGTAACTTCATGGTTACTGCAGTAACTAGGGAGGAGTGTCTTCTTACAAATTTAAAATCGTTGTAATCCACTTACTCACCCGGTCCCGACAAAATACCTAGTTGTCTGCTTAAGCACTGTGCTGAGTCTCTGTGTAAGCCCTTTTGAAACTTTTCACTTTATCACTTCATCTTTCCCTCCTATCTGTAAGGAATCGTTTATTGTTCTCCTACAGAAAAAAGGTAACAAAGCTGACATATTCAATTAAAGGGGTATTGCTAAACTTTCTGCAATCCCAAAATTGTTTGAAAAAATGCTCACTTCAACCTTTTATCACTTCTGTAAAACAATTATTTTTCCGTGTCAATACGGTTTTATGAAAAAGCGATCTTCAACTACAAACTTGCTTAAGTTTACATCTTTTGTAAATCTTGGTTTTAAGGACAAACGTCAAACTGATGTTATTTACACTGATTTCAGTAAAGCGTTTGATTTTGTTTATCATGATCTGCTTGTACATAAACTTGACCTTTTAGGTTTTCCACAACATCTTCTTTGTTGGATTGCACCTTATTTGAGAAATAGGGTTCAACGAGTGTTATTGAAGTCCACTCTTTCTGGTCCAGTCTGTGTCATTTCTGGTGTTCCTCAAGGAAGCCATCTAGGCCCATTATAAATATGGTTTGTGGTGCAGCGTATAAGAGACATTTTATCATGGTGTGCTTAAGGGGGGAGGGGCGTTCAAAGTGGTGACTAAAATGGAAAATTCACTTTTCTTTTGTAAGCATATTGCTTGAGAAGGGATTGTCCTATTTGACTGATTTTTCTTTTATTGTGTTCGTTATAGATTAATTAGAAGAATGTGAAAGAAAATTTTTGGAAAATCCACCTGGAAAGAGCGAAATTTATATATATATTATATTTCAATAAATAATATATTAGTAAATATTTAATTTATTAAAAAACATTTTATAAACATATAAAGGTGCTTCATGACCACACAGCATGACGATCGAACGCACAATCAAATATGAAGCGAATAACGGTAAAACAGAACAAAATTCAATGCTTGCATTCTCTGTCAGCATAATTTTCCTTAAATATTTTATGTACTTTTTATTATTACTAGGATCGCAAAGTGGTCGAAATTCGACCACCCCGCTAGAAGAAAGACAAAAAGTATTTAATTGTTTGAGACAAATTCAATTGGATAAGAAAAACAATTATTGTGTATCTTTTAATAAAGTTCGACTCGTTCGTTTTCCTATAGATGTAGTTGGAAAAACTTTTAATTGTTTTTATACCCAAAATATCCAACATTAAAAAAAAGGAAATTGTGCTCATCAACAAATGAAAATTTATCGATTGGTATATTTATCATCAAAATCGATAAGATGTTCCCGTATTTATATTATGATTTGTCGCTGCAGTATATATCAAGTCGAATTACTTTTTATGTGAATTCAGAACCAAGTATTATTGTAAATAGTGTAATGAAATCCGATTGGTTTTGGCTTTTTTCGAACATAAGTATGCAGAACCCATGCTCGAATCATCTGTTCTGTTACAGCTGTCCTACTGACAATTGATAGTTTTATAAAAATTAAGAATTATTCTTTAAAAACATCAAAATAAGTAAATACAAAACGAATACTTTCGTGGAAGCATTTTTATTGATGGATAAAGATAGTTTTTAAGGTATAAAACGCAGAATTTTGACAGACAGCTGCGATTTAAAATAAATACGGCACATACTGCAAATCGTAATATTCTGGAGCGGAGTATAGTTTTACTGCTTGATGAGTATATTACATAATCGACCTGAAAAAGCGGTAAAAATTGTGAACGTATGCTGTATACTGCACAACATCTGCAGGAAGAATATTGTTTATAGTAAAGGTGTAGTTGCTCTTTTATCAAACTAGGATAAAGAGGATATTGATTTATACTTATCCGACACTGTTAAGTGAAAGTCAGATGATCAAAAAAGACATAGCTTACACTCTGTAAAATATTTTTAAAACTAACAAGTAAGTTTTACTTGCAAATTGAAATGTGTATCAGACATTATTTTGTTTCTATTTGCTTATTTTATTTTTTAATTTTTATTACATTTATTACAGTGTGTTGAGTCAAACACTATTTTATGTTTTCCTTGTCTTTGTTAACAACAAATTTCGATTACTTATATTTTAATTTACAAATTGTTCGTATCAATTGGTTCATGAGATTATATAATTACATTCGAGACGGAAATTATAAAAAGTAGAGTTTTATTGCGAGATGAAAAAAAATATGAATATAACTGCTTCGAAAGTTGTGGAGCGAGTGCGAAAACTATAATAATACAAAAACCTGCTGATATTACAATATAGTGTAAAAATAATAGTGATCTTGTTGTTCTTTTTGGGTTTACAGTTACTACTAGCGTTGTTGTTGCTGTTGTTCTTCATGATGAGTATGCTTTTGCTTTGCTGTTACTGGTGTCGTTGGTGTTATTGTTGGTTGTTGTTGGTTGTGCTGATGACGTAGTTTAGTGATGAGAAGGAAAGCTCTCATCTGTTTGTATTTTTCTTATTAGAAAAAGCTTTTTGTTTTGTATCGAACTGAAATTTAGACCCATAGCCACCAACCTTATAAATTTCAAGAGTTCTCAAAGAGACTCAAACGTCATCTCCCTCGTGATCTTGTGATCAGATCTACATAGCATAATTTATTCCCTTTTAGCAGATAGTTCAATTATAAGCTAATTAGTAAGCATAAACATCCAATGCAGAAGCTATATGCCACTCATGTGCTGTCTAATATGTTTGACACAAATGTACCAAATTAGATTTAGTAATGTAAGTATATGCAGTATTCATCATTTAAAAAAAAAATTTTTTTTTTAATCATCGGATTTCCATAAGCTGTTTTTTGTTTATAAACAAAGACATAAAATGGCAATTGTCAAGAAGAAATTAAACTATTCTGTCCTATTTATTATACTTATTACGTTTACAAGACAACCTAGCGGTACTTTTACAAATTCCTTTACTCATCGCGAGAGCACATTGCGAGCGAAATATTATATAAGAGGAAAGAGAATAAAGAAAATTCATTTTGTGGACAACACAACGTAAAAGCTGTTTGACATATGTCCAATCTAAATGTTGTTTTGTAAAGCTGTTACCATAAATACAACAGGTCAGTGCTTGCATAACATGTTTCTTGAAGCTACACAAGACTTCAATTTCGATTGGGCGAAGAAATTCATAGCTATTTGTAGTGACTGATTCAAAAAGCGGACTTATTACCAGACTAAAAGAACTAATGCCAAATGCTTGTTGGGTACATTGCTTTCTTCATCGCCAAGGATTACAATGAAGTTCTCAATATAATTATAAAAATAGCAAATTCTATTAAAGGAAAATCATTACAAACACGATTATTTCGAATCATTTGTGAAGATATGGGTTCATTCCACCAAAATCTACTTTACCACACAGAGGTGGTTATCGAAAGGCAAAGTACTGACAAGAGTTTTTAAACTTCGAGCTGAACTTCTGGTGTACTTTATGGGTACGGAACCCTAAATGTAGCAAATTGAGATAGAGTCCGATTTGTCTATTCTATATGTATATAATTTCATAGTCGTTGCTATTGGCGACAATGAGTCGCTGCTGGAGTTACCACTTCCCCTAAACACCCCGCCACTGTTCAAGCTTACTAAATAACAATTTTCACAATATCATATTCTAAAACTTAATTATTACTTGTTTAAGAACTAAACTACAAATAACTGTTTCTTGTTATCGAACTAAAATACAAATAATCCTTATTCGCTCTGCTTCTATTTTGGTTGCGGCGTCAATGACATCGAACCAATAGGAATAGTATAAATAGACGATCATTGATGAATGACGATCTATTTTATTGATGAAATTCTGTAAGTGAACTTCAATACATGGTAATAAATAAACATAGACTTAAACTTATATAAATATTGTATATAGAAATATATAAACATAGACTTAAACTAACCTTATACTTATACGTGAACTTAATAGATATATGAAAATACATACACATAAACTTAAACACTATATAAAAATCCGTAATTCAAGTTCAATCCCCCTTTATCTTTTCTTAATCATAACACTCCATAAATCACAGTCTGGTAATTCTGGCGACGCTTGAATGAATTTTTTAAAGCTGCAAAAATTTTGTTTTCAATGATCGGTTACGAATTTCGAATATAGTATACAAGTAACAAGAAGAGATTCTCCGTAAAACGAAAAAAATTGACAGTTTTTTACAAGTGGAAGTAGAAGCAGTGCTGTAAGGCCAGAAACTTCAACCACATGCACTGAAAAACGAATATTTGTGTTTTTGAGAAAAAGGCGGTAGAGGAATCATCAATAGATATAACAATAGAAGATGCGTCTCAAAATCAGACGTCAAGTACATGTGATGACCAAGTGCAATCTTAACAAAGATCCAGCTTTGTGGAAAGTTAACGATTCCTTGAGGGAGACTATTGCAAGGTACGGCTTCGATCAAAATGAGTCTTGTGACTTATCTATGCTAATCAGCGTCGTTTTTTGCCACTGATTATCTTCCAAAGAAAAATGATAAATAATGAAGTGAAAGACCGAAATTGGCTAGTTTATTCTGAACGTAAAAGATATGTATATTGGGGACCTTATTTGTATATTATTGTATGATTTTGGAACTGTTAGCGGAATTCGATCCTTTTTTAGCCAGACTTATTGAACGATTTGGGTGTCAATGATATGGAAGTACCAGTTACTTATCAAATGATTCATATTGATGGGTCATAAAGTCTTAAAACAGATTGAAGACGAGATAAAAAGACCACCAACACCAGATATAGCACATGTTGATCAACTCACTCTTGTCATTAGATACATTTTGGAATCAGGCGAACCGTGTGAAAGAAGCTTTTGCCGTCAGTGGAATATAACGCTGAAGAAATGTTTTCTGCCATTATTTCGGAACTCAAAACACTGGGCATAAATATTGAAAATTGTCGTGGACAATCATATGATAATGCCGTGAACATGTCTGACATGTACAATGGCTTGCATGCAAAAATTCAAAACCAAGCACCTTTCGCTTTTTACGTGCCTTGTTCCGCCCATTCTTTGAATTTAGTGTCAACTGCGGCTGCTGAATCGCGTACAGAAGCTTGTCGCTTTCTCATGATGCTACAGGAAACTTTTTTTTTTTTTTTTTGTAAGCTCGACACAGCGCTGGCAAAAATTAACGAGTGAAATCGGGAAAGGCAAAACCGTGAAGAGAGTGAATCTGACACGCTGGTCAGCTAGAAAGGATGCATGAAGAAGTTTAAAAGATTCTTGGCACGATGTCCTTAAAACTTTGGAATCAATCAAGGATGATTGTACCGAAGAGCCTGTAATGCGAAACGAAGCGGCGGTAATACTTTTGAATTTAAAAAAACTGGAAATGGAGATAATGGTTGTTGTGTGGAATGTTTTTTTGAAAGAATAAACAAAGTCAATATATAAATTCAGTCTTCTATTGTAGATTTAATCATTGTCGCCGATCTTTATGAATCTCTTTGCAAGTTTTTCGTAGCAGAACGAGAAAATTTTAAGTATTTCGAAGAAAAGGCGTTGGAATTAAGCGTGTCGAAGTAAGACATGAGAAAAAGACAACCGAAAAGGAAAAAAATGTATGATGAAACACCCAATGAAGACATGAGAATGACTGCGAGTAACTCTTTTTAGAGTTAACAGATTTCTCGTCCTTATCAATAGACTCGTTTCCGAGTTAGAAAAACGGCAGGAGTCTTACAACGGATTTAACGAGAAGTTTTCATTTCTAACCAAAAAGAGTGAGTTGTTACCATCGACCCTGATGGAAAAAGCCATTTTCTTGGAAAAAAAGTATCCTTATGATTTAGAAACTGACTTAGTTCAGGAATGTGTACACTTTCAAGGCCACATTTCTTCTGAAAGAATTTTGATAAAACCAGATTCTGGATCATTAAAAAGTCTATCTACGTTTCTGCGAAAACAGATATAGCACTTCGCATGACTCTATATACACCAGCGACAAATTGTTCGTGTGAGAGAAGCTTTTCTTGCTTAAAGCAAGTGAAAAATTATCTACTATCTACTTTTGGTTAGGTTAGGCTAACATGGTAGCCCTCAGACGAGAGGCTCACTTAGGCACAAAGACATTATGGCCCATTGTGATACCAGCAAAGTGTTGACACGACACCCTTAGTCCGGTGCGGAGAACTTCTTGGATTCCGAAATGAACCTAGCTATGTCCTTAATTGGTAAGAGTGATAGTTCGGTTAAGCTGGAGAAGAACATAGAGCCTAAGTGAAGCACAGTATCGTCCTCTTCTTCTGAGCCGCAGCTCAAAATCGTTATGCGAAAGACCAAGTCTTCCAGCATGTTTGCCTATGATGCAATGACACGTTAGTACGTTTATGGTCTGGCTTGAGGTTCCGCCGATATAGAGCAGCTGGCCGGTTCGTTTCCTGTTCATAATAGACCAGGTTTGCCTAGCTATGCTGCAAGTGTCTTCTTCTACCCAGAGAGCATTAGCTTTAACTTGGTAGAATTTCCTTCACTGTTGCTAACGGAATTCCAGCAGGAGACGTTACATCCTCACGGGACGTCCCTTCTTTTGCTAGTTCGTCAGCTTCACAGTTGCCCACAATGTCTCTATGTCCGGGCACCCAACATAGTTGTATGGGTGCACGACAGGCTAGAGTGTCAAGGGAGGAACGGCAGTCCGCGACCAGCTTGGATGTAGTATATCCACCCGAGAGGGACCTTAAAGCCGCTTGACTATCTGTACATATATTAATATGGGACCTCGGAGCATCGTTGTCCAGAAGCCACCGGGAGGCTTACAGTATGGCCATTACTTCTGCTTGAAAGACGCTGCAGTGGTCAGACAAGCGAAAGCTGAGCGTTAAGTATGGGTTATTGGAAAAGATGCCTTAACCGACTTTCTTCTCCAATTTGGAGCCATCTGTGTAGATGTCGATGGAATTAGGTTTCGTCCAGCCAATTCTCTCTACTGGGCATGTGGGTGGAGAACTTCCGGTTAAAGTAAGGTGTGGGGCATACATAGTCGACTACCACAGGGGCAGATGGACCGCGTCCTAGAATGCTTGCATGGCCCTGTATGTGACTAGTCCAGCGAGCTCTTGTGCTAAGTCTAATGGCAGAAAATTTGGCATACCAATTGAGGATTGCAAACAGTGCTTTGGTGGAGGTGGTCCGAAGGGCCCCTGTTATCATAATGGCTGCCGTTCTTCTGACTGTCAAGAGGTTTCTGGTTGACTGCCTTGAGACAGGCAGGCCACCAGAAATTGGTTCCATATAGAAGGTTGGGCTCCACTACAGCTGTATATAGCCAGGTTGCGATGCTGGGGTTAAGGCCTCAACTCGCACCCAGGGCTCTCTTACAGTATTAGAGAGCGCACGAGGCCTACGATCTACTTTCAATCAAGAAAAGTTAAACGCCTTAGCTCTTTTGTGCATAGAGTCAGAACTAATGAACAAGATTTCATACGACGATATAATTAATGACTTTGCGAATTTAAAATCTCACAAAGAGGTTATGTAAAACTTTCATAACTTAATAGATTTCATTGTCATCATCAACCGGATTGTTAACAGATAGTTTAATAGAAAAATTGTTCGTATTGTTTTTAAACTGTAATTGCAATAAAAAATATTTAACAACGTTTACCAAATGTACTCGTACATTATTTTGTGTAAGCTGTGTACATATTGTGCAAGTAGTTTAAGGCATACTTTACCTTACCTTACCTTATTAGTTTTCTACATATATTTATATCTACATAATATTTATTATTATATATCAATTTTATTGAATTTATTAATTTGAAAAATTTTGTACATCAATTAATAACAAAAAAAAATGCAAATGAAATAAAATTCAAATTAAAGCTTTGGCTAGTGAAAAATTTGTTCTCAACACATAAAATATATTTCTAATAAAAAAATATGATTTAATTTAATATTTGTAAAATCACTGTTCACGTATTACAACTCATAATTTCAAACTAAAATATAATATGATAATATTAAAAATAGCAACAACCCTCCGTGTGCGAGTCCGACTCATACTTGGCTAATTTATATTGATATTTCTGATGATATTAACAACCTGTTTGAGTGTAGAATAAAAATTTAATAAATTAACACGTAAAGAATTGTAATTGTCGGAGGAGAACACATGTGAAATATAGACATTAATAGAATCAAAACAAACTACAAAAGCACTAAAAAAGGTTACTGAATTGGCAGTCTGTGAATGTGGATCTTTTGTGGATGGCATTCACAGATTAGAATAGTTGGCAACTATTTTTTAGGTCATTGACTTGAGGAGCTTTTGTACATTGTTGACATGATCAAATTAGGATGAAGGAGAATTTTTCATTGTATTAAAATATGGAGTGCAAGCTGAACAACCGTTCATGTTAATTAAATATTTTCCCTTTTCAACAAACATTTTTGGCGACCGTGACAGGGCATAAAGTTAAGTTATCGTCCATGTAATATCAAATAAGATATAATAGAAGTGATTGTTTTAGCAGGTTGTAAATACACTGGTTCAAGGCATCAAAGGTGAAGTGGAGTATATACGAGATATACATATACGTCCAGCTACATTTTTGTCTATTCCACACATTTCAACCTCAGTGAGATACACACAGGATAGTACACACACCAGGATATCGATCATCCATTACAAATCGACAGATAAACAACAAGTATATACGAATATACGCTTTATATTACTATTATTATTATAAGCTATAGTAATAATTAAAAAGCAAAATAAAGCAAATTCTCAATCGAATTGTTAGATACATAAATCATAGTGTTACTACAAGTTAGGCAGAGTCAATACCAAGTTATTCAACATGCCCAACGATGATTGAGAATCACATTAAAACCATACAACGGAAATTAATTGCTGATGGTGCCAAAGAAGAAGCTAATGTTTTGGTTTGTAGACTAAATATTCTGGAGTCGCATTATCGTCAACTTATCCAAATTCAAACACAGACTGAAAACTTGGACCCTATTGATGCTTGTCGAACCGAATTAGATGAATTGTTCATTGCTGCAATAGTAAAAATCCTTACATTATTAGAAAAGCGTCGCAGCAATGAACATAACTCGACACTGTTAAATTCCACAATGTCAACTGGTCAAACACACGTAAGCAGACTACCAAAATTGAAGTTGCCAAGTTTCGATGGAAAGTACATCAATTTTAAAAGATTTAAAAGTTCGTTCACAAACTTAGTACATAGCGATGCTTCTAATCCAGTCATTGATATATTTAACTACTTAGTTGATTGTCTGTCTGGATTGAAGTTGTACAATAGTTTCAACTTATAGACGCCAACTACAGCAAGGCATGGGAACGATTGGAGGCAAGGTATGACAACGATGTACTGATTTTTCGTGAATTTATCGAGAATTTGTTTTCTTTGCCCGTGATGGTACATCCTGAAGCAACAGCACTGCAGAAGCTTGGCGACACTGCATCAGCAATACGTGGATCACTTCTTACCATTGGATCTGCTGAGGATATAATGAATAACGTCATGATCTACATTCTGCTAACCAAAGTAGATCTGGAGACCAAAGCGAAATTCAATGAGAAACAAGATTTCGATAAACTGCTCTCATGGGACGATTGCTGCAACATTCTCGTCGCCAATTTCTTGAAACACAAAAAGGAATTTTAAGCCAACCAAAACCGTTAGGTATACCAAAGACAAAAGCTTCGTCGAAAGCATTTCTTACTACAAGTTCCGAATGCTTTTATTGTAATGCAACATCACATTATATTTCCAGCTGTAAATCTTTTGCAAATATCTCATTAGAAGAACGAATTCGATTTGTTAAAAAATCAGGTTGTTGTTATAATTGTTTACGGAATACACATCAAGTTAGGGATTGTCAAGTTAAAAAGAGATGTAAAGTGTGCAACTCTGTTCATCACACACTACTACATAAATTTGTTCCTTCTACTTTATCACAAGCAGAACAGCCAATCATTAACGCAACAACAAGTCAATCCGGAGGAGACAAACGACCATCGCAAGGTGTTAGTCTCGTAGTGAACACAGCTAAGAAGGGCATACTTCCAACAGTAGTAGTCCAAATAAAGGACATATTCGGACAGCTTCACTTAGTTCGTGCGTTACTTGATTCTGGTTCTGAGATTAATTTTATTACGGAAGAAACTGCTAAACGTTTGCAACTTGACAAACAAAGGGTGTATGAAGAAGTTAGCGGTTTGTCAGATGTAAGGCAGAAGGTGAACTATAACGTGTTCACAATACTTCGATCTCGATGCACTGATTTTGAATGGCCATCAACATTCGCGGTGATAAAGAGAATTTGTGCAAATCAACCGTAGGGAAATTTCGAGATCGCAGAATGGAATCAACCATCAAACGTAACACTGGCTGATCCACAGTTTTATTCATCTTCAAAAATCGATATTTTAATTAACACTGAAGGTTTTTTCGATGCTATACGGGAAGGTAAATACAGCCTAGGCGAGAACCAGCCATGCCTACTCAATACCGCATATGGTTGGATAATAGGAGGTAACCTAGGATTTACTGAATCACATGAATTCCAGTTGTGCAATTTCGTTCAAAAAGCTGAAGCGAATGAAAGTGAACTGATCGGTCTAGTGGAACGATTCTGGAGAATTGAAGACTACCAGACGAATGCATCCAACTTAACAGAAGAAGAAATTGATGCCGAACAGTACTTCTGCAAAACAGTAGCACTGCGAAGTAATGGACGTGTGCAAGTGAGGTTGCCACTCATTTGACATGGCAATGAAACGCTTCAATTACTTAGAGAGGAAACTAGATCGTGATGTTCATTTGAGAGAGGCATATGTCGCGTTCATGGACGAGTACATAGCTCTCAACCACATGTCGTTAGTTTCCAATGTAGAAATTAACAAGCCTCATTTTTACATACCATATCATTGTGTATTAAGGCCACAGAGCCTAACAACAAAACTACGCGTAGTCTTCGACGCATCGGCAAGGAGCACTTCAGGACGATCTTTGAATGAGTTATTAATGATGGGACCAACCATACAGCAAGAATTAATAAATACATTACTTTCATTCCGTTTACACAGATTCGCATTAACAGGGGATATTGCGAAAATGTATCGCCAGTTCATAATGGATGAACGGGCGCTTTCAATTAATAATGTGGAGACCTAATAAGCACAGCGAAATTCAGTCATATCAGCTGAATACGATTAGATATGGTACATCAGCTGCTTTATTTCTAGCAAAAAGAGCATTGCGGCACATAGCAAGTTCTTACGGGTCCGAATTTCCACTCGGTAGAGAAGCCCTTCTCAATGATTTTTTCGTAGAAGACCTTTTAACAGGCGCCGATCAGGAGGATGAGCTGCAAAGAAAGAAGGACGAGTTTATAACACTTTTGACTGGAGCAGGGTTATAACTAACGAAGTTAAGCAGTAACTCAGAAACTCAGATAAAATAGTGGCAACATGAAGCTGAAAAATTCCTTGCTCTTGATGATTATGAAACTACAAAAACATTAGGCATCGCTTGGTAACCTAACCTAGATGTTTTTGTGTTTCACTACCAGTTCGAATCAGGAGAACCTTTCACGAGATGATCCATCTTGTCAATAGTTGCACGAGTGTTCAATTTGTTAGGATTGTATAAGCCCTGTGATAATTCGGTGCAAAAACTTCACTCAGGACATAACGTTAAAAGGAATTGACTGGGATACGCCAATTGAAAGTCAGCTTCAAGAAACCTGGATGAATCTGCTGCAAGATCTATGTAGCATTTCACGTTTAAAATTTCCACGATTTGTGTTCACTTCACCAAATGAGTTGTGTGAAGTACACGGGTTTGCAGATGCTTCAGAAAGAGCATACGGATGTTGCATCTACGTTCGGGTACAACAAAGTGAAGGCATCGAAGTTAACTTGCTCATTGCAAAGTCGTATGTGGCACCGACGAAAGTACAATCATTGCCAAAACTTGAATTATGAACCGCTGTATTACTTAGCAGGACTTGGCACAAATTCGCTGCGAAATTACAAGCATACACGAAGCAAGTCAGTTTCTAGACGGATTCGAAGGTTGTGCTACAATGGATGAAAATGCATGCTTCTCAGCTGCATTGTTTCGTTGCAAACAGAGTATCAGAATTACAAGAGCCAAGACATCATTTGGAGACATATACCATCAAAGCAGAATCCAGCAGACATCGTGTCCCGAGGATGTAGTATAGCAGAGATGCTCACAAATATGTGGGTAAATGGTCCCGACTTCCTTGTGTATCCTGAGTGCGATTGGCCACAATTGCGAGAATCATTACCTCCGCCGATCGAAGTATGTAGTAAAACCACATTAGCTTGTAGTAACACTCAGGGCACTGAATCAGTTATCGATTCGATTGTGAAGAATTGCTCATCATATTTTCGAGTTTTGCATATATCATCCTATGTCTATCGGTGCGCAAAAAGAATAAAGCCAGATGTGGCGCTCTCATCAGGAAACGTGTTGCACATATCATCAAATGAATTAAATATCACGTTGTGGAGAATCATAGTACACATACAGCAATGTTCATTTTCAAAGGAAGTTGCGTTGCTGAAATTAAAAAAGTCATTGCAGCCAAGCTTGCAACGGCTTACTCCATTTTTGGATGAAATGCAATTGGGTAGAAAAACGATGTGTGTGCCTAGAGTTGGTGGCAGGCTTGTGAATGCTAATATCCCAT